>OU343161.1:142992025-143592025 GCA_910595825.1 Philhelius pedissequus | reverse complement strand
ATATGATAGGTCAGTGACCAAATTCATTCCATTGACACGTTGCCATGAGATCCATACAATAACAGCCGTATAGCCAGAATTTTCGAAAAATATATGTAATACTTTACAGAAATATAGGTGCTTAAGTCAAGTGTTAGAATATTAAGTTTTTTGAATAATTCAAAGCCTGGAGTTCTACAGTAAACCTTACCAATAATTCTTATAGCCAGTTTTTGCTTAATAAGTAAAGGTTCAATTTCATTATAATGCGTTCCATCCCAACAAAAAAAAATCAATTTGGAAGCTTAGATTTAAATAAGCCATTATACAGACAGACTGAGATGGTCGATTTGTCTAACAACTTCGTTTACCTGAAATTTCAAGTTGGAAGTGTGGTGTTTCCATTACACCCGTAAATCTATTTGTATACCTAGGTATTGAAAACATTTAATGCCATAAATTGATAGCATAAATCATGTTTGTATTATAGGAAGTAGTGGAATCAGAAGGCAATAATTATTAAGTCGATATCGGAGACAGAAAGGCGAATGATAACTTAGTGTAGTATCTTTGTAATATTTTGGTTTGTCACTATAATAAGTCTATGAATATAAATCGATTTTCATAATATCGCAATTTTTTTTTATTTGAAATCAAATCATCAGAAGAGTTTCAATGTTTAATGAAATTATGATGTGTATTTTCCGAACTAAAATTAACAAAGCAGAATCTTCTTGGTTGTAAACTATCATCAGTTATAGTGTTATATAAACACCACGTATTTCCAAAGGATGAACAATTTGATAAACTTCCACTAATGTTTGAGAAAAAGAATCTCTAAGCACGTTTGCAACTTTTTCAGGATGTTTGAATAGAGGTATCAGGTTTTAATATGATACTCGTATTCACCTCACTTTTGTTACTTTCCAAAATATTATTCACTATTTCCCGTTCATTTTCGAGTTACATTTCCAGCAAGCTAATTAATGTTATATCGACTAATTGCCGTGCTTTCTCAATTCTGAGAGAAGAGTGAATACCCGGAGAGTTGAAGTAAAAGAGATTTAAATATGTCTTGTATTATGAGTTTTTATTATTATTATAAACGTGGGCCTGCTGTCTTCGAGCTTGGCTCCGACCTTAGTATTATTATATTATATTTTATATTCTAAAAAGGCCCGCTATCTATAGCTTGGCTGCGACCAGGTAAGAATATTGTATTACTTTCAGATTAACTCTCAAACTAACCCTGGCTGTTCGATGATTGAGGGACAGTATTTATACCCTCAACAAAATCCATCCCCATCATAAGGGAAGAGTGCAGTTTAACACAAACAACGCGCCAATCATCATTTTAATTACGAGTATTTCGTCACCAAGAATAGCCACTCTTGCATCGCCCTCAATATAACCTCCGTCTTTCATCGACTATGATATTGGTCAAAAGTTTTAGATACAATTTATTGTACCTACGCCTTGACACAACCATAACATACGATGTTTACTACACTCACTCTGTGTGCAGTGCTGCTTGCCCTTGACTTTGGATTTTAAAAATGATGTATACATTGTCATTGAATAGAGGCGCTATCGAGTCATAAGTATATTATTAGTCGTATGGGCACTTGACTACAGAATGAGTGTGACGTAAAAGGCAATTGCATGAGAAATGCTTTCATTATTCTAGGTATAAAAACGAATGCAATGGGAATTCCATATTTTGTGGGAAAATAAAGACTATGATTTAGTGGGTATGGCATAAACGTAGAATAATTATGCCTTCGCTGAGTATAGAGCACGATGCCGTGGGAAAGAAGATTGTTCTAGGGTGGTGGTGTGTAGTGTGGTCACTACATCTCGTTGCCAGAGCAAATTCTTCTTTGGTCTTTATTAAACGATGGTCTAAGGAATTCTCCAATCCCATGGATACAAAATCTCTTTACACCACATATGTTAGGCCAATCCTCGAGTATGCAATTCAGTTATGGGCTCCTTTTCAAATACCTCATTCTCTCAGGATTGAAGCTGTACAACGAAGATTCCTTCGATTCGCTTTACGCAATTTACCATGGTCTGACCCCCTTTTATTACCCCCATTATTACCATTTACAATTAATTGACTTTCAGACTCTTGCTCAACATCGTCGTATCGCTGATATCCTGATTATCCACCAGCTTATCACTGGAGGCATTGACCTTCCTTAATTACTTAAATTAATTAATTTTAATACAAATCCACGAAACTTAAGATCCGTTCCTTTCTTTCGCCTTCCAACCCACCGCACCAACTACGCCCATTTAAACCCTATTTGTAGAATGCTCCGCTCGGCTAATTCAGTACATGATATCCTTGATTTCTCCCTTAGTTCTCCATCCCTCAGAAAAATCCTATTAAACACCTCTCCCTAACCCATTAACATGGCCACAGATTGCAATTATCCATACTTAACAGGCAATAAATTATAAAATAAAAAAGAAAAAATATGTAAAATATTGTTTAAGAACGCAAGAAATTGAGGAGCGATATGGAAATACGTCTGAATATTCGTCTTATCTCATCTGAGTGAATTTAAGAACTGAATTGGACCTAATGAAGAAGATGGTCGTATTTCGTGTGATATTATTAGATATTGGAAATGGAAAGTAAAACTTACTTTTGTTCAAGTAAAACCGAATCATCTCTCCGCACTCCCTATTCTTTACTCACCTTATGTGTCTTCAACGTAGCCTGAAAGGTAAAGCGTTAGAATCAGTTCGCTACAGACTTTTATACCCTGAAAATGTTCCATCAATTATATCCACCCTCCAGATGCTCTATGGAAGACCCGATGTCATAATTAATTCTCTTCTAGCTAAGATTCGTAAGGAACCCGCCCCGAAATCTGATATACTCGAAACACGTGTGACCTTTTCTTGTGCCGTACAAAATATCCATGCCATCATGGAATCTAAACACTTGGAGTCTCACATTGCAAATTCTTCTCTACTCCAAGAATTAACAGAATAATTACCCGCGGCAATAAGACTCAACTGGGGTATACACAAGCAATCCTTAGATGTTGTGAACTTATCAACATTCTGATGGTTAAGTTCAATGGCAAGAGCGGCAGTTGAGGTTTCACCAGCAGCCTTATTTTAACACACAGAATATAGATATGAAAAACGTTTTCATAGTGCAAGAACCTATTTAAACACAAACCAAGAAATAGAGGTACGAAATCAATCATCCCAAAAATGCAAAATCTGCAACGGCAACTGCACTCAAGTCGACAACTGCCCAAGTTTTTTATCAATGACGCTAAAAAATAAATGGTTAGCTGTCACGAATTACATCTTTGCCGAGCATGCCTACGGCCCCACGGTAGGAGCCGTTGTACTTCAACAAAAAAATGGGGACAAAACTGCTGTGTATTCAAGCATCACAGTATATTGCATAAATTTGATCAAAATGACAGAACGGTTCCACTAAAAGCAACACCAATAGCCAAAATCAGAGTAACACCAGTCAAACCCAATTTATTTGCCACTTTCAGAAACTAGAAAATCGGTCAATAATATTAAGAATCGCTCCGGTAACACTTTACACCAGGACCGCAAGAATTGAGACATTCGCCTTCTGTGATGATGGGTCATCTATTACTCTAATGGTTGAAGAACTAGCCTCGATTTTAGACCTCGATGGGGAAGTTGAACCCCTGTGCTTAAAATGGACGTCAGATACTCATCGTAAGCAAGAAGAATCCCGAAAGGTTACTGTTAAAATCTCTGGCACTGGATGTTAAAACAAATCTCAACTTTTAAATCTGCGTACAGTGAAGGCACTACACTTACCTCCACAATCAATTGACGTGGAAAAGACGCATGCAAACTATCCGCACATTAAAGGTATTCCAATATCATCCTATCGTGATGCAAAGCCACGCATTTTAATCGGGTTAGATAACTTGAATCTAACAGTCTCGATGCGTACTCGCGAGGGTAAGACCAATGAACCCGACGTTACTAAGACTAGAGTAGGATGGGTGGTACATGATGTTTGCAAAGAAAAAGAGGAGTCTGAAAAAGTGCACGTTTGTGAATGCCAACCGCGCTTAGATGACGAACTTCATCAACTCGTTAAAAAACATTTTATGATAGAAAACGTAAATGCGAAATCCATAAAGAAATTATTTGGACTTTGGAGAATTTTAAAAAAGTGATTCTCATCGGCTTTATTGGTCGTAATGCTGATTAAATTAAAGCAATTTTCATACGTTTCGACGGTGGTTGCCGTCTTCTTCAGGGGTGTCTTTATTTACAAAATACAAAATTAAAAAGACATATAATGTTGGAACATATATAGGTAAACGAACAAAATATGACTTACATAATGTTAAATTTTAAGATTGCACTAAACTAAACAATAATTTGTTTAATATATTTAAAAAACAGATTTTGAACACTTCTTATTTCAAGATTAGTCTATGTTTAACGATATGTACTGTCAGAAACTAAGGAAAAGTAAACGGCTTATATATTTTGTTTGCTTGTTCATATTATATTTGTTGTTAATTACGAGTATATGCAGTATCTCTAGTGTGTAACGTTTAGATGTATGTCTTTCTGTTGCAAGGATCTCCACTCCCTCGAAATTTGGTGTGTGACTGGTATCAACGCTGTGAGAAGCTAGTGCCGTCTTCTCAGAACTTTTTAGGCGAATATCTGACTTTTGGTTCGCCATACATTGCGAAGGAGTTGTTTGGTGGTGCCGATGTAGCAAAGATTGCAAGATTCATCCGATTTCCCTTGGCAATTTATTTTGTAAACTAGGTCTGAACGGCGATCTTTGGCGGTTTTCGTCTTCAGGTTGGTGAATAGAGATGCAACAGTCTGGTTTGACTTATATACCAAGTTGACTTCCGGGTTGTTTTTCGCGACCATTTCTTTGAAATTTTCGGAAAGTTTGGGCACATAAACGACACTTTTATAAACACATCTCCTCTCTTCAAACTTATTTTCTGAACGAACTTGGTGTTTTTGACGAAGTATCAAGTCCCTTATAACTGCTGTCGGAAAGCTGTTGTCTAGGAATATTTGCGTAACTTTTTCTTCGTTAGAGGAGCGGAATTTTCGGTCACTCAACGCAAAGACTTTAAGGAACAAAGAAAAAAACAAAAACTGCCATCAGACCTGCAAATCCCCTTCGTAACCACCTCTTCACAAACACAAAACGAAAGGTTGATGATATGGAGAGATCAAATGTGGTGTACAAAATTATCTGCCTAGGAGCAAAGGGGAAAGCATGCTCTTCTGTTTATGTTGGAACTTCTAAGCAAAAATTAAAAAAGCGTCTCTCTGGCCATAGATAGGATATCAATAGCGGTCGATGCCGACTGTCTGTTTCTTGTTGTGTGTGTGCTTAAAAAGTAATTTTGCTAAATGATTTATACTTGTCAATTGAACTTTAAAATTTTGTTTTTGTATTTTCTAGTTTGTAATAGTTTTTCATACAATTTTAATTGTAAGCTACCTACATATGTGATATTGCTGTAAAATATTAAAATAATTTCTTTTTTAACTTTTGTAAGTTAATTGACATTCCATATCATGTGGTGTACTAGTATATATATGCATTTTCTGTTTTTATGCTTGATCCGTAAAAATAAAGCCTGACGAAGAACAAACACATGTTAGAAACGTCGTAATATAAAAAAATAACATCTTTTATTAACCTAAAGCCAGCAGGAAATAGTTTCTATCCAGTTAAACAAAAACACATACGAAATGAGCTACACTATTATCGTAAGTTATAAGTATAGATTTTGTATCTGTCTGGCATGACCAACATATCCGGGTCTCCTAAAGTTGTTAAATCTCGAAGTATTTGATACGCGCAACCGTGCGATATCATGTTTTGACCGAAACGAGCAAAATACGGATGACTATCTAACGATTAATGCAGGTCAGAAAACAAATCACACGCGATACTTCACATGTGAACATAGCAATCGTTTTGCTCTTCCGATATCAAGACTATTAGTTTGCTTAGAACGCTACGGTTTACCCTTTCGGATATGTTGGCCTGCCGTGAATACAAAGCCGTCCGCACATGCTTTATACCATAGTCAGTCATCAGGTTTTTAAATTCTTTGGAAACGAACTGACGTCCATTGTCGGAATGGATAACCTCAGGGGTGCCAAAAATTTGAAATATTTCGCGCTCTAAGAACTGTACTACCCTTTCTTTTAATGATCTTGATTGCAAGCTGAAGAGGAACATTAGTAAAAAGACAAACGTCATAAGAAACCAAAGTATCGTTTGTGTCAAGTACAAAATCTTTTGCCTTGGATTTAAATTCCAACGAATTTTTTACAGAGCGAGGAGATTCTTTCGTGACGCACTGTAATATTTTAGCCAGGTACTTTGAAAGTTCGTAACAAGAAACTTTCATCGATGACGTTATCAGCCGGAGAGGCATGTTTGGCTTGTGAATCTTTGGTAAACCATATATTGCAGGTATTTGTGCTGTGTAGGTAGTCATAATTGCTTTTTTCCTATCATCGATCATCTTGTTGGTGTGCAACCATTTCACAAATTCATTATTTTTGTTTTGAAGAGCGGTGATGGGTGTTGCTCTTGCGACCCTGTATGTAGAGCGGTCAGACAGTAGTTCCGTCATCTTCTCTTCATATTCCGTCATATTCATTGCAACAGTCACATTGCCTTTATCAGTTGCTACAATTATAATGTTTTTGTTTTTTAAGAAAATTTACCGCATCTTTGTGTACCTTGGTAATGTATTTGTCGAATACGTCGTTGTGGTGGTAACGTTGAAAAGAGTGAAGCATATTGCTATACTTAGCTCTAGTCATTTCTTGTCTTATTTCATCTTTTTCTGTTCTTATGATTTCTTCGCCATCTGCGATGAGTTGGAACCGAGGGAACGTATGTTTGCTAATTGGCAAAGAATCTCCTCACTCTGTAAAAAACTCGTTGGAATTTAAATCCAAGGCAAAATATTTTGTACTTGACACAAACGATATTTTGGTTTCTTATGACGCTGTTTCTCTTTTTACTAGTGTTCCTGTTCAGCTTGCAATCAACATCAATAAAAAGAAATGGGAAATTATAGCTGAAAATACCAAGCTGAGCCAAAACAAATTTATCGCGTTATTAAATTTTTGCCTAAAAGATAACAACTACCTGCAATTTAAGAACAATTTGTAAAAACAAGTACACGGAATGCCAATGGGAAATCCACTTTCACCGACGATTGCGGACTTGGTTTTAGATATTTTACTCAAGGAATGTTTTAATCTAAGCTAAAAACCTAAGTTTATAGCAAAATACGTTGATGACATCTTTGCGATTTTGGATAGAGAAGAAATTGATAATGTTTACGATGCCTTAACCAATTTAATGAAAACGTACAATTCACCGTAGAGAGAGAAAAAAACAGATCGATAACGTTCTTGGAAGTTAAGTTTTATCGCGAAAATTACCGACTTTCTTTCGACTGGTACGAGAAAGATATGGCATCTGGGAGACTTGACAATTTCCGATCTAATCAAGCCAAGCACATTCGTATGAACACTGCATCGAACTTAATAAATAAAGTCTTTGCGTTGAGTGACCGATAATTCCAATCCGCTAACGAAGAAAAAGGTACGCAAATACTCCTAGACAACAGCTTTCCGACAGAAGTTATAAGGAACTTGATACTTCGTCAAAAACATAAGTTCGTTCAGAAAATAAGTTGGAAGAGATTAGATGTGTTTATAAAAGTGTCGTGTTTATAAACTTTCGGAAGATTTCAAAGAAATGGTCGCGAAAAACAACCCGGAACTCAACTTGGCATATAAGTCAAACCAGACTGTTGCATTTCTATTCACCAACCTGAAGACGAAAACCGACAAAGATCGCCCTTCAGACGTAGTTTACAAAATAAATTGCCAAGGGAAATCGGATGAATCTTGCAATCCTTGCTACATCGGCACCAGCAAACAACTCCTTCGGCAAAGAATGGCGAACCACAAGTCAGATATTCGCCTTAAAAGTTCTGAGAAGACGGCACTGGCTTTTCACAGCATTGATACCGGTCACACACCGAACTTCGAGGGAGTGGAGATCCTTGCAACAGAAAAACATACATTTAAACGTTACACACTAGCGACACTGCATATAATTAACAACAAAAATAATATGAACCGCAAATAAGACAAACAAAATATATCAGCCGTTTACTGTTCCTTAGTTTCTGACAGTAAATATCATTAAACATAGACTAATCTTCAAATAAGGAGTGTTCAAAATCTGTTTTTTAATCTGTTTTTTAAATATTTTAAATAAATTATTATTTAGCTTAGTGCAATCTTAAAATTTAACGTTATGTAGGTCATATTTTGTTCGTTTACTTGTATACTCGTATATATGTTAAAACATTATATCTGTTTTTAATTTTGTATTTCGTAAATAAAGACACACCTGAAGAAGACGGCAACCACCGTCGAAACGTTGGGAAAATAAAATGAAAATTGATTTCATTTAATCATCATTACGACCAATAAAGCCGATGAGAATCACTTTTTAAAAATTCTCCAAGATCCACATAAAAACCAACTTGGGCAAAACTTCTAAAATATTAAAGAAATTATTGTCAAAAGCTGATACGAAGGCAAAAAAATTATGGAAACGAAATGCTATCGTGAGGGAAACCGGTTTATAGCGCCACTGTTATTGAAAAATGACACAGTTATACTGCCTGATAGTCGTCGGTCGTATGGCTGAACGTCGCTTAAAATGTTTGGATTCCAAAATGTTTAAAGACCCTACACTAGCAGCAAAGCTTCAGAAAGTAATCGATAAATACCCAGAAAAGGGATATGCAAGGAAACGCGGTAAAAATGAATGTGATCAGAAAACATCACGAACAGGGTACTTGCCGATTTTGCTAGTGGTTAACCCGAGTAAACCAAATAAAGTCCGCATGGTATGGGATGCTGCAGCACAGGTTGATGGTGTCTCATTAAACTCCGTCCTACTGAGTGAGCCGGACACACTTCCGTCTCTAACTGCCGTTCTTTATCGATTCTGAAAAAGAAAACTGAAATATGTGCAGATACATGTGAAATGTTCCACCACGTTCTATAAATGAGAGCGATAAAAGTGCTCATAGGTTTTTGTGGAGAAACTCAAAAACAAAACAAATTGATGAATATGTTATGAGAGTAACGATATTTGGAGCAGTGTTCTCCTTATTGCACTCAATTTGTGAAAAACAAAAATGCAAATGAGTTCATTACTATTTATCCCAGAGTCGCGAAGGCTATAATGGATAATCACTACGTCGACGATTATCTCGACAGTGTCGACACCGAGAACGAAGCGGTTAATTTAACGAGAGCTGCAAAAATAATTCACTCAAGAGCCAGCTTTGAGATTCATAACTTTATGTCGAATTCACAAAATGACTCAAGTGCTCTCAATGCTGAAATAATTGATTGCTCTGCAAAAAAAGATTACTGGATTGAACCTAATAATTACGAAAAAATATTTTGAATGTGGTGGTCGAACGGCAGCGATACCTACTCCTTTTTATTTAAATGCCCTAAGCTTAAACCGAATATTTTGCCTGGTCGAGTATGTCCAACGAAAAGAGAAGTCTTGAGAACATTAATTAGCAAGTTCGACCAACTTGGACTGATTACACATTTCCTAATCAAAATTAAAATTTTATTAAGAGAAATCTGGCGATCATCAGTACAGTGGGACGACTGCAATATCACTTTGTAGAATGGTGCGACTAGATTGACCATTTGCCAATGGTACAAAAGATTACGATTAATCGCCCATACCTAAAAAGGATCGAGTATAAAAGCAAGCCAAATGTTCAACTACATATGTTCGTTGATGCGAGTGCGAAAGCTTATGCAACAGTTGGATACCTTCGATTCTCATCTGGTGACCTTGTTGAGTGCGCTCTCGTTGGTAGTGAGGCAAAAATAGTAAATAATAAATGAGTTCCTGGTTTACTGATTACATGCTGTTCAGGCATAACACTAACAACAAGTGATTGAGTAAACTAGTATACCCATAAATATGACAAAAAAAATAAATAAAATAATGCGAATTATAAGAGACATATATAAATAAGACACGGTAATTTTCTCCGCATTAGTTTAGCCGCCATCCCTGGAGATAAATCTGAAACAACAACCAGCTCTAGTCTCATAACATCGTGCCACACATCTTTAATATCCTTCTTTATCTTCTTTCAACGGATGTCCCCCCGTGTTAAAAACATATAAAGGGTATTCATAATCCCTTGAGCGCCAGCAAAATAAAAAAAAAAAAAAAAATGCTGCAGTACTGGTTGTTCGCCTGTCTAAATCTATTCGAGAGGGACATTCTATATCCATAGATAAAGTGATTTTTTGAAAAGGCTCAAAAACGGTTCTATATTGGATTAGATCAGAAAATTGTTGATTTAAACACTTTGTTGCTTTTAGATTGGAGAAATTATTGAAGCATCTGACGCTAGAGATTGGAGGTGGATTCCAACACAAGAAAATGTCGCGGACGAAGGAACTAAATGGAAACGTAGCATTAAATTCGAATTTGAATGTCCGATGGTACAACGGACACACATTTCTTTTCAAGCCGGAAGACCAATGGCCAAAAGATGAATCTCTTCAATATATCACCGTAGAAGAAGCCAGGGTCAATTTCATTCAGCATGTGAAAGCCAATGCAAGTGTAATAGATTATACTCGTTTTTCCAAATGGAACTGACTTTTGCGATCACTTGCCTACGTCTTCAAGTTCATCGACATTAAGCTTCGAAAAAGGGTGGCAGACGAATCAATACCTTTGTCGCCAGAAGATCGTCAGTGCCAGAAGCATATTCAGAGGAAGTTGCCGCTTTCAAAAATAAACAAGATATTTCAACTCTAGAGAAAACAAATTCACTATACAAGTTGTCTCCCTATATGGATTCCAATGATGTCCTTCGAATAAATGGTCTTATTGATGCTGCTAGTGATATTCCATATGAAACTAAGGGTCCGGTGATCCTGCCAAAACAGCATTATATAACTAAATTAATCGTTGAAGAAGTTTTATTTATTTATTTATTTATTTATTTCATCAATATGAGATTTAAAATCTACAATTAGATTACTAGATAAATATAAATATATGTGTACATTTTATTAAATAATTCTTAACTTAAATATAAATACTTAAAATACCCATAATTAAAAGTATGAAAAACAAAAATTGTTTTTTTAAATCATAATCTAAATTTAATAATCAATTAAAATGAAAATGCATTATTAAATTATTTCTCAAAGAAGATCTACTTAATTGAAAATCAAAATCAACAAGATTTAATAAGAGGTTTGTTTCTTTGACACAACGAGTTATTGGTTCATTTTTCGCATAGTTAACTCTGTGTTCATCTTCTCGAAACAAACAACGTACTCTAAGCTGACGTGATGGAGCATATAAGTTGATTAAAGACAGCAGATAAGGGCATTTGATATGATAAGATAAAATATCACTAATAAACATCACAGAATAAATTTTGCGTCTGTTTTCAAGTGATTGAATTCCTAAAAGTTGACATCTAATATTATACGATGGAGTATCGATGTTCCAGCCAAATTTCTGAATAGTAAACCGTGTAAACTTTTTTTGGACAATTTCAATTCTCTTAGAATGGCTGTTATAACAAGGGTTCCAAATTACACAGCTGTATTCCAAGATTGGTCTTACGTAAGACGTATAAAGCGATTTAAGCGCAAAAGGGTCTGTGAATTCCTTACTATTACGTTTAATAAAACCTAGCATGGAATTTGCTTTGGATACACTAAATTCAATGTGTTTCGAAAAGTTCAGCTTGGGGTCAAAAATTACACCAAGATCTTTCTTCTCCCTAACTCTTTCAAGAACTTGGTTATCAATTATATAATCAAAAGTAATTTCAGAAAAGTTGCGACAAAATGAAAAACATTGACATTTAGAAACATTTAGATATAATTGGTTTTTCGTGCACCACTGGGACAATTTTAAAATATCGTCTTGTAAAAGATGGCAGTCACCAATAGATTTTATGCACCGAAATAACTTAAGGTCATCAGCGAAAAGAAGTTGACTAGATTTAAGGAAAATACTAGGTAAGTCATTTATAAAAATTAGGAAAAGAAGGGGTCCAAGATGGCTACCTTGGGGCACACCAGATGAAACCAAAACTGGTTTCGAGATAACTTCGTCAATGCAAACAAATTGAATTCGACCCGTGAGATATGATTCCAACCATTTCAAGAGCTTTGAATGAAAACCAAAGTTTTTCAACTTCTTTATTAAAATAAAATGACTTACTCTGTCAAATGCCTTTGCAAAATCGGTATAAATTACATCAATTTGATGTCCATTTTCGAGATTATTTAAAAGAAAATTGGTAAAGATAGATAGATTGGTGGTTGTTGATCTTCCCGCAACAAAACCATGTTGAAGCGGTGAAATGTATTCTTTAACTAAAAATGTGAGTTTTTCATATATCAATTTCTCGAAGAGTTTTGGTATACATGACAATTTACAAATCGGACGGTAGTTGGATATTTGATGTTTAGACCCAGATTTGTGAATTGGGTTTAAGAATGATTTCTTCCATACAGGAAGAAATTCACCGTTCTCGAGAGAGCTCTTAAAAATAAAGAAAAGAGGTTCAGAAAGAGAAGCAGCACATTTTTTAAGAACAATCGGTGGGATTTCATCTGGACCGGGATTGCTGTCATCATTTAAACTCAAGAGACCTTCTTCAATTTCTGAAATATTTAACTCTAAATAACCGATATTTACATTACATTCATGAGATAAATATTCAGCTGTCCAGGATGAATTTGCATTACGTTTAGTGTAATTAGATTCAAAATAGTTTGCGAAGGAATCACAAATACTTGATAGATCAGAAAATGTTGAACCAAGGTAATTCATACAGCTTGGAATGCCACAAGATTTTTTTTTGTTTTTGATATAAGACCAAAAGGATTTACTATTTTTTTTTTAGATTAGATTCAGCTGATAAAATATAACTTTGAAACAAAAATTTGTTTAGAACATCGAAATCTCGTTCCAACCGAATATAAGTACTTTTAAAATTGTCATCATTTTCTGCTACGCGTAGACGTTTATAAGCTTTGTTTTTCCTGTTGCTTAAGTTACTAAGCCTTTTATTGAACCAAGGAGGCTTGGAATTTGTTTTAATTCTGACTTTTTGAACATGCATATCAATTGCCATTCTCAGATTATCAATAAAAAAATTATAAAAATTTAATAAATCGAGAGAGCAAAAATGCACATGCCACGGAATACTCAACATATAACTCGCTATGCCTTCGAAATTAGCTTTTTTGTAATTAAATTTCAATTTGGTACAATTTGTAGATTTAATAAAATCATAAAAAGAGAAACAAATATCTAAAGCATTGTGATGAACAGAGTTGGAAAAAATAGGACATAATGATTTATCTATAGATATAGCTAATTCTCTGTCTACAAAAACAAGATCGAGAACACGATTTAAGCTATTCTTACAACAATTAATTTGGATTAAGTCATGACTTGCAAAAGAATCGATTATTTCACATTCAAAATCTGTGTTTACATTAAATGATAAGAGATGTAGTTCTTCGGGATCAAATACCCATTCAATGTTAGGCAGATTAAAATCTCCAAGAATAATTACATGTTCGAATTTTTTAAGTTTCGATAGATAGAATTCACAATTTTGTATATATACTTTATAAATATCTAGTGAGCTTTTAGGCGGAATATAACATACAATAACAATTACCACATATTTAATTGCGAAGTTTATTTTTACTATTATTTGGTCTATGTCATATGGACAGGGAGAAAGAGAAGAAGGTAAATCTAATTCAATGCACGAGTATAACGAGCTTACTGCAAGGAGAACACCTCCACCTCTTTCTAAACCAGTTGATTGAGAACACCGATCTTTGCGGAAGAGAGCATAATTGTTGTTGTTGCAAATTTCGGCATTATTATGATGACTTGTTAGCCAGGTTTCAGTAAGTGCAATGAAATCAAATTGAGATGAAGACAATGACAAGAACATTTGTTGCATTTTTGTGCGCATTCCACCTACGTTTTGATAATAACCAAAGAGATTAGATCGTTTATTTGTGTGTCCGTAAGAGCAAGAAACAATAGGAGAATAGGGGGATGATGATGTTGATTGTCAATTGACCGCTGCTGGCTGTTGTAATTGTTGTTGGGTCGGTGTAGGAGTTAATAATGGTAATGACTGTGATCGTGAGGTTGATGGCTGTGGTGGCGGTGGTGGTGGTGGTGGTGGCTGTGATGATGATGATAATGATGATGATGATGACGTTGTAGTGGACTGGGATGCAGATGTGTGAAGAGACAATTCTTTATTCTTGTTGTTATTGTTATTGCTGCTTTCTCGCGGCACAAATTTCTTTATTTGAACAAAGCACGGCCATTTACACGAATCCATGATGATTGAATATTTGGAGGCCGGAATGCTTAGTTTAAATGTAATGAATTTCAGATTGGATAAATCAGTATCTTTTTTAACTAACGCATAACATTTAAAATGGTTTGGTGAAATATTTGTTTTTTGAGAAATGTGATTGATAATATCTTCAGGCTTAGTGTTTTTGTTAAACTTTGACAAGTGAATCCACGTATAATCTGGGAGAGCACAGAGAGTAGCCGAAGAGTCGGTGCCAATTATTTTTTTAATGTTAGTTGAGTTTGAATATTTTTTTTTAGATTGAACTTCAGTCCATTCAGAATTTTGATTTATTACACTAGATTGTTTTAACGAGATAGAATTAATTTGAGATGCTGAAGCAGATAATTTTGTATCGCTTTCAACTATTGCAGGCTTATCAGGTATATTAAGGGGGGTAGGCGGAAGATCTTTTTTTGTTGGTTCATCAACGTTTTCGTCACCAATATACAGAAACCGTCATAAATGAATTAAAACAACGATACTTCATCACTTAGAACTACAATGAAAAAAATAATAAATAAATGCCAGGGATGCAGAAACAACAAATCAACAAACCGGGCAGATTGAAATCTTATAACCGACCGTTTTCCTTCATCGGTATAGTTTACTTCGTCCAATTAATGTGAAAGTTGGAAGACATTTAGAGAAGAGGTGGGGCGTCCCTATCACTTGTTTAACGATCCGGGCGATTCATATCGAGGAAGCTCAGAGTCTATCGGTAGATTCGTGCATCTTGGCGAGTAAAAGGTTTATAGCTCGCGGAGGCACACTTTTGGAAATAACAAGAGACAATGGGACGAACTTTTGGGGTGCAAGCAAGGAACTTCTTGATTCTGTTGAACAGATAGATTGCACAAAAATTATAAACGAGTTTGTGGGTGTAGATGTAAGATGGAGTTTCATACCACCAGCACCGCCACACAATGGGGGGAGTTGGGAGCGAATGGTTCGTTCCGTGAAGCAAGTTCTATCGAGCATGAATCCTTCTCGAAACCCTTCGGACGAAATTGTGTTAAGCATGATCGCTGAAGTCGAGAATATCATCAAGTCGAGGCTACTAACCTATGTTCCATTAGACAGTGACAGCGATGAGGCTTTAACACCGAACCATTTTTATTGGGTTCCTCCAATGGTAAAACTCAGTTCGGTGAATTCTACGACGATGGCACTGTTCCCAAGAAAGGCTGGATGTTATACGAACAATCGCTAATTCATTTTGGAAGCGTTGGGTGCAAGAGTACCTACCGACCTTAACTAAGGGGACAAAGTGGTTCAACCCAACCAGACCAATCAGAATCGGCGATATTCTTATCGTCGTAGATCCACAGTTCCCGCGCAATCAATGGCCGAAAGGAATAGTTAAAGATGTCTTCCCAGGAAAGGATGACCAAGTACGAAGTGATTTAGTACAAACACCAGCAGGGTGCTACGCTAGGCCCGCTACCAAGCTTGCACTTTTAGATGTCAATAGTCCAGGTTTGGCCGAAGATGGTAACCAGAAACAGCTCCTGCTTACCAGGGGGGAGTGTTGACAAACTTGGCAACGCTAACACCCTACAAAACTTGGTATCACATGACTCGACGAGAAAATGGGAAAAATAGCGGACATTTATTTTTTTTTGCTACCTACCCAACCGAAGAAAACGAAAATTTTATTTTCTCTATTCATTATATATTAAGTCTAGTAAGAAATTAAATTAATTAAAAGAAATTGAATTCTAAAGTTTTGGTCTTTTATTGATGGAAATTTACTCCGTATTTTTTCCCAACTTGCGTTTTCATTTCCACTTTCTAACACAAGAAAATTGCTGCGCCTAAACATTTTAACTTTAATTTGCAAATGCAACAGATAGACAAAAACAAGATGGCAAACTACAGTGGCTACTCAATTATTCAACTACAGTCAACTAAAAACTTCAAATTAATGCAAGACAATACCTGTTTAGCTATCGGCCAAGCACTATCGTTTCAACGACAGCGTTTCGACGATTATCGACTTACATGAAGCAAATAAAGGCATCACTATAGTTCAGACGATATTGGGTGACGATAATCGAGTTACGGAATGAACCCCCAGAACATAATCAGAAAAAAAGCACAGCCGTTACATTGAACCGCAAGTGAACCTGCGGGTTTTTTTTTGTGTTTGCTTTTGTTCTAAGAGCACATGGAGAAAAAAGAAGAAATCATTATTCAGACACCACGAGTAATCATGCCTGGAGTGGGTAGCCTCGAACCTTTCGATTTGGGTCACCAAACAAATGGATAACATATATTGACCAGTTCAAGTTATTCCTGCTGTCCAATGATGCCACAGATGATGGACGTAAAAAAGCGGCGTTCCTTACGTTAGCTGGCGCTCCGCTTTACGATATATTGACATCATTGGCATCCCCGAAACAGGTAAGCGAGTTGGATTTAGAGGAAATCTACAAACTTTTAACCGATCATTTATCCCAATGCCCCTCGCAAATCACTGCGTTCTACCATTTTCCTAAACGTGACCAACATCCCGATGCAACTACGTGGCAGCGCTACGAACACTGGCGGTAGACTGTAAATTGGACCGCATGTTGCGTGACAGATTTGAATAAAAGATGATAATTTACAAAAAAAATTCCTAGCGGCGGCGATTAAGCTAACGGTCAAACACGTCATGGAGCGTTCCACGGCAAGTGAGGCTGCAGCGATTAGTGACATGGCTATGAGGCAGTATAATAAGGCCCAGAAAGAAGAGCCCCATTTCGGCGAATTTGTTCATGAAGTCAAAGCGAGACCCGTTCCCAGCAGCATAACTTCGGCAGCAACTACGTGCTATGTGCTGGGTGTGGAGGCCAGCATTTTCTAAAACGGTGTCCACATCGGGAAACTGTTTGCTATTCATGTGGTTTAAAGGGTCATCTACAACGCGTTTGCCTTAGCCCTCGAGCGACGAAGTCGTCGACACCTACACCAAGCTCTACATTAACATCAACACGTTAAGGTACATCACCACTCAAATCATATGGGCAATCTTCGATCAACCTAGTGTTACCTTTGGTCAACCAAAAGAAATCTATCTCCGTTGTCATCAACAGGCGCACGTGTTTATTCGAAGTAGATTCAGGGTCGCCTGTTACTATCATGAAGGAAACCACGTTCAACAATATCTGGCCTGAAGGAACTCCAAATCTATCCAAATGTGATTTGGATCTAAACGATTTTCTTCATAATACGATTCCAATGAAAGGGGTTATCGATTTGTCAATTCATTACAATCATTGTAAATTTGACAATTTTCCACTGATTTTTGTCTCTGGTGGTGGCTCGAATTTCCTTGGATACAACTGGTTTGATGCACTTGGCATACGCATCGAAGGCGTTTACGCCA
The DNA here is from genome assembly GCA_910595825.1 of Philhelius pedissequus. Classification (NCBI taxonomy): domain Eukaryota; kingdom Metazoa; phylum Arthropoda; class Insecta; order Diptera; family Syrphidae; genus Philhelius; species Philhelius pedissequus. The sequence goes on along the minus strand of OU343161.1, from coordinate 143,574,133 downwards.
TCAACAGTGGAATCAGCATCCAATCAATAATTAACAAGTTTAAACATTTGTTCTCTGCCGAACTTGGGTGTTATACTGCACCACCAGTGTCATTACATATCGACTCCACTATGCCACCAGTGAGGCTACCGCCTCACTATACGAAGAACAAAACAATCGGCTACGCAATCATTTTGTGGGTTTAAGTGCGTCCAAACGAATTCGTATTGGTTGGCCAAGGTGGTGATTTACCATTCTTGAGTGGCGAGTTATGTATAAGACACACTCTACCCCATCAATTTTAGATATCCGGTTAACGGATACCTTTAATACAATTTCAAATCTTTCATAATTATTGTTCCCACAAAACATGATGCAGTTTCCACATTCCTTCACGGAGCAGACAATGTAACATGAATACACTAGTTTAAATTAGGTAAGTATTTGGCTTACAAAAGACTTTATGATTAATCTATTGAAGGGTATCTTGAAAGATTTCCAAAATGAGTTCATTTTAATAATCGGTCGTGAGAAGACGTAATTTCTGTTCGGTAAAAATTAATGTATAATAATTTCAAATAAAGTGTTTGTTTTCTCTAAAGAGAAAATTGTTTTTTTTTTTAAACTTCTCGCGAAGAGAAATAAACATAAATGGCGCAGTCGGTAGGATTGCATTGAAACATAAATTTGCAGTTCAGTGATACGAATCTCCAAATAAAATCGAAAAAGATTAATGATTCAGTGATAGTATTTAATCAAGCCAGTGATACGAATCTTCAAATAAAATCGAAAAAGATTAATGATTCAGTGATAGTATTTGAATAGATAAGAACTGAAGCTGAAATAAAGAAAGTATGGGTGTTAATGTTAACAAGAAGCAAAAAACTACATAAATTCGACATCAGCAGAAATCTAAAAGACATCGAGATGGAAGAACAGAACAATGAACTCCAACAACAACTAAGATTACGTGAACAACAACTAGAGCAACTGAATAATGCCTTCCAGGCTCTTCAAGCAAGAGAAGTAGCTAGGCTAGACCGAGAGAGAGTATTACGTGTGATTACGCATATGGCAACCTTTACTGGAACCAGTGATGTCACTATAAATAGTTTTGTGAAAAATGTAGAACACTATATTGCGGACGTAACCAGTACATCTTTAAAAAAATATATGATTAGAACAATATACAACGAAAGGATACAATGCAGAGCCAAGCAGATACTTATCAACATACCAGACCCGGAGAATTGGGAGGATATACAGAGGCAACTGAAACTACATTACAGACCAGATGTGGAGCGCAGCGAAATATACAGAACCATCTACAACTTAAAGTAAATACTGTAAGTCAATTATTATTAGAAACGCAAAATATTAAATACAAATGTGATGAATTAAAAGAATATTATAAAGGTGATAGAGCCGTTGATTTAAGTACTGTAAATACAATGTTAGTTAATATAATCAAAGACATGTGTCAAGGAATTTTACTGGATAAGATCTATGAAGAAAAAGATTTAAATAAAATTTTTGAAATAATGATAAAACGAAGATTTGAAGATAGTTGTGTTAGGGATGAGTTTAAGAAAAATAGTGCAAATAAAATGGTTAATCGATCAAGTAGAAATCAAAGAAGATCAGGTCAAATTAATAATTTTCATAGTGATAGACGCATACAACATAACCCAGAAAATTATAATAGTTATGGAAATTCGGGCCAAAATCTCCGCAAACAGAATTTTCTACAATATAATAATTTAAGTTATTCTGGAAACCAAAATGGTAGACGACAAAATGATAATTCAGGGCAATTTAGAAACCAATATTATAATAATTCAGGTCAGACTAGGAACCAAAATTATAATAATTATTATCAAAGTAATAATAATTCAAATAGAAGAAATTCTGGAAACTATTATAGTCAGAGTAGAGGAAATTCAGGTAATTTCTATAATTCTAATAATATCGGAAATTCAGGACAAATTCGATCTCAACAACAAAATAGAAATACAGTTAATAATACTAATTCTTATTCTGGTCAACAAGAACCAATGGAGGTAGGAAATATAGAACAAGCGGCAGAGGTCGAAAATGAGGTTAATAATGTTGAGTTTTTTATCAATTAGCCTCGGAAGATTTACCAACAATAGAAATCACTATAAATAAGAAAAAATATTTAGCTCTTATTGATACAGGGTCCACCCTTAGTATTATTGATGAAAAAATTAAAGATTTTAAAACAGTTAAAATAAAACCAATACGTTTTACCACAGTAAATGGTAATGATGCCATTGAATACGAAGCACATACACCAACACCTGACGAGCTAAAGTTGCCTAAAGGACCTTGTGTTAGATGGAAAGTTAAAAATTTACCAAATAGACGTTATCAATTTATAATTGGTATTGACATACTTAACAAACTAAATACCCTAATAGATTTAGAATCAGGCATCATATCACTTAATGAACAGACTATACAATTACTAGGGAAACCATACAGTTATGACGAAATCTATACACTAGACACAATAAACAAAGGTAACATAATTGACAAACTTAAACTTGGCCACCAAAGAAGAGTATATAGCTATAACCAGAATTATACATAGATTTACAAATTTATTTTTTTCAAGAAGGAGACAAGCTAACAAGTACTCCAGTCATAAAACATGAAATAAAGACTACTACAGATTCTCAAGTAAATGCAAAATTATATCGTTATCCTCCAAAACATGAGGAAGAAGTTAGAAAACAAATAGCTGAAATGGAAGCCCAGGGAATAATACGAAAAAGTAGATCCAAATATTCAAGTCCTTTGATAGTTGTCCCTAAAAAGAACGACAACTCAGGGGTTCAAAAGTTTCGTATAGTAATAGACTATAGGAAACTGAATGAAATTACTATCGATGACAAACAACCACTTCCTAATATGGACGCCATATTAGGGCATGTCAAATTATTTTACAACAATAGATTTAGCTAAAGGTTATTACCAAATTTTAGTTAAAGAGGAAGACATTGAAAAGACAGCTTTTGTTCCACCACGAGGTTTATATGAGTTTGTTAGAATGCATTTCGGCTTAAAGAATGCCCCAGCGACATTCCAAAGGCTACTGAATGAAATTTTAAGAGATTTTATAAACATTTCACGTGTAGTATATCTAGACGATATACTTATATTTACCACTTCACTTGAAGAACACATACAAGCTATAACCGCAATATTTAAAATACTTGAAAATACGGAACTAAAAATTCAAATAGATAAGTGCAGTTTTATGAGAAAAGAAACCCAGTTTTTGGGTCATGTTCTTACTCAGGATGGATTTAAACCAAATCCTGATAAGATTAAAGTAATCCAAAATCTTAAATTACCTCAAACACAAAAACAAATAAAGAGTTTTTTAGGTCTCAGTGGATTTTATAGAAAATTCCTAAAAGACTACGCTAAAATTGCACAGCCTATGACAAAGTATCTCAAGAAAGATACCAAGCTTAAGACTACAGATCCGAATTATGTAGCAGCTTTTGAGAAACTTAAAAGCCTTATAAGCTCTCACCCAATTTTAAGATTCCCAGATTTTAAGAAACAATTTCAATTGACAACCGATGCATCGAAATGTGCATTAGGAGCAGTTTTGTCTCAAGAAGGACATCCGATCTGTTTTGCCTCCAGACCGTTGAACAAGCATGAAATCAATTACTCTGCCACTGACAAAGAATTTTTGGCTATTATGTGGTCAATCAGTTATTTTCGACCGTATTTGTACGGTAATAAATTTAAAATTTTTACGGATCATCAACCAATTAAATATTTACATGCTAAATACAAGGGAAAAGATATGTCGGCAAGACATCAAAGATGGCTCCTAAAGCTAGGCGAGTATAATTTCGAAATCGAGTATTTAAAAGGTAAAGAAAACAGAGTGGCAGATTTTTTAAGTAGGATCGAAGTTAACGAGGACGTTAAATCTGAAAAAGGGGGGAATAGTATGTGTAATAACTTTTCAAAAATTTATGAGGACGAGGTCTCAGAAATTGGTTTATTATTTAATTTAGAAAATGATGAAAATGACACAACTAACGCCACAATTCACTCAGCAGATGAAGAATTATTAGATCACATTCCGATTAAGGAAGAAATTGTGAACAAATATAAAACACAAATAGTTCTTACAAATAACAAAGTTCAGGAAATAGAAATAGTTCATGGTAAAAGAATAATATACATTGCAGAATATGATTTCGAAAATTTAAATGACATATTGCGAAGATTTATTAAAAAAGGATTAACAAGTATATATTCAGAACTAAGCGATAGTAAGTATAATATAGTTCAAGAAAAGTTGAGAGAACTATTTTCTAATGACAATCAAATAAAATTTATAAAATGTTCATACAGAGCAAGAGACATTAAATTAGAGACAGAGGCAGTGAAACAAATTTCAATCTACCACGTTAAAGAAAGCATGCACTCAGGCATACAAGAAACGTTTAGTGGTATGAAGAATAAAATATATTATCCAAAACTGCTTGAACTAATACAAATTATAATTAATCAATGTGAAGTTTGTCAGCAGGTTAAATACGATAGAAAACCCTTCAGACCAAAGCTAAATCTTACAGAAACACCTTCAGATCTAAATGAGATCTTACACATAGATACATTCGTTATTCTTAGATGCAGTTTTTTGACGATAATTGACAAATTTTCCAAATTCGGATTTGCTTATTATCTATCAGATAGAAATCATATAACGATAGTAGAAGAACTAGAGAGTCATTTTGCAAAAGCAGGAAAACCTAAAAAGATAGTTGCAGATAATGAATTTAATTCAATTCATAAAAAAGAATTTCTACAAAATGAAAATATTGATATTCATTTTACCAAATCAAATTCACATACCGGAAATTCGGATGTTGAAAGGTTTCATAGCAGCTTGCTAGAAAAGTGTAGAATTTTAAAATTAAATGCTGTAAGTGTATCAGTTAAAAGGTTAATGCAACAAGCAATTAGAAATTATAATGAAAGAATTCATTCAATTACAATTAAAACAAGTCCAGCTATAGTAGAATTTCACAAGGTAGAATTTGATAAGATTAGAAGTAATTTACAAACTTTTAAGAAAAATATAATTGAAAAGGTAAATAAAAAAAGGGAAAATTATAACGAAACAAGATCAACAGGATTTATAAGGAATTATAAAGCAGTTAGACATAAGCATCAGCCTAGATTTAGGAAGAGTAAACTTTCTGACATACATGTAACTAATATAAAATGACAACCGAAATTTTCAGCTCTTCATGACAATATTCCTATTATTGCTGTTAACACTAGCTGAAGGAAGACTCAATTTAGACGAAATAAAGGAACAAAACGGATTCACAGAAATAAAACTAAATGACGCTGACATGATTACGAAAACAGACGTAATTGTACATGTAGTAGACCCGTTCGAAATTATTAACATACTAGACAGTATTGGTTTAAATTTAAAAGGATTGGACACAGAACACCAAGAAATGATACAAACTGAACTTAGACATCTTAAAAACAGAGTACAAACATTAATACAAAAGGACAAACGACATAAAAGAGGACTGGTTAATATTGTAGGTAGTGCATTCAAATGGTTGTTCGGAACCATGGATGAGGAAGACAGGTTAAATATAGAAAACCATTTTAGGAACATTGAAATCAATAATCACAATGCTATAGGAAATATTAATCAACAGGTTATTATAAATGATCATTTTAATAAAACATTCCAACAGTTAAAAACAGTTTCAAAAAAAGATAGACCTGTTATTCTAAATCAATTAAATAGTGTATCGAACAGTGTAATGCAAAGAAATTTATTTTATGACCAATACTTCAAATTACAAATTGTAAAAGAAAAAATTGATAATATACAAAGCAATATAGCTTCAGCTAGATATGGACATATAAATCCAAATATGTTAACTGATTTAGAAATTAAAAAATATGAAATTGATTTAAATAAAATGAAACATATTAAAATGGGAGTAATTAAATTTAGAGAAAATTTGTTATTATTTGCCATAAAAATTCCCAAAGATTTTGTAAAAATTCAACTTAAAATAATTTTACCAATTCCAAATATTCTGAAAGAAGAAATTGATAGTCCGAAAGAAATAGTATTTAAGTATAATAATGTAACATACAAATATGAAGAATATAAATATTTAAATGAACTACAAATAAGTAAACACTGTGTATACCAAGAAAATTGTAAACTTGTTAAGAATAATTTAACCGAAATTTTTACTATTGATGATGAAACCATAATTATAAAAAAAGCTAATAATATTAACATAACACAAAATTGTGATGAAAGAAATTTAAATTTAACAGGTAATTTGTTAATTCATTTTAATAATTGTGACTTAAGAATTTTAGACCATTATTGGACAAATGTAAAAGAAATTTTTCAAGATCGTTTTTATTACCCAATGAACAAAAGTCTTACACATTTTAGTAGCAAAATTACTTTAGAAGATATTGTATTTGAAAACGGAAATAACATTAAGAAAATTGAAGAATTACAGTATCATAAGAATATATCTTATGGAATTAACTTTACGTTTATTATTTTATTAATTGTTTTAGTTATTTTCAGTTTTATTTTGCAAAAGAAAATTAAAGTAAAAATAAATAATAAAATTCAGGAGAATTTTAAACTAAAAGGGGGAGAAGTTATGTATAAGACACACTCTACCCCATCAATTTTAGATATCCGGTTAACGGATACCTTTAATACAATTTCAAATCTTTCATAATTATTGTTCCCACAAAACATGTTGCAGTTTCCACATTCCTTAACGGAGCAGACAATGTAACATGAATACACTAGTTTAAATTAGGTAAGTCATTTGGCTTACAAAAGACTTTATGATTAATCTATTGAAGGGTATCTTGAAAGATTTCCAAAATGAGTTCATTTTAATAATCGGTTGTGAGAAGACGTAATTTCTGTTCGGTAAAAATTAATGTATAATAATTTCAAATAAAGTGTTTATTTTCTCTAAAGAGAAAATAGTTTTTTTTTTAAACTTCTCGCGAAGAGAAATAAACATAAATGGCGTTGCTCGATATTTGAAGAGAATTTCCCTTATTGAAATTGTTAATTGTTCATTATTCATGGCTGCTAATTTGGGTTTGAGTCTGAATGCTTCTTTCAGCTTTTGTTATTGGATGACAAGGGGCTATGAATTTTTGAAAAATACCGGAATCTTGACAAAAAGTTTTAAACTCCTCGCTTTTGAAAATTGCTGCATTATCGGAAACCCGTTTCTGGAAAATATGTTCATTAAAATTTCTTTTGTTGATGAAGAGATTGACGTTGCTGTGCATGCGCAAACCACTGCCCATTTGACTTGGCGTCGATGACAACAAGGAAATAATGACATTGATATGGCCCCGCATAATGTATATGAATGCGCTGCCAATCATTGTCTGGTTCTTCCCATGGTTGAAGCGAAGCCTTTGCTGGACTATTTCTCAAGACACAAGAAGGGCATGTTCATACGAAGCATTCATTATCTTTGTTAATGAATATCCAAAAAAACATAGCGCCCGGCTAGTTTAATTTTTGTCGTTCCTATATGCGTATGATGAAGTTCTCGTAATACAGACTGTTGTAAGGAAGATGGAACAACGTTGGCCTCTGAATATGACATGTGATTGATAGTGTATTCTGATTTGATATCTCTCTTATTTCGTATTTGGTATAACATTTTTGAAAGAGTTTCATCCTTTTGAGTTGCACATTTATACTGCTTGAATTAATTTAATTTAGCGTCTCGGTGCAAACTAGGTGTACTTCCGCACCGATAGAATTTGTGAGATGTAATTTTGAATTTTGTGGTGCCCTTGAATAACAATCGGCGTTAACGTTTTCGCTGACTCGATGGTTAAGGCTTCTCTGTCACGTTGCGAATAGTTTTGCTCTGCCATCGTTAATGATCTGGAGGCAAACGCGATCGTCCTCTCCTCCACCATCTATTATGGGCGATAATACGTCTGATATTCCTAGAGGGCGGGCTTGTGTCACACGCAGGTTGAGTTGTTAGTTCTGGATTGTATGGCATCAATACCCGGTCACTAGCTATTTCATTTTTGAGTCTGTTGAATGCTTGTTGACATTTAATGCACAATTTAAATTTAGAATTCTTATGTAAAAGTTGACGCAGTGGTGAGGTTATTGTTGACACATTTGGAGTAAACCTCGAATAATATGTCAACAATGCGAAAAATCAACTTACGTCATCGATAGAATTTGGTCGTGGCATTTCCAGGATAGCTTCTACTTTAGATGGGGATTTTAGAATTTTATTGCATTCAATTTGGTTTTCGAAAAATGAGCACTTAGAACTATTCAGATGTACGTCGAATTTTTGAACCTCAGATGAGATTTGCATTCTGCTATTGCTTGTCCATGCACAATAATGTCGTCGAAATACGATTCTGTGTTAAGGACGCCCCGGAATATTTGGTCGATTATTCGATTAAAATCAGCAGGAGTGGTTTTTATGCCAAACGATAATCGATTCATTTGGTACGTTCCCCTATGCGTCGAAATAGTTTATATAATACTCGACTTCTCATCTGCTGGTACATGCAAGTACGCTTTATATAGATCAAGTCTACAAAAATGTTTTGAGTTTCGAAGGCTATTAAAAATTTGTTCAATTTTTCGTATAGGATAGTGAGCATCTATAAGTCGTTGATTTACACCGACTTTATAATCGACGAAAAGTCAAATGACTCCTTCAGCCTTTGGTATTACTACCAATGGTGAACCCTAATCACTGCTTGATGTTTTTGAAATAATGTCTGTCCTTTCCAAATTATCTAATTTCTCGTCCACACGTTTTACTAGAGCATAAGGAATTTTACGTTCTTTGGGCGTAACTTGAGTGAAATTTTATAATTTGGAGTGCATCCTATTTTCTATTCGAAGACTTTGGCAAACTTTGCCAGTAGGTCTTTTTCATTTCATTTGAATTGTTGCAAACAGTAGTATAATTACCTGGATCAGTGTCATCTAGATCATTCAAGTTGATATTAAGTCTCCAAATCTAAGTTCTTCCTACTACAGCTGCACATCCATCTTGAACTACCCTTGTATTGAACAGTGACTTTCCCATCTGGAGCGGATGGAAAAACAATGTCTGTTGGTATTAACTGCCTCGTTGCGTTTAATTTATTGAACTGCTTTCGAAGCAAGAATGTGTACCCTGAACCTGAGTCCACTTCGAATTTTATTGTTTTCTCTTCAATGTTGATATTCGCATAATAACGTCCAGAATGTTCGGGTGGTGAATAGTCGTTTTGGTATATGTCAATGATTTTGTAGATACCGTATGCAGCCTGATCCTGAACTTGATTTGCAGATGAATTGACCTTGAAACGGTTGCCCAAAATTGTCGAGATGCAAGCCTTGACTACGTGTCCTTGCTTTTTGCAGGCGACACACTTAAGTTTTACTTGTTTTTCCGGCACTCTTTGGCATTGCGGTTGTTCCTCCCGCAACGTAGACATAATCCGGCAATGCTTCAGTCTTGGTGGTTGATTTTTGAAAATTTTGCCTGTTGAACTCTTCGAATTGTTTTACTGAAATGTTTAAATTTTTTATTAATTGAAATTTTATTAATATCTGAAACGATACCGCCCTTTGCCAAGTTGGAAGCTCTATCTGATATCTCCTGAGCATCCATCTTCGCGGCTGAGTTAATGCCTTCGTGACGATTTCATCGAACTTTGATGTGGTTGATTGCAGAAGTTGCTCTCGCGTATCGTTGTCACGCACTCCATGAATAAATTGAACTATCAGAAAATATCAGCAACAAAATGTTGGCATTTCCATGACGATGTAAACTCGCATTCATTTATGTCCATTCTAAGACAAGCAACAAATTCTGAAATTGACTGCGTTTCAGTCTGATATTTTATGAGGAAACGATGTTGTGCCACTAAAACATTTTTTATTGGGAGCCAGACGTGTTCCCAGTATGTTGAAAAGTTCATTGTGAATTCATAGGGATCTTTGGGGCATATTGAGTTAAGAAGAAGTTTTTTACAGTAATCCTTGTTTGAGGTTATGTTTCTCACATCAATGTAATTCTTGAAACGCTGTATATAGTTTTTATATGTTTTTTTTTTACATCAAATTGATCAAAATTTGGAACTGCTAAAGCCTGCGTGCTATTTTGTTTTTTTGATCTTTGGTGGTGGTTGATTCAGTCAGTGCAAGTAATGAATCCATCATGACTGCGCTGCCACAAATTCTGCAAATTGTGCTTTGTCGATATTAGCGAAGAACGTATTTTGCACTATTCCTTACTTACACTAAATTTTAAAATTTTATCCTCGTCGCCAATTTGTTGTAGCCGGGAGCAATTATTGATTAGAATTTATTGCCGGAAGTAAAAACCGAACCACGTTCTTTAAAATTCAATCTCCATTGTATTACTACTTAAAAAATAGATATGTATACGTACATGAATACGACAAAATAAAAAGAGTCAGTATGATTAAGATTAAAGTAGGTACGATACATATATATATATATATATATATACTTACTTTACTTTAGATCACGGCCTCAACCAGCAAACCTATCCAGCTAGCCCGGTCCCTAACTGCCACCAGTTACGCACACCAAGTTGGTTGAGATCGTTCACCACTTGATCGCGCCACCTAAGATGAGGCCTTACTCTGTCGCGTTGTCCACCGTGGTTGGATACGAAGACTCGTCGGGCTGGTGCATCGATGTGCATGCGCTCCACGTGACCTAGCCATCTCAGTCGCTGTATTTTCAGCTTTTTGACCAGGTCGATATCGCTGTAGAGCCCGTAAAGTTCGTCGTTAAATCTTCTTCTCCACTCACCACCGATGCACACTGGGCCAAACATCACTGAAAGAATCTTTCTCTGAAAGCAACCCAGCTGGTTTTCATCCGATTTTGTCAATGTCCATGCCTCTGCCACAGCAGGACTGGGATGATTAAAGTTTTATATAGTCTCTTTGGTTCTATGAGAGAGGGCTTTACTACTCAAATGCTTTCTAAGCCCGAAGAAGCGATTTGCAAGTGTGATTCTTCGTTTGATCTCCGCACTGATATTGTTGTGCGATATAATAGTAGATCCCAGGTAAACAAAGTCTCTGACTACTTCGAAGTCATAACCGCCAATCGTGACGTTTTGTCCCAGTCGATGATGTTGGGCTTCTCTTCTCGATGACAGTATATACTTAGTTTTCGTCTCGTTAACAGTTAAACCCATCTTCGCCGCTTCCGCTTCAATACTTGCAAATGCTCCACTGACAGCTCGCTTTGTTCTGCTTATGATGCCAATTTTATCAGAATAAGCAAGGAGTTGAACTGACTGTTGAAGAATGGTGCCTCTGGTGTTGACATTATAGTTGCGCACAATTGCTTTCAGCACGATGTTAAAGAGATAGCGCATCACCCTGTCTCAAACCTTTTTCGACATCAAAGTCGTCGGTGTAGTTCTTACCGACTCTGACAGGGCAACGAGATTATTTCATTTTCATTCTGCACAAGCGGACAAGTTTGGCAGGGATGCCGAGACGTGACAAGGCTCTGTATAACTCGTCTCTATCAACGCTATCATAGGCGGTCTTAAATTCAATGAAGAAATGGTGTGTATCGACTTGGAATTCTTGGATTTTTTCCAGCATCTGCCAGAGTGTGAAAATCTGATCGTTAGTTGATTTTCCTCGCCTAAAGCCACACTGATAAGATCCGAACAGGTCGTTAGTAATAGTTTATAGCCGACATAATTTTGTATGTAATGTTGAGGAGACTTATACCTCTGTAGTTGGCGCAGTTCAAAGCATCTCCTTTTTTGTGGATAGGGAACACTATACCGAGCTTCCATTCATTGGGAATACTTTCCTCCGACCAGATTCTAGAAATGAGTTGGTGTATGCTCCTGACAAAAGTCATCTCCCGCTGTAGCATCCCTCAATATACTCGACCGCTTGCTTTTCATGCTCCCTCTTCCTCCTTCTTTGGAGTCGGTGTTCGTCTCTTCTTTTTTGCACATAGACCTCGCGGGCTGCTCTTTCACCAGTTCTGGTCCTAGCTTGCAGCATTGACTCATAGGCTTCGTCCTTGGCTGCATGTGCCTGCCGACACTCCTTATCGAACGAGGTTTCGCTTTGGTTGTCGATTAAAACCCAGCACATCAGAGGCGGCACTGCTGATGGCTAGCTGGCAATGATTCTACTGTTCGTCTATAGTTGGTGCTGCTGGTGCTTTTTCCGAGAGATTGAGGGCGACGCAGTCGGCAAAAGTTGTGGCAGTCTCTCGCGATAAAAGTTTACCGACGTTGAACTTTCTCCTAATATCCTCTCTTCGCTGAGGCGCCAAGGATATCTGCATCCGGACTCTAGATACTACCAGGTAGTGATCCGAGTTTATGTTGGCCCCTCGGAAAGTTCGGACATCCAGGATACTGGATGCATGCTTGGCGTCTATCGCGACTTGATCAATTTGGTTAACAGTGCCTTGATCCAGAGACTTACAAGTACTCTTGTGCATATTGATATGGGGGAATCAAGTGCTTGTTTTCAGAATTTTAAGCGTGCAGGCTGTGTTCTCCGATCGTGTCGAACCAAAGATACCCTCCTTTCCGATCTGGGCGATAAAGTCGCCAAGAACAATCTTAACGTCGTACTTCGGGCACTTATCGTACGTCTTTTTTTTTCTTTCTCTTCCGTTGGGGCGTGGACACAGATTAGAGAGATGTTTTTAAATTTGACCCTGATGCGGATTGTGACAAAGCGCTCGCTAACGTATTTAAAATACACAACTTCTTCTTCTAAGTTTGCCTCTTACCACAAACCCGCACCCAAATAACCGCTGTCTCCTTTCCCTGTAGCTCTTACCAAAGTAGATATCATAGGATTTCATTTTTCGCATGCCCTCTCCATCCCATCGCATTTCCTGTATTGCTGTTATATCAGCTTTGTACTTATACAGGGTCTCAACTAATTGCTCGGCTGCGCGTGGCCTGTTTAAGGTCCGGACATTCCACGTGCAGATCCGAAATTCGTTGTGAGTATTTCGTATGCCAGGGTCATCAACATTTGGATCATCAACATTTGGATCATCCATATCCAACTTATAGTTGTTTCATAACTATCTAGATACTCGTTGTGAGTATTTCGTTTGCCAGGGTCATCAACATTTGGATCATCCATATCCAACTTATAGTTGTTTCATAACTATCTATATACTCCTACATCGGGCAGTTACCCCAGCGGCAGGAGCCCCCAACCTGGAGGGCCAGGTCCTGTAATGACTGCGAGGATGATAGTGCGGATTTACTGCTCCTTATAAGCCTGTGCTCTGATTACTTCTGAGTAGTCTATACAAGGTGTTCACCAAGTTATTCAACCTGACTGGAACTAGTGACGCTACCGTTGATTCCATCACGTCAAATCTGTTGGGGGGTAATTACACATCCTACTCCACTTCGACCTGTCGATAATGGGTGGCCCTTCTGCAGAATCAAGTTCCGCGACTGCGTAGCTATATGTTTCACTGTAGTAGTCACCGTAAGCCCATCCGCCACTTCAAGGCATACCCCAGGAGGGGATATATATATATATGCAAAAACAGTGCTGTCTCCATTGTTAATAAATTAGCCTTTTCGCTCAGTCATAACAGCTTTCATTAAACTAGCGAAGATGATTGCATCAGATGATATTTTAATTAGTGTTGTGCCAAACCGAAAAACTCTCAACCCGCGTTAACCCGAGTTAGATTTTGAACAACCCGGTTTGCAAACCGAGTTAGGTAACTCGGTTTATAAAAACAAATTTCATTTTTTCCTTCATTACTGTGTTTTGATGCAAATATTATAAGAATACTAAAGACATTTTTTTGGACCAGACATTTTTCACAAAAAAAAAATTAACCTTAACTTAAAAAAGCGAATACGAATTCAAAATCTGATATTCAATTAGACTACAACTCTTTAAAAGCCACTTTGTTTGACTCTGTCCATTTCCAGTTCTTTAAAAACAAAACTTTTCAATTCAACCCGCGTTACTACACGTTAAATGAAGTTATACAATACAAAGACAATAAAAAAAACCGAACCGAAACCCAATGCGCAGTGCAACTCGGTTTGATTTAACTCGATATATTTTAGCAAAATTTAATTTCTAACTCGACCAGGTAACAAAACATTCAACATCAAGCCGAGTTATGTTAGCTACCGTCTACAGACGTAACATATGTATGTGTATGCTTGCGTTGCAATCAATTCACTTGGTTGGATGCTTCATATATTTCATACCTATACATACCTCAGCAAAATTAGCGCATACAAAAAACAAACAACACTAACGTCTGGAAAAAAAAATAACTAAGAAAAAGAACGATGGATGAAACCGAGCCACAGCCTGTTTCGTTACTACCAAATCGACTATCGAATGTACATGGGTTAGTACATTGTGTTTAGTACCAACCGCAACAAAAGGAGGGTAGTTTTATTATGTTCAAGTCGGTTTGCCCTTGCATTTATTAAATTACTCGGCTTCCATTTAGACTTAGAAGTCCACAGCGGGTTTTTAGGATAAGGGAAATCATATCTCGAGGGTTTGAGTCATGAAAGTAGTTTGGTACTTCAGAGTAAAGCAGATTACAGTAATCATCATGGAATTGGGACTGATTGGCGTTGCTGATAAAACTATTCCAATGTTTTTCCTTCAGCTTAGACAAGAGGATCTTATGCAGTTCTTGCCATTCACATAAATTTGTGGTGAAAGAAAAGTCCATTGACGTGAAATGAAAAAGATCCAGCCATTCCTTGGCCCAGAATATCTTCTTACTAATTATAGCTTCTGACAAGATTCTTGGTAGCCTGTCGTTTGGAAGATGCAGTGTTTTCCGTATAAATGAAAAATGCATGTCTAGGGTCGTTAAAAAAGCTTTAGGAAGTCCAGTTTCAATATGTAAGGCATAGTTTGGTGTTGTTTCTGGTAGGAGAAAACATCTTTTAATGAAAAATCGTTGCAACTTTTCAACTTGTGTGTGTTCTCTATATCCCCAAACTTGAGCACAGTACAACATTATAGATCTCGTTGCAGCATCGTGAATTTTAAATTTTGTTGAGTGTTGAACTGATTTATTTCTAAGCAGCTTGGACCATGTAGCGTTTATAGAATTTTTTGAGGATGCAAGTCTATTATTTAAATGTTCGTTCCAAGACATATTGTAGTTGAAAAGAACTCCCAGATATTTATAATGGTTTGATACAGTAATCTCCGTGCCGTTGAAAAACCATTTCTCACACGCAGCTCTACGTCCTCCGTTTCGAAAAATGACTATTTCAGATTTTCCAAGATTTACTTCAAGATTCCACTTGATGCAGTATAATTTAAAGCTGTCAATAAGTTCTTGTAGCTTGGAAGGATTATCGGAAAGCAACACAATGTCGTCGGCATATAATAGGCCATTAATTCCGAGACCATTAATAGTTAACCCAAAGGGTAGATTAACGTGCAGATCATTTAGATACAGAACGAAAAGCAGTGCACTCAAGACACAACCTTGTTTGACTCCTTTTTCGGTGCAGAAGAAATCTGACAAGCCTTGACCATCCCAAACCGCAGCAGACGTATTCATGTAAAGTGCTTTGATAATAGTTATCATTTTTGTAGAGATTCCTGAAGCAGAAAGTTTGTAAAATAATGCATTTCTGTTAATGTTATCAAAAGCAGCTTTAAGATCTATAAAAAACGCATATAGTTTCTTTTTTGATTGAGTTGAAGTTGTACGAGGCAGGATAGGTTATAAACTTGATCAACAGTAGAATAGTTAGATCTATAAGCAGCCTGAAATTCATTTATTATTTTGTTTTCTTCTAACCAAGTCGTTAGTCTACTTAGAAGAACACTGGTAAATAGCTTATAAAGCGTGTCAAGGAAGGACAGTCCTCTATAATTAGATGCCAAGTTTACATCTCCTTTCTTAAACAGGGGATATATAATTGATTTTTTAAATGAGCCTGGGACAGTTGCAGTTTCAAATATTTTAACAAATAGTTTATGAATTTCAGTGATTAGAGATGGGCTTACATTTTTATAAAATTCGAATGGAATTCCATCCATACCTGGGGCTTTATGATCTTTTGACGACGATAATGCAGAATAAACTTCTTCAAGCTCTATTGTGCGGTCCAACTGAGGTGTTAATACTTGAGGTGAACAGGAACTGATATCAACATGGTTTGGCAATAGTGACAGCAACTTTTGAAAATATATGCTGAATTCAGTAGCTGATAAGAATGTTGGCATGTTGAAACTGTCGCCTCGTATCTTTCTGGCAATCTTCCACCAATCGTCAGACAATATCGTCTGAACTATAGTGATGCCTTTATTTGCTTCACGTAAGTCGATAATCGTCAAAACGCTATCGTTGAAACGATAGTGCTTGGCCGAAAGCTAAACAGGTATTGTCTTGCATTAATTTGAAGTTTGTAGGTGACTGTAGTTGAATAATTGAGCAGCCACTGTAGTTTGCCATCTTGTTTTTGTCTATCTGTTGCATTTTTAAATTAAAGTTAAAATGTTTCGGCGCAGCAATTTTCTTGTGTTAGAAAGTGGAAATGAAAACGCAAGTTGGGAAAAAATACGGAGTAAATTTCCATCGATAAAAGACCAAAACTTTAGAATTCAATTTCTTTTAATTAATTTAATTTCTTACTAGACTTAATATATAATAAATAGAGAAACTAAAATTTTCATTTTCTTCGGTTGGGTAGGTAGCAAAAAAAAATAAATGTCCGCGATTTTTCCCATTTTCTCGTCGAGTCATTTGACATTAGCATAATGCTGGTGATACCAAGTTTTGTAGGGTGTTAGCGGTGCCAGGTTTGTCAACACTCCCCCCTGGAAAGCAGGAGCTGTTTCTGGTTACCATCTTCGGCCAAACCTGGACTATTGACATCTAAAAGTGCAAGCTTGGTAGCGGGCCTAGTGTAGCACCCTGATGGTGTTTGTACTAAAGCACTTCGTACTTGGTCATTCTTTCCTGGGAAGACATCTTTAACTATTCCTTTCTTTGATTGCGCGGGAACTGTGGATCTACGACGATAAGAATATCGCCGATTCTGATTGGTCTGGTTGGGTTGAACCACCTTGTCCGCTTAGTTAAGGTCGGTAGGTTCTCTTGCACACAACGCTTCCAAAATGAATTAGCGATTGTTCGCATAACATCCAGCCTTTCTTGGGAACAGTGCCATCGTCGTAGAATTCACCGAACTGAGTTTTACCATTGGAGGAACCCAATAAAAAATGGTTCGGTGTTAAAGCCTCATCGCTGTCACTGTCTAATGGAACATAGGTTAGTAGCCTCGAATTGATGATATTCTCGACTTCAGCGATCATGCTTAACACAATTTCGTCCGAAGGGTTTCGAGAAGGATTCATGCTCGATAGAACTTGCTTCACGGAACGAACCATTCGCTCCCAACTCCCCCCATGTGTGGCGGTGCTTGTGGTATGAAAGTGGAAATAAAAACGCAAGTTGGTAGAAAATAATACAATTAATAGGAATGCGAAGACATATGAGAGACAAATCGGGATGTTCATCCATATATCGAGTCAAAATACCAATCTGAGACTGTGTTGCTGCACTATATATAAATTGATGTATTTACATTTATACATATCAATTTGTAAAAAATATTACAATAAAATAACTTACATTTTTGTCCAATTATATAACTTTATTCGTTTCAAATACAAAACAATACACAACTTTATTGACATTTATGGCAGTCCATTTGATGACTCAACAAAAGTTTGAGAGTTTCTGAAATGTACTAAATACTCCCAAATCGACGAGAAGATAGTGGTCGACGACTATCGTTTTGACGATTATCGTTTTGAAAATTACGGGATGACCATCCTGGTCTTTTCTTTTAACAATTAAGTGAGCACGACAGAGTATGTAAGCTCGCGCACAATTATTTAAAATGTTTATCGTCGCCAATATTATATATGCGCAAGCTACTTTAATATTATTCGTAATTTATTTAATATAATTGGATAATTGTATAATAAATTGTGATTATATGAATATGTAATAATATATGTATGTAGATTAGTGATATATTCGTATACTGCGATAGCTATGTTCACCAGACGTTGTGTCTAGTGTGACGACCACGAACCAACTGACTGACGTAGGTGGCTTACTGTTTCGCTGGATATACATAAACATACACAACACCGCGTTTTTCTGATAGTAAGGAATAAAATACAGCTCAATTATCAAGATACAAATTATCAATCGCAAAAGCAACTAACAACAAAACCACCAAACTTCCATTCCATTCGATACTTGTCAAAACTCATCCGGATTCTACTACTGGGTTTTTTGGACAGTAATCCTATTATCACAGTACTTACATGTTGTTCAATAATATTCCTATTATCATTCAAACAAGTGACTTGGATGTTTTTATTTTTGCCAGAACAACAAATACTAATGCTTACCTGTGACCAATTTTGTCTCTATTTCTTAGAAGTGCCTGTTCAGTATCATCAACATTTTCAAATTGAACATACGCTTCTCCTGTTGCTCTTCCCCTTCTATCCATTACAATAAGAATACCATTCCGTTTTAAGTTCAAGCCTAAAAAATAATTAAGAATATATTCAACTATATTTCAATGAAAGCGAAAAGTAAAATTATAATATTCTATGTAGAAGTCTTTAGTTAAGCCAACAACTAATTTTATTTTGGCCCAATCTTCTAACAGTCCCGGTTAAACTTTAACACCGTACACTTAAGTTGAATTTTCTGGCAGATTATTCTTCCAATTTGAATTGCTTCCTACTGACGATTGTATCTTCTACATAATATGTAGTCATTATTAGCATTTAAAATGTACAAAGCTAAGTTCAGAATGCATGAAAAATCAAAATCAAAATCAAAACCAACAATAAAATCACTCCAGTCGCTGATCGAACGAAGGTTAATGCAAATAAAACATAGAAAAGTACGGCTGCCAAGTAACCCAACTGGTTTAAATCGATCGAAGTGCTGTTGGTGGCTGCAGTACTCCTTCACCGAACTCTTTTTTCTTTGGGGTATATGCAGATGTTGTTTTTGTTCTGGATGACATTGATGCTAATGAGAAGGTTGTTTTTTTCTGATATGACTAATATTAAAGCCGGATGAGATGCTGCTGTTTCTGATTATTTTGCTAATGAATCTGAAGTGTTTTTATGAAAAATCTACCAATGCCATCGCTAAACCTAGTGTTATTGTTGTTTCTGATGCTACCGTCATCGGCGAAAATCTTAACATTGCTCTTCCTTTAAAAATTTCTAACTGCAATTCAAAAACTTCTGCTAGTAAGTTAATTGTTTATATTAAAGATCAATCAAATGATGATGAAGAATTTTGGTTTGTTCTTGACGAATTTTTGGTAACAAAATAACTGAAAATAGCAATTTAGACGTCTATCTTATTCAACGCCTTAAATGACTTCATTTTTCGAGTTTCAAGTCCACTACAATCGCGGAGCCTATTGTTCAGTACGCTTCCTTATCTTCAAACATTGCTGTGTTTTGATGGTCCGATGATATAAGCTCAGAAAAAAAGATGGAAGTGGTGACAATTTTACAAACTGAGTATGTAAGTATGAAGATCAACTTCGTGGCAAAACACCATGGTTCCTCTGAATTCAAATATATGTTGAATTTATTTTCAAAGCACGGGAGGTTTGCGGAAAAAGCAATTGATTTTAAGAATGCTATTGTGGCTTTAGCCTTAACATGGTTCTGTGAACAAATATTAACGACAAAGGTGTAATTGATGGCAATTATGTTAAATACAGAAAAGATCGTTGTCAAATCGAAACTGGATTAAGAAGAGAATGAGTTTTGCTTGCTGTCCATTCCCTTCTAAATAGTAGATAGGTTGACCTTAAAGATTTATCAGGTTTAATTTAGCAAATTTGTATAAATTGTAATGCTATGTAATATATTGAATGTGCAACTAAGAAACGACACATCTAGAAAGTCGATTAGACACTCTATTACGTTGGACGGCATTTGTAAGAGAAGAGCAGATAGCAGACAGATAGTATCGCTCGCTCTATGGTCAAATCAGATTGTTTGTTGTATTTTAAAAAGACTAACTGATCATTGTGATAGAAATTAAAATTCACTAAGATTAAAGTACTATGTACATGAGAGCGACCAACGACTAACGAATTAACGAATATTCGTCCACTTTGACAATTCGTTCACATGGCTTTAATTTTATTCGTCACGAATATTAGTCGAAGGTCTGATTTTGAGGTTAGACGCCCGCGAACAAATTATTCGTGGAAGTGTGGATGGTATGTGGAACGCGAATAGAGTTTGATTGTTCCTAACAATCGGCTACAATTCGCGACAATATTGCTTTATCAAATTTTAATTTTTTTAGCCATTTAAAAAGTATTTTTTTGTATCTAAACATTAATATAAATTATATTTTTATTTTGAAATTTAGGTTGATAAATTGTTTTAAATGGAATTTGTTCTTTCATTTGTCGGTCGTTAGTCGCTTTCGTGTGAATAGTCGTTAAGACAAAAGAACTGAAAAGACCGAACACGCAAGTATTAGAAAGAATAAATCTAAAAAATAATAAGTGATTTATTTGCTTTTTTGGTGTATTCACAAACAAAAACTAAAACAAATAGTAATGAAATAAAATAATAATCAAAGTTTTATGTCATTTTTATTTGGCACTCCTGAAAGCGTTCACTTGGAAAAAAATGAGAGTTCTAATTCTAAAAAGAAGAGAATTTTGCTTCTGGATTTGAAATCAGACTCAGAACCAGAAGCACTCACACATTCATATACTTCAACGTCAAACTCGTCTGTTATCGTTTTTTGTATCAGAATTGTGCAACAATCATTTTTTTGAATTTTAATATTCTCACGTACACAATTTATTTCACACATACAATCTCATTAAAATTCAGACTCGTCAGAATTGCAAAAATAAAAACGCCATTAGTAATATAATTATTAGACTTAATAGGTACCCAAAAAAAAAAACAATACATATGAACATAATTTAAACAATTATCTTGAGAGAAAATTGATAGTAAATTTGACAGAAAAGGCAAAACAAATAACTATGTATACAAATGAAATATTTAGGTAATTTGTAAGGACTGGTAAGAAACAGGATGTACACAAATTTTTTTTTAAATATAATTAATCTCAGAATATAATTAATATGTAACATCATCAACATCAATATCAACACCAGCAACCCATAAGGAAGTCATAAAACTGAACTAAGAAGGTAGGAAGACACACTGCAAGGCCAAACTAAATTTTTTTCTCTTCCAAACAAAAATGTGCACTTTTTCGAAGGAGGAGGTATTGTGTGACACGCAATAACACACTTTAAATAAAGGTGTTAGCTCTCACATAACCAGCAGCACGACCTTAACCAACAATCTGACTTAAAATACAAACAATCTGACCCCGACCTTACCCAACATATAGCCAATATCAAATTAACATCAATGTCAGCTACAGCCCTTGCACAAAAAAAGATATCCTACTTGCGTATTAAAAATTTTCCAGGGAATGTATGTTTAATATTCAGATTTGAGTTTATTTAAAAAAAAAATAAACTGTTGTGTCCATAGGTGCACACATAACACATGACCTACTTAGTCAACTGCTGTCGAAATACCTTCGAATAGTCGAACAGAAACCACCAACCGAGGTATTTCAGTCATTTAACATTAACATTATTGGCGATGCCGGTTAACCGTTTTGAAAATCTTATATTTTTCATCCGCTCATCATCAGCTTTCAAAATCGTATTGTTTAACATCGATACACAAACTAATTACAAACAAAAAAAAAAACAAAATTAAAAACAAAAAAAAAACACTTCAAAATATTATGTTGAGAAATTAAAAGAAGTTTCACAAAAAAAGTGTAAAGTGTAACCAAAAAACCGACAGTTGTGTTACAACAAATCTGCAGCCATAAACCAAGCTCATCAGGCAGGTACTTCGAATCTAGGTAATAAACCAATTAAGGCATCATCACAGATAACATAATGTGGTTTTTGTAGCAAACCAAAGCACATATATGCAGAGTGCGGATAAGGAAGAACACTCCCTACTATGAATCCTGCCAAGCATATGACCATGCCCGGGGAACATGCCCCAAAGCCCACAGCGGCAAATTCACAAAAGTCTAGGCGTAAATGTGATTGGTGTTCAAGGGTTGTGGCCATTCTGAAGAAGATTGCTACAGCAAAAAGAATTACCTAGCAAAGAGGTCCAGGCTGAACAACTAAGCTGCGCCCCAAAAATGCCCAAGCCTGTTGTAAAATCATCCGTTAAGGAATCAATTTCAACAAACCCTAGTCCCAAAATAACACTAAATTCTAAAACTTTTTTTGTCGTAATGATAACTCGCTAAAAAATTCAAATCCAGAGATTATTCCCAAAAAAACAAAAATTTTTCACTCGTAAAAATAAAAGGGGAAAATATCTGCAATTCGGAATAAAGAGCTTGTCTGCAAAACACCTACACTAAAACTTTACACGACAAAGTTCTGAGTCTAATCCTGTATCTTATGAATGTATTCTTTTGGGGTTACAATATTGCATATAAATTGCCTTAAGCAATCTGCAAGAAGTTCGCTAAACCAAGAAATAAATTCAGCGATATAAAAAGGAATAGACTCTACTTGATAAAAAAATTAAATTAGAACGATGTTTTTCTAGACCTAGATATGCCAGAGGCAAAACAAGGTAAAATATCGGTATTAGTAGACAGGTGCAGACACAAGCCTTTTGAAACGAAATGTTTTGAAAAAGAACACCAAGATTTCCTCAAAGGAAACGAGAAAATTAGGTGGAGCATTTGGTGGAAATAGCACCACATTAGGAATAGTTCAGTCCAGTAAATGTTTAGGGAAGAATTATGATTTAATGACATATAGTGGATGGCCTAACTGATATACCCGGAGATGGTATCATAGTTCGAGATATTCTATGGAATCGTACGATAATCGACTCGGACTAATAAATCTCCTCAAGGTGAAAATAGTCGTATGCTCCCAAACACTAAAATTGCTCAAGCTATCGTGTTCTTAACAGATAGAGAAGAGATTAAAACAGTGTTAAAAGATTTCCAAAATTCGGCACTCGGGGGGCATCAGGGTTATAAACAAACATTAGCGCGCATGAGGGAACAATATAAGTGGAAGGGCATGGCAAAAGACATTACAGTCTACGTCCAAAAATGTCCACGGTCCCAAATATATAAATTTTCTGCTAAGAAAATGCCAATGGTGATAACAGACACTCCAAGTTTACCGTTTGATAAGGTTTATATGGAAATTGTGTGCAGGCTTATATCTGTATATATTTCATACTCATACTGAGTATATTTTCATACTCGGGAAACAGATATATCTTGACTTTTCAGGACGATTTGACATAATTGGACTGCGCAGCTCTTCCTGATATGGAAGCTTCGACGGTTGCAAGTGTATTTTGAACAAATTGTGACAAGATATAGAATCCCAAAAATACTCGTCACCGAGAATGGTGTTAACTTTACATCGAAGGTCTTTGCGCAGGCATGCCAGTTATTAGGCGTGAAAAAACTCCGTACAACAGCGTATCATCCTCAAGCGAACGGTTCATTGGAGAGAAGTCATCGGCCCCTAGCCGAGTATGTGAGATCATTTGTGGCAAATGAAGAGAGAAACTGGGACCAGTGGTTAAGGCAAGCCATGCATATTCACAACAACTATGTCCACACCGCAACGCAACTAACTCCTTTAAATGCTCTTTTTGGTTTTCAGTTCGAAATGCCAACTAACTTGAGTAGAAATTCCAAACTTCTCCACAACGCCGATGACTATCCTTTACTGCTTAAGGATCAGTTTAGACTGGCCCACAAATTAGCTAATGAGAACCTTAAGAAAGCTAAGTTTAAATCGAAAGATATGTATGATAAGGTAGCGAAAGACATCGCGTTTAAAGCCGGAGAGAAGGTTTTGATAAAAAATCCATCAAGAAAAAATAATTTTCTATATGGTTAGGTCCTTTTGTTGTCGTATCACCAAGCAAAAATGTGAACACATGAATCAAAATGGGGAATATGATTAAATGGGTACATAATAATCAACTTAAAGCTTTTTTCTGTGATGTCTAATAGCACAATTTTTTTTCTCTAACACTCTCTCTTTCCTTTCACCAAGACCTTTTTTTCAAGACCAAAACCAAAAAAAATTATTTTGTTTCAAACTTTAACCCTTTTTCTCTTTTCAGGAAAAGCAAATGTTTTTTTTGTTTTTGTGTAAATTATTCATTCATATGTATCATTGCGCATTTAAATATCAGACTATATAGCACATTAAGTTTATATATTATTAATTAATTATTATAATTAGAATTATATATATTTCATTAATAAGTAATAATAATTACTAATATTAATAAAAATAGAAAATCATCAAAATAATATAAATTTCATTAATTTCATATTTATTATAAGATTATTTTTAAAGAAATACAAAACAAATTATCAAAAAAAAATTTATAATTTTTTAAGAATATTTTTCTAAGATTATTATTAAAGAAATACAAAAAAAATATATATACATACATATTTATAAAGAATAGATTATGAAATTATTATTGAATTTTACTATGTACTTAGTTGTAAGCATAAACCCCGGGCAGTCGGCGAAAGTGATGCCATACAATATCAATCGGTTGCAGGGCACATCCCCAGTGGTATTCGAGAGTGTAGATTCAGGTAGGTTCTACAACAGCACATGGACGGTCCAAACGAAAGTTACTCCAATGGACTACGGAATGGTTCTTCGAATGGTTGAAAAATGCGACGACATGCTAGACAAACTATATCAAAGCATCCCGGATGAAAAATGTAAGCCGCATTGCCATGCAGTCGTCGGAGACAGAGGAAAACATCGACAACCTACAAAACCCAGCCTATCGCATGAACCAACTCCTAAGGTCAAAACGACAAAAACGGGCACTTGACTTTATAGGAGGTTTCTCCAAATGGGCATTTGGAACGATGGATAGTGAGGACGCTAGTAAGGTTTACCATAAATTAGAATTCTTACATAAGAGTTTAAGAAACATTTCAAGTTATGGACCGTCAACTATTGTAATGACATTAAATTTCGACAAGCTGAGTAATCCAATAAATCAGTTAGCAGCGAAGATAGTCAACATTACATCGGGGTAGGAAGTCTTAGTGAAACCTTCCTTAATTACAGTCAAACCACTAACCAGGAAGTTTAACTGCTTAAGGTGAGAAGTGATATCAACATATTAGTATCGACCATCACCGCGAAGATAGTAGAAGTACAAAATAGACAAACCTTGGAGCTTTCAATATTTGACGATATATTTTAGAGTAGGATCCACCCTTTCATCCTCAACGTAGAAAATATCATGGATCTACTTAAAAATTCCACAGCCATTGAAAGATTTTCATTTCCTTTGAGATCTACCAACTGTCTTAAACCTCGTGTGTTCGTGCGTGAATGGAGGGAATCTATTCATCAAAATATTACTTCCACTACCAGGCACAACGCACTTCGAAGTTTATAAAGGAGCGCTGGGACCTTGTGATTGACACCAAGTACGAGTACATCGCAGAATCGGTTAATCATGACTTGTTTGTGATGCTAAATCAAAAGCGATATTCTCGATGCGCACATGTAACAGGACAAAATTTGCAAAACGTAGCAGTATGCCGACACGAGACCTCAGTGTTTACGTCAAGCTGTAATGAGTGTTTTATTGAACTCCTTCAACACGCAGCTTCTTCAAAAGTTTCATGTAATAACGCGGCGGTTCCGGCAAGCGGAGGACTATTTCTCAAGATGGAAGCTTCGAACGAATGGTTGGTCATAGTAAAGGATTATTTTGTTTCAAACTTGAAGTGCGGTAACCAGCAATACACCGCCTCTCTCAATGGTTCTGGAATCCTTAAAATAGAGCAGACTTGCGAAGCCAGCGCCAAAGGGTTTAAACTGCTTTACGAGCACCAGTCTAAAGTCACCTCGGAATACAAACAACATATGGTAGACCACTCAGACTTAAAGAACTCAATACGAGCTAGTTCCAATTCCGTTCAAGCACCGCCAACGCCGAAACTTCTCCCCATACGGATCGGGACCCACAAAACCTTCACAAACGAACTGGAAACGATTGTATCCAGAGTGTAAGGCGGCAGACCAAGACTGGGAATTATCATTCCATCGTTACTTGATAATGTCACTAGTCATATCGGGAGCAGTTGCGTTGATTGTCGTATTTGCAGTACGATGCCTTCGACGGGCGAAACCGCCCATCACCTATCCTGTCCACCTACGAGCTGACAATTCGCCAAACACCAAAGAGGCGTTCACCTACAACACCACCACAAGCTGAACCAAAGGTCTTCGGAGTCACCTCTGTCTGGGTATAAAACAAAAAATAAACAATAATCTGAATTAGGTAAAATATAAATTTAAAAAGAAAAAAAATTGCAATATTTATATATTTATCTTTACATATAATAATACTTAATTCTAATGTTACTGTTTTATGTGCCTATAATATAATAAAAGTAGACAAATACGATTTCTGGAGACCTGGCTTGAACTTCCTAAGGGGGGAGGGATGTTGTGCCCATAAGTACACACCTAAGACATGACCTACTGAGTCAACAGCTGTCAAAATACCTTTAATTACGAAATTATTATTAATCGTCGACAGCAGTTTTCCGTTACACAATGTGCCAAAACGACTCAGTACAAAGCCGTACTTCCAGAATGCAACTCTTCAGTAGGTCAAAGCTGAGTAATGCATTTTGGAAGTAACCATAGGTAGGTTACAGGTTAGTCAGGTAGGTCTCTTGAACTTCGAATGAGTCGAACAGTAACCACTAACCGAGGTATTTCAGTTTAACATTAACAAAACTACACATAATGCAAATGGTGTTTCCGAACTTAACCACAAAATAACTACGACCATTCATTTCAAGAATCCTTATTTGGATACTTTTTGAAACGAAATTTGTAAGATAACGATTTATTTGTTATCACCTAAATGACATTTTTATTTTTTTTTTATTAAAAAGTTAAAATGAGGAAACATCAACGTACTATCGTACGTAAAAAAAATAAATTCATTGTTTACGACTTTATGTGGATTACCGTTTTAAGATCATGAGTGCACATAGTGGGAGGATTATGTCCGAATGTAATTTTACAAACAAATACCATCGATAATCACAGCCGATCTCGAACTGTAGAGGCGTGTATACGTTTTCGGCGTGTGTGACTTTAAATTCAATTTAATTCGACTTTTGACAAGTAGTGCGGTAGCACAGTGGTAGAGTCGCTGACCGCGAATCCAAGGGTCGGAAGTTCGATTCCCAGCCGGGCATCAAAACTTTACAAGCTTTTTTTCACAATCGTCAAGTGGAAAACTTTATTGGTTGGGAAAACGAGCAACTGAGGAGGAATTTAAGCACCGGGGCATCGAAAGGTGTCTAGGGCCAATGAGGCCAGCAATGGCATCAGCTGCGGGAACACCAAAAGATGTTCCCCTTACAAGCAGTGATTCTGCAGCAACAACATCAACAGCAATAACAACAACGGCAACATCAGCCGATGTAAATACAAAGCGCAGAAAGAGGATCAAGTGTGCGCCGAACTTAGTCAAGAGCAGATCCACCGCCACTTCAGCAAAGCTGCCAGCTGGGGTGAGTACGTCGGATAGAGATGTGACGTCAGACGCAGGAAGGCAAAAACAACTCGATACGTCACCCTCGGATAAAGAAGAGGGTATCGAGTACATGTCTGAGGAAGGAGAAGGGCACTTCACGACGTGCGATAGTAATGCTTTCGTGAACCTCTCCACGTCAGAGGCGTCCTCCGAGGAGGATGAAGCAAATGAGGAGGAAGTAATGATCAACAAAATTGAAGTATTTGAGGCAGAAATCCAGAGCTTAAAAGCCGAATTGGAGCCCATGATACTTGCACTAAAAAGAAAGCAAGAAGCTCGCAGACAGATAGAAGAGAGCTCGAAGAAAAAAGGCGCTACAGGTCCAACAAAATGTAGCGCACCAACAACAAGAACAACAGCAGCCAAAAGACAAGAGGCAAGAAGTACAGACACAGCAGCAGCCTAAAGAGCAAAGGCAACAAAATACCAGCCGAAAAAAAAACAACATCAGCAACAGCTGCAGCAGACACAAGCGCAGCAAAAGCAACCGCAGCAGAAACTACAGCAGCAGAATCAGCAGTAGCATCCACAGACGCCGATTAATAAAAAAGAAAAGGTGCCACCCATAAACACCTATAAAATGGAGCTTCAGGATACCATAGATCTATGTAAGACGGCCATAGGTCAACATTTTACTATAAAGCGGTTAAATAAAGATAGGCATGCTATCTACTGCTGCACAGTGGAGTAGCAATAAAAGCATTGTTAAAAGAATCCACCACTGAATTCTTTAGCTTTACCCCTAAGGGCAAAAAGTTTCAAACAGTCCTATTAAAGGGCATAGATTCCAGCACGGAACCACAGATGCTCTTAAGTGAACTCCGCCAAAAAGCGAATGACGATCTCGATTTTATCGGGGACAAACGTTCGCTACAGTTGGAGCAAGGCGGGAGAAGCGGAATCTTCCCTTCTTCCTAGTACAACATCACCCAGCAGCAAACTGGATAGTTTGAGGAGTATCTCCGTCCTTAACTTTCAGGTTGTAATGCATGCGCTGCCAAAGGTTCGGTCACGCCGCAGCAAACTGCGAAATGCAGTCACGCTGCGTTAAGTGTGGAGAGAACAATATTGAGTATCGCATTGACCTTCTTGCTACAGAAAGGCCATCGTTTCCAAGAAACGGTGCCTATCTGGATCTATTGCTGAAGACGCAAGACTAACAATCACTGACACTGTGGGTCAACGGCCAAGAAATTGTTTACGAACGATCAAGTACGACAGTGACCACTGTGGACTCGCCGCCGTAATACAACTTGCTAACGAGCTTATGGTTTTAGCAGTATGTTCCTGTGCATACTTACAATTACAGTAAGGTGCGTTGGCCACGCTTCTCCAACGCCTTCTGGAGCGAATTACGTTAGAATGGTATATTCCCAATAAATGACAGGAACCTCACAAATACGGAAATTGACAGATACTTAGAACAAATGGACAAAACGATTCTACGAACAATGAACAGAACAATACCCAGATACAAAGAACGTAACGCAACCGACATGTACAGTAACGCGACCATTGACGCACTACACAGACAAAAAAGTGGACTACTGACGAGACTAAAGCGCTTGTACAGGCGGTTTACTGACACACGAGATCTGGAGGTTAGGACACTGAAGTCGTCCATCAAAAACATCAACCAATTGATCAAAGAAAATTATAGGTTGTCCATTAATTTGTTTTGGGACAACAAAATTCGGGCCGTGAACGCTACCGACCCGATTATGTTCCCACAAATTAATAAGATATTCAGAAGAAAAGATCAAAACGACCTTCCGTGTCTTAAGCTCCAGAGGACGATGACTTCTTCATAATCGAAGATCCGCAGGAGAAGGTGGAGGCTGTGGGGGCTGCTTTCCAGCAAGTGTACAAGGTGAATGCTAGCATTCGCCCGAATCATGACCTGGAGAACAGAGCTCTGCTTCATCACTTATGGCACTTATGAAGTCGTCCATCAAAAACATCAACCAATTGATCAAAGAAAATTATAGGTTGTCGAATAAATTTGTTTTGGGACAATACAATTCGGGCCGTTAATTCTAGCGACCCGAGTATGTTCACAAAAATTAACAAGATATTCAGAAGGAAAGATCAAAACGACCTTCGGTGTCTTAAGCTCCAGAGGACGGCGGTAGAGAACAGAGACGTACTTCTGACAGCAGACATAGACCCCGAGGACGCCGTATATTCGAGCAAGCCGCGATAGCTACGATAGTTGAGACGTGGTCTATAGTCTACAGTGGGTGGAGATTACCTGGGTTCGAATCTCTCAATTTTGCCAAAAACCAGAAACCATTTTTTTTAAGTGTAATATCAATTTAAATCTTTTTTTTTGCATTGGAGTACCTACTAATTGACTAATTATTTAAATTTTTGAATTGTACATTCCGCGTTGGTGGTAATTGAAATCTTTAATTTGGTCCAATTAATTTGAGAAACGTACCTAAGAAAAATTAAAGTTATTTTCGCGTATTAATACATAAATATATAGATACATATATCAGCAAAGTATATAACATTTAAACGAAGCAAAATAATTAAGAAAAGGAACAGTAACATGTACAAAATATTCCGATTGCAGTGGCCACTTCATCAACAGGATATATGGTGAGTTTTATGTACGTATTGAAAATTTGATTTTGTTAATTATATACCTATATAAAAAAAAAATATATATATATATAAACAAAAAAATATTTAGTACGCGAATAGAGTGGGGGGTTTTTGAAAAGGGGATTAATGAAATAAGTTAAAATACATACAAAAGAAAAAAAAGAGGAATTTAATAAAAAGGTCCAAAAGATGCTCATACATCGAACTCATTTTAATTCGATTAATTAAAGTTTTCTTTACGTAAGAACAGAGTTGTCAACGTAAGGAATTCGATTTTAATTAGTATTAAATAAAATTTATAAATGTTTAAATTTTTTTAATTTTTTATCTTTTAAATTAAATTTTGGTAACCAATAAAATTTGGATTGAAGAGATTCTTAAATGAAGTGTGAGTAAGTTTTATTAAAAAAGGATGCGAAGGAGAAGGAGAGGGGGATGAAATAAAGGGGAGGGGGAAGCCTAGTAACCTAGGGGTTGCTCTAGCAAGGGAGGCAGCCAGGAAGGGAAGGTTGATGTTAATTTTCTCGCGCCTTAAGAACACCTGAATACATAGTCAGGCATGTAAAGAATTTTTTTTGTTGAGCTCAAGAACCACTCCCATCGATGAGCTAGGGATTTAATAAGTGCCAGAAGGACCTTAAGGCAAACCAGTTCGTTACACAATGTTTATTATTTTCCTACTATTTAAATGATAAATCAACATTTCACAATAATTGCTATTTTCACATAGTCAGCTTCATCATCCAATTCCACTCCATCCTATGCTGACACACTTTGGCTGGCCCAGTTGGAATGCCCTTCATCATCAGCTTGTTGATATTTTAAGGGCCATTTTCCTCACTACAAGTTGAATTCAACTTGAAGATTTTTATTCTTAACTTGTGATTTTGTTTTCCTTCACTCAAAGTTGACAGTTTCAACTTCCGATTCTCAACTCTTAGTTGATCAACTTCTGGTTAAGCTCAAATTCCGAAAATAGTAGAAGTTGACATAGCAAACTTGAGAGTTTTCTATCAAATTCAAATTTGCAATACATTTTGTTGCGAACAGAACTGGTTCAGCGAGATTTTAAAAACCAGGATTATAATAAATCGGGATTTAAAAAAGGAATTTTAGAGGACGGGATTTTAAAACTTTTTCGGGATTTTTAAAAAAAAGGGAGATTGGTCTTCTAGAATGTTTTCTCCAATTTTCCTTTGTGATACCAAAATAGTAACAATCGTTGTAATTTAGTATAAAGCTGGTTTTAAATTGACATAAGTAAAAGATTCCAAAAAAAAATTGCTATCCAATTTGATTTAAAAAAAAAGTGGTTTCCTGAAGGATTGCTTTAAAAATTTTGGGGCGGTGAATGAATTCTCATTACCGCCGAAATAATTAATTTTTTTAAGTAGGAAAAAAAAAAAAAGGAAGTTTCAGCACTGGTAGCACAAATTTACACCTATCAAATTCGCTATAGGTAGGTAGTTTTATACGTTTAGAAAAATTTAAATAATTTAGCCCTCCTTTTTTTGATTCTCATCGGAATTGTATGAGATTTATTTCTTTTGATCTACCAATTTAATTCAAATTCGCACAACCTTTGAATTTTAAGTCGCGAGACTTTTTTTTCAATTTTCTTTGTTTTAAAAAAATATTGGTAAGCCTTGGAACAAAGGTGGACTTTCCGCTCTGAATACCAGTTAACAATAAAAATTCTTTGCCTTAAAGTTAAATGCAATTTGAGATAGTTTGCGATACCCTTATGGGGTTTTCGTTTGGTAAATTTATATTTTGATCTATAAACTGATTTTTTTCGTAACGAATCGAATACGTTTTCAGATTGATTTTTATTTGCTATTTATTGTATATTTGTGTCTGTGAACCAGCTATCGGTATCAGCTGTCTTGCCAAACTGATGGCTGTCAATTATAATGCATATGGGTGTTAGTAAAAGAGGGCTAGATCAGTCGCAATTGGAGCATCCTTACTCCTTAGGATCGCATACAACAACAGTCCGTAAAGAACACGATGCACAGCCCGTGGCAAGTTATCGTACGTTTTTGTATACTTGTACATATATGTATATATTATTTTTAGGTATTATTTTTAAGTAAAATGTGGCACTACGCCACAAACAACCAACATAACACTCTGTTATGAGCTAGAGTAAGATAAAAATATTTCATATATTTATCTTATGTTATTTTACATTACACAATGGCAATACGCCGGAAGCAACCGCATATATATCAATCTGTGTTGAGCAGGAGTGAGAAAACATTTTACCGACCGCAATGGTGCCAAACATTGTATAATTATTATAATACAAAAAATAGAACGGGCAGACAATACATTACAGCCGAGAGTTGACTAGTTTAAATAGATATAAAAATTATAATTAGGATAAGACAGCAACTGTAACCAAAAAGACTGAATAAAAGTTTAATTCAATTCAATCTTCCTTATATTTGATCGATTATTGTGCCGGCCGTCATGAAAGTTTTTTTTATTTTATGTTTATTTTATTAATAACACAAAATATAAGAATTGTATTTGGCAATTTCGTTTACAATTATTGTGAAATACTCATTTACCATTTCAATAGTAGGACAAATAATTTAATTAAACAATTTTTAGAATTGAAAACAAAAATTTAATTGGTAGGGATAGTAGGTAAAAATTGTATATTTTAAGGTATAAATAGTAAATAAAGAAGGCATTTAATGTCGAGTGTGATTGAAGAAACAAATCCGTGCATTTAAAACTCTGTTTTTTTTCTTTTCTATTTCGGAAAATTTATTTGGATTCCATTCCCGGAAACAACAAGATATAAAAGGTAAACATTCATACATTCCTTTACAGGAAATAAGACACAGAGGTTCCTCTAAGTGACACCTCCCAATAGCCCTCTAGTCCATAAAAGAATATAAGACTACCAGGGCCGTATGAAAATGCTGGAATCATCTAGGTAGGAAACCCTATCGTAGTACCCAATCCTCCTCCGCATTCCAACGACACTTATTAACACGGGTTCTTAGTATGAAACAGTCTGTTTCGTTTTCGTTCGAGCAAATTGTCCCCCGAAAAATCTCACTGGAAGAGTACCGAAAGATATTAAGGGAGAGGTTGGAAAAGACCCCAGAGGACACACCGGCCGCCGGCCCAACCTACCAGTAATAAGGAGGCCCAAAATCCTGCCAACACGGTCTCTACCTACACAAGAGCTCCCATACCAAAATTTCCATGGCAGCAGACATCGCAGCGGTCGAAGGGTGCGGGTCCGTCAACGCCTACGAGAACTCTACCGTCTAGCAGGACTTACGAACATCGCACTGAAGAGATCCCTATTGCAAGAAGTCAGGACTGTGAAGAAGGCCGAGTTGCACATCGGCAGAACAAGAAGGGTGATATAAAAAGAAAAGCTATTGCCAAGCCACCTAAGCGTTCAAACGTCCCCTTTTTATATGTATGAAGAAGGTTCTCGTCGTGGAAATTGTCTTTGTTTTATGAAGAGAAACGTTTCAATTAGGAAGCTCAATTTCAATCGATGGTCGGAAAACAGAAAACTCTATTTTCCGTCGTGTTCTTTTGTATTAATAAATATAGTAATGGAAACAAAAGTTTACATATACTTTTCCAAGCGTTTCAGCAATGGTTGTAGCTATCGTCAGAGGAATTTAAAAATAGAAAAACAGATATTTGTATATTAAAATTAGGAATGCAAATGTACAACAAATTGAAGGTGATAGAACTATTACAGAAGCATCTACATCTCTCGAACGACGCCGAAATTCTACACGTCATTAATTATTTGATAGTTACTTTATACAACAACTAAAATAATATTTACACATCTCGAACGCGCGCCATCATAATGTTACTTGTCTTTCAGTATTTTATCGTTATTTCTATAAATGTTTCTTCTGCTACTATTCAAATCTATTACACGCGCTTCGAGGAATGCTCAAGTTATACAGAGATGCTTTATTTATCTGAACAACACGAATGTGGAATGTTTTATATGACTCACATTTTGATATTTAGAACTTCAAAAACCAAAGGCAACAGAATATCCTTTTAAACCTCTCATTATTTTCCTACTTGTTCATTTTAGGAGAAGTCAAGACCCGCACAATTAAAACAAAACAAAAATAAAAAATACATATATGTATTTACCAGTGAAAAATTGTTCAATCATCTCATCCGTAATAGCGTACGGAAGGCCTCGAAGTTTGACTACGTTCGAAGCAATAGATCCAGGATTTTTAGTCGCATGTTGAGCTTCTTCATTTGTAGCTGAAAAAACTGGAGAAAAATTTGTCACGAAGTTTGTAAACAAAAAAAAATCCTACCTTCTATATATCGATGACCAATTGTATTTTTATTGAGCTTGAATGCTTCCTTTTCGTCTTCTTCACTTTCCAGTTCAACGAAAGCTTCTCCTGTATTCTTTCCATCCCAACGGCTAAGTACCATTTGAATACCTTTTGTGCCACCTACAACGTTTACGTTTTGGAGAAATTCTAGTACTTCTTGATGAGTCACCGACCATGGTAGTCCACGTAACCGTATGAAACACGACATTTTCTAAGCAGCATGGAAACAAAAATGAATTTATATTTAGCTTATTAATATGTAAAAGCCGGTATGTAAATAAAGTCAGATGATTGAGATCTAACTTATTTCTTTAACAAGTTTTGACTTCTCTTTATTTAACTTTCTCATCTGCTGCACATCGTGTTGTGAGAAAGTGGAGAAAGTGCGAGCGAAAGCCGAAAAAATAGTGTCTTGTGTGTGTTTTTAGCCAGCGTTTTATTTATTGCTATTAAAGCCACCCACCACCCAACAATTCTAACAAAAAAAAAAACAATAGCCCCACTTATATAAAATGAATCAGTGAATTAAAATAGACAACCAAATCATCCGATCACCCACAAATAAAATTCAGTGCACAATCAAACGAATTCCTAGTGCTTAATAAAAAAGAACAAAATATATAACAAAGCAAAAACAAATCACCCACCAGGCAATCAGCCGCTAACATCAACCAAGCTGATAAGAGCTTAACTAAACAAGCGCAAGCACAGCTTTTAAAATTCCTTCCTTTTCCCGTTCACTTCTCGCAGTTATATTAACTTGATCATTGTAAGTACTGTGTGAAGCTTATCACACATTACATGCATTGATTAGGCTGGTATAACGTCAGATGGATTAGTGTCTGTTTTCTCTATTTGACCAGGGGCGGCTCAATACAAATTGTCACTAAGGCATAATACTAGTGACAATTTGTTGTTGAAAAGTTCAAATTCGAATTTAGGCAAAACATTCAATATAGTTAATTGTATGACTTGTGTTTTATTTGTTTTTGAATATTAAAATGGTTGGTGTATTTAGGGTCGATTATGCCAATATTCGCGGGCTTTTATTCCGAATAGTGTTAAATCTTTCAAACCGAAAGAAAATGCATGGTTTGAATCACGCTGTAAAGAGGTAATTAGGGTTAGAGAAGTAAGTTTCCGGAATTACAAAGCCAACCCCACTGAGCAAAACCGGAAAAAGTTTCAACAAGCTAGAAAGACTTGCAATGTTCACATTCAAAGAACCAAATTTTTGCATGACCAAAAATGAAGGCAAAAAATACTACAATGTCCAAAGGGTAGTAAGAATTATTGGTAATTTGTAAAAAATATTCGAAATTCAACTTCGTCTTCGGTTCCAACGCTCGTCTTTAATAACACCCCTTTTGTCAGTTCTCGTGAAAAGGCCAATTTGCTTGCAGCGCAGTTCGCTGCTTATTCGACGCTGCCAGAAAGTGTTATGACTCCTCCAGTACTTGAGAGCGTAAACGATTTCATGGGACGAATCTTCTTTCGCACTCGTGCAGTTGCCAGAGTCCTCAAAGACCTCGCTATACACAAATCCGCTGGCCCGGATAGTACCCCTCTCATCGCTCTGAAGAGGTGTTCTTCAACGCTGGCAAAACCAATTCGTAAGCTTTTCCATCTATCCTATTCTACTGGTCTCTTTTCGAGTGGTTGAAAAACAACATTTGCCCAGCCTGTCAGTAAAAAAGGCGAATCTTCCTCACCCTCTAGTTACCGTCCAATTGCACTTACGTCCCTTCTTTCCAAGGTCATGGAAACGCTGATTAACTATCAGCTTAAGAAATATCTTGAAGAACGAAAGCTCCTTAATGACCCCTTAATGGCTTTCGTAGCAATAGGTCCACTGGTGATCTGATGGTATATCTCACCGAACAGTGGCACAAACCTTCACATCGTTTTGGAGAAAGTAAGATTATTGCGCTTGATATTTCAAAAGCATTTGATAGAGTTTGGCATCAAGCTCTCTTATTGAAAATGTGTGCATTTGGTATCGACGAATGTCTTATTTGTTGGATTAGAAATTACGTTTCGAACCGTTCAATACAAGTTGTATTGGACGGTTTCAAGTCTGATATTCACAAAGTAAATGCTGGTGTGCCCCAGGGCTCCGTATTGTCTCCGACCCTTTTTCTCATTTCTATTAATGATCTCTTATCTTGAACTTCTAATCCACTTAATTGTTTTGCTGACGATAGTACTCTCAGCTTTTCATATTCGTTTTCAGATGCACCCCCTTGTTCTTCGAATGGAAAGGCAGCGTGTGATAAGCTCATTAAATTCTGATCTTGACAGCATTGTCCAATGGGGAATTCAAAACCGCGTAGAATTTAATGCTTCAAAAACTCAGTGCTGTCTTCTGTCGTTAAGGCAGAATCCACCTCCAATGCCGCTATCCATGAGCGGTGTTTGCATTGAAGAAACCAATCAGCTTTCAGTACTTGGTATGTGCATCACCGACCACCTTTTGTGGAATGACCACATATTCGATGTCGCCAAAAATGCTGCAAGGTGTTTGGGCTTTCTTCGAAGATGTAAGAAATTCTTCTCCCCTTTTAATCTGGCTGTAATCTATAAGGCCTCCTTCATTCGTCCAAAGGTGGAGTATAACTTTTTCATTTGGGCAGGAGCTCCCAAAACTACTTTGAATCTTTTGGATAGAATTAAAAATAGAGATCTAAGAATGATTGGCGATAGAACTATAGTGGAGACATTTACATCTCTAGAACACCGTCGAAATGTTATATGAGTCTCATTATTTTATCGCTATTGTTATAAGCAATGTTCCAGGGAAATAGCCAGTTGCATTCCTCCCCTCAAACTATTCAACCGTAATACTCGCGCTTCCAGGAATGCTCATCAGTTTACCCTTGAGCCCAACTTCGGACGTACTGTGAAGTACAGAGAATCTTTCTTTAGCCGTACAACGCGAATGTGGAATACTTTACCCGGCTCTATTCCCCCCCCACCCCCCCCCCCCCCATTTTGATATTCAGAAATTCAAAACAAATGTGCATCGGTATCTCCTCTTACATCCTTCCCTATTTTCCTAATGCTCGCACTGTGCTTGTTCATTTTAAGGGTAGTGAAAACCCCTTTAGTGCGCTTATCCGTTTTAAAAAAAAAAGTTTATACAGAGGATAAAGGGCTCCCAGAAATTACATCAGATTCTTTTTGGAAAAAACGCCAGAAAATTCTTCATACCAAATTCTTGCCTTTTTTCCTAGTAAAAACAGCCAACGTTTTCTGATATATTTTCCTAAATTTCTGGGCTCTTTTTCCAGAATTTTTTAAGATTTGTTTTCCTTACACCCAAACTTGTACCACCCCAAATCCTATATTGTACCATGCATTAGGGTTGCAGGGGCAGCATGCCCCCTTACGTGCCGAGATTTTTGTAAGTCCTGGAACTATTTGCAAAAAACACTTCACACAAGCCCGATTTTTTTCTAGGTTTTTAAATTTTGTTGTTTCCATTTTAAATCCACTTTATGTTACGAATAAAGATTTCACAATATGTCATGTGGCCCCGCCCCGACAGGAACCGCTCAGCTATCTGGCATAATTTTCAATATATCTGGCTTATTTTCCAAAAAAAAATCCTGGCGCAAGTTCTTCTGGCGCAGTTTCCGGGAGCCAGGATAAGGCAGAAATGGAATAAACATGTCCGTCACGTCAGCCCCAATCCAGAAATACCGAATCAGCAAAAAATACCAGAACTGATACTTAGTCACAAGCTGATAATTGCTGCGTTTTATTATCTACGGGTCTGGGTTATTTTTCAACACCTAATACAAAAACAACACGAGATCAAGGTTTCTATCGGGGTTTCTATCTGGATTTGCAAATATTGGTATTAAATTCGGCGAACAGAGGGTACATAGCACAGATTTTTTTATTATCACGGGGGTTCATTTGGGTTATTGGCGATAATAAAAAACGGCTATAGTTTAGTTTAGAGCGTAAGTTATTGATAATTAGGCTAGTTTTAAACATTTTTGTCTAGCTTTAAGATAGTTATAAGTCAATAATAAATACAAATAAAAAAAAACGGTTACATATGGTAAAGCATCGGCTTCATTTCTCTCCGTTCGTTCTCTTTGGTTTAGCCTCAACTTAGATCTCAAGTGTGGTCAATTTCAGCTTATTGAAACAATAGACGCGATTATACCGGAATATATTAACGCCGTACACAATTCAAGAAAAAGACACAAGAAAGAGTCAGAAAAACTGGTAAATAGGTTGAAAAACCGAGCAATTGCGTAAGGAGGCTGAAAAGCAATTTCAGCAAGTAGCAGAAGAACCTGACCAGCAAGTTGGTCAACTGAAAAGCGAATTAATTAAAAGCTTATCAGCACAGGAGTTCAAAATGAGAAATTCAAATTCTGTCTATCTGACTTTTCAAAAAAATTTACTGCCCTGGCCCACTGCATCTTAACCAAAAACAACTAATAAATACGGGAGTTCATTCTCAAGAGGGGATCGTTACGGTTTCTCGCAGATCAGTCGATATCTCGGATTTATTTGTTGCGAGATTGGCGCCGGTATAGCAATATTTTTAGGACTATTATACAAGTACTTTTTGATGCATATGTTATTGTTGGAAGTATTATTTTCAGATATTTGGAATTTTTTGTTGGTACGTGTTGTGGATTGTCATAAAATATTGTACATAGGTACATGAATTGTGTGTATTTGCGGAAAATTCTTTTTTGTTTTGTTGTTCTTTATTCGAATTTTTTTGTGGGTTCGTTTTGTGAATTCGCATAGATTAATGTATGTATGTAGTTATAGGCATTGTGTGTATTCGCCGAGGATTTTTTTGTTGGTTTCTTTTTTTATTCGAATTTTTTTTTGGGGGTGCGATTTTTGATTAGATTAGATTAGTGCATATTGTTTGCATTCGGCGTGGCGAATTTTTTTGTTCGTTTTGTGGATTCTCATACATTAGTGCACCAATATTGTGTGTATTCGACGACGAATTTTTTTGGTCGTTCTAGTTTCTTTTTACAAATTATTTGCCCTCAACAAGTGTTTTAGCGATTATGAAAACATTCCACATTAAACGTCTGGTATCTTGCAGCCCGCTAAGACTCAAGGCGATCTTTTGAATCTTAACAACGATGATGCGATGTTTCACTTGCTTCAACATCGATGTTGAAACTTCGATATTTTTTTCGACTAACATTGATGTTTTGCCAACATCAATGAGCATCGCCCATCCCTACATTTTCATGTCATTGTTTTGTTTTTTCCAACCTTACACATACACTCACATTAAATTTCAAAATCCATAATGAAGTGTTAACTTGTTCGATTAGAATCCCGGATCGCAAAGTTCTTCCGGATTATCAATCGAAAAGGTCATAAAAAATCCAGTGCTGTCTTCAGAAAATCAGCAAAAGAAGCAAAGAACAACAGTTTTGAGAAATTTACATCCAACATCAACCCAGACTCTCCTGCTAAGAAACTATGGTCCGGTATAAATTCCCTCACAGGCAATTACAAACCCACTTCAATAAAAGCCATAAGAGATCCATCCAATAAAATGCTAACATCCTCTATTTAAATTGCCCAAATTTTTGCTGAAACATGGTCAAGCGCTTCCAATGATTCAAACTTTCACTCCGAATTTTTTTAAAAGAACCTTGCTACCAGGACCAATATGATCAGATACTTAGCCCATAAACATAGCTTTTGTAATTTAAACTCTCTTATCAATGTGATACAATCAGTTTTACTTTCCAAAATAGATTACGGACTCGCCATCTACAGCAAATGCTCTAAATCGTTATTACAACTTGTCACACCATCATATCACAGTGCAGTACGAACTGCACAAAGAGCATTCCGAACAGCACCCATCAAAAATATTTAAACTGACGCGGACTTCCATCAATTCCCGACAGGATTGAATTCCAAACTGCATCCATTCTCCTCAAAATTCACTCCTGCAATATTTCCCCTATTCAACGACTTATCCCGAAAATTATACGAATAACCCGACATCTAAACTATCCATCATCCCTTCTCAACGCCATAAGTATCTCACCAAAATGGAATATTCCAATTCAAATCAAGTCAAAAAGATTCTCAATATTTCCACCATGGAAATTAAAAACCGACTCTATTAACACCGAACTAGAAAGGTTCCCTAAGACAACAACAAGTAACGAGATGTACCAGCAAATGTTTATGGAAATTAAATCAAATTTAAAAAATGGCAGATTGGAATTTTCTTTTTACAGATGATTCCAAAAATGAACACGGGGTTTCTTTTGCCGTAGTTGACGAATTCGGAAACACAAAAATGAAAGGCCTCTTAGCAAGTTTCACCTCCATCTTTACTGCCGAAGCCTTAGCTATCCTCAAAGCTACAATGTTCACAAACAAGAAAAAAACCGCAATTTTCTCTGACAGCCTGTCAACAATCACCGCTCTGAAAAACCTGAACAACAAAACAGAAATAATAGACCAATTGAGAGACAAAGGAAAAAAGAACCTTAAAATAATATGGGTACCAGGACATACCGGTATTCACGGAAACGAGATGGCAGACAAAACAGCTAAAGCTACCCTCAACGAACCAATCCTAAAATTCAACATCTTTAACAGAAACGATGCAAGAAAAAATCTTTTGCAAACAGCCTGCCAAATCAAGAAAAGGAAATGGGAAGAATATATTCAGTATAACTCCCAAATCAACCATCACGCTGAAAAAACTATCTACCCGTCTAATATATCGCAAAATATGATTAAATGTTATATAAGACTTCGACTCGGCCACTGCAATATCACCCACAACCACTTCATAACAAAATAACAACCACCAATCTGCCAACTATGCGACGGGAACACTCCCCTCACCGTTAAACACCTCACTGTTGATTGCGAGCATATCAAACTAATATCAAAAAAAATTAACAATACTATTACTCTGATAAATCTTTTAACTGTTCCCTCAGAACAAAACATTATTGATGTTTATAAAATATTAACTTTAATCAAATTTGAAAACCTCATTTAACTTTAATATTTATATTAAATATAAATATACTTTAAGTAAAACCAAAAACCAATTTCGAATTAACTCCTTCTATCGGCTGAAAGTCCTGAAAAATAATTATTAATTGTGTAATTTATTGCCTGTTAATAAAGTTGTAATAAAAATAATAAAAATAATAATAATAAAAATAATAATAATAAAAATAATAATAATAATTATCACACAATCCCAAATGACACTTTCATCTAATATAAACAAACTTAAAGTCGAACACATTAACAACATGGGACTAATATATAATGAAAGTTGGTTTGAGAACAAAACATCGGTACAATTTCCAAGAAAAAGCCAATGGCTTCTCTCATTAGGGAAAAAATTTGCCCTACCGGTAAACAAGAACAATTTCTGACCAATACACATTATTGCGGAGGCTGAACAGTATGTACAAAAACTAACAGACAAAAAATAAAAGGAAGTTACCAGATTCAAAATCGCTGACAAAATTGCAAACTATAAGAGAAAAATAAAGAACAACGAAAGAGAAAAATTCATATTGAAAACATACGAGAAAATACAACGCCTCGTCCATAAACTTACAAATGATGTACAAAGATGATTACAGAGGGAAGATACAAACTTTATTACAGGACAAATTAACATATAAAACAACACGAAATGATCCAACACAACAACTACTAAAAGTAAATGAACTACATAATCAGAAATATATTGACATTCACACGAAAAAATCTTTATTCTGCTCAGTAGCTTCGGCACCCACCCTCTACGGATTACCAAAAGTCCACAAACAAGGGTTACCTCTACGCCCGTTCGCCTCTTTAACTAATGTACCATGTTACCATATCGCGAAGCACATCGGGAAAATTCTTCAACATATTACATCAGAAGAATACAACATTAAGAACTCCCACCAGCTGAAAGAAAGAACAGAAAACATTATTCTAGATGAAGACGAAATACTTGCCTCTTTTGACATGGTATCACTGTTTACGAACATACCAACATACCTTGCAATAAAAATAATAATCACAAA
Organism: Philhelius pedissequus; assembly: GCA_910595825.1. Lineage (NCBI taxonomy): Eukaryota > Metazoa > Arthropoda > Insecta > Diptera > Syrphidae > Philhelius > Philhelius pedissequus. Next base: position 143,531,247 of record OU343161.1, on the reverse strand, counting down.
ATGGGAAAAAGTACAAGAATGTACATAAATTCCAAAAAACTATTCTTGAAAATTCTTCAATTCTGTCTAAAAGACAATAATTATTTCAAGTTTAAATACATCTTCTACAATCAAGCTTTTAGCATGCCCATGGGCAACCCACTGTCGCCCACCATTAAGATAACTTTCTTGACGACACTATCAACAAACTTAACAAAACAAATACAAAAATAAAATTCATAGTCAAATATATTGATGGTGTATTTGCAACTATCAAAAAACAAGATCAAATACTGATAATGAACACTCTTAACGAAAATCATGAAAAATTACAGTTCACAGTAGAAATAGAAACAAACAAAACACTTCCATATCTGGACACCAAACTTAATAGAACAGGAAGCCAAATCGCTTATCGGGCAACCGATACGGAATTCTTGACGAATGTGCGCTATCCGAAAAGACAAAATCCTCAAATAATCTCAAACGCTTACATTGATAGCATAAAAACTCAAACTCAAAACACTCACTCAAGAGCACATCTCCAAAGCATTTCGACTGACGGCAACATCAATTCAATCGAACACACTCAAACAGCATCCACATCTAATTTCAACAACAATAACCACATCAATTCCATTTCCAATTCTTCCTCTTTAACTCAAACAAATTTCTCTATGAACAATGATAATGAATATGAAACCTCTTAATAAGAACATTGACCACCCAACACCCCGCACTTCTACCGGTGATGGAGGCCCTCTCCAAGATGGAGGTGGCTCCCATTATCGTTGGGGGCGCGGGAATTCTTCAACATCAGGTGGAAAACTGGCTTCTGTCTGTATATTAAATTGTACAGATAATAAGACTGGCTCCACCGCCTACAATGATCTTAAAGTTTTGCAATGGAACATGAATGGTTATTTCAATAACTATCATGCACTCCAATTGCTCATAAAAGAAATAAACCCATCTATAATATCTATTCAAGAAACGCATATAAAACATAACCAACAACCAATTCCACCAAAAACATATTCATCTTTCTTTCACAATTTGGATTGTAATACAACTTCAAAACAAGGTACATGTCTCCTTGTGCATAAAGCAATTCCCCACAAGTTCATCAACATTAATTCCAACATATCTGCAGTTGCAGTTGAAATCGAATTGAAATTTAAGTTAATTTATCGTTTCATTGTACATCCCACCGGAACAAAAATTCGAAGTCAGTGATCACGAAAACATTCTGAGAAATATCTCAACCCCAATCATCTTAACAGGCGATTTTAATGCTTGGAGCGCCTCTTGGGGTTCTCCCACGATAAATAGCCGTAGTAAAATAATTCAAAACTTCATAGCAAACACTGGGCTTGCAATTTCAAATGACGGACGTCCCACAAACTTTTCTACACATGGCACATTTTCTCATGTCGATCTTACTCTCATATCACCACACCTCATCCCAAAATCTACTTGGAAGGTCTCCGATGACTTGTTCGGCAGCGACCACTTTCCTATCCTCACCACAATAGCAACAGACAATAGCGTTAAACTACCAAAACCGCAACCCAAATTCCTGACAGTCTTAGCTAAATGGGACTTATTCCAGACCGAAGTCACAAAACAAATATCGCTTAGGCCAACTTCGAGTAACATTAATAGAGAAGCTGCTGCGTTCTCAAGTCAATTCGTTCTGCAGCTAACCTATCGATTCCCCAAACTACAATAAAAACACATAATAAAACTGTCGCCTGGTGGAACCCAAACCTTAATAATCTGCGCCAAAAAAAAACAAGAAGCATTTAAACTTTTCAGAAAGTCACCTTCCGAAACAAACCTTATATGCTACCGTAAGGCAAACGCCGTTCCGAAAAGCTGTGAAGATCGAAAAACCGCCTGTTATAGTAAGTTTACTTCTGAAATTAATAAAAACTCGACCCCGAAAAAAATGTGGGCCGACATTAAATGCCTCACCGGCAATTACATTCCTCACACAATTAAAGTTATAAAACCAGAAACAAATAATTTAACCTGTCCCATAGAAATAAATAAATAATTTGCAGAGTGCTGGGAAAAATCTCAAGATGATTCTAATTTTCATTCAATTTATTTAAGAGAAAAGTATGAATCCCTTAACAAGGACGAACCGCTTCACACAGCTTCGCCTTCAGCAAAGTTGATTGAATCTCCTACAAACATGTTAGAAATTGAAAGCAGTATGTTTTCTGCAAAAGGCAAAACCCCAGGATTTGATAGAATCTCGTACACAATGCTTAAAAACTGTCCATTTGATCTCAAATTAAGGTTGTTGTCTTTATACAACAGTATTTTCGATAAAGGAATAATCCCCCAAACATGGAAGGTTGCAACTATAGTTCCCATACCAAAACCAAGCAAAGACCACTCTAAACTATCAGGATACCGACCAATTTCCCTTCTCCCTTGTACCTCAAAAATTCTACAAAAAATTATTTCTCAACGTTTATTCTGGTTCCTAGAAAAAAGTAACCTAATTGATAAAAATCAACTAGCTTTCAAAAAGGGAAGAAGTACGATAGATTCACTTCTACATCTGGATACTTTTGTATCGTCGGCCCTCTCTGAAAAAAAGCACGTTTCGATTCTTTCAATCGACTTTGAAAAAGCTTTTGATAGAATCGGCCCACATGTTATCTTAAAGCAACTAATACAATGGAAAGTTGGATCAAAAATATTAAACTATGTTAAGGCTTTTCTAACAAACCGAAAATTTCGATTAAAAACTAACAACATTAACTCTTCTATTTACAGTTTAAAGAACGGCATTCCACAAGGATCGCCACTATCAGTAACTTTATTTATAATGCTTTTAACGAAATAAGTAAAATTATTAAAAACAACTTACAAATATTTCACGTTCTTTATGCAGACGATCTAATTTTGTTTTCAAAATGTAAAGACTTAAGAGTCCTAGCAACAACTTTTTCAAAAATAATTAATGACTTATCAGAATGGGGTGAAATATCTGGCTCCAAGATATCAACCTCAAAGTGTGAGCTTTTACACATATGTAATAAATATAGTTGCCAAAAATGTATCGATGGAGTTAGCCTTAATAATATTGTTATTAAAAATGTAAATTGTTCAAAAATATTAGGCATTATGTTTGATTCAAAATATAGCTTTAAGGATAAATTTAGTAAAGTATTTGTCCTCAAAAAAAAGTAATTGTAATGTAAATACCATCGGTAACGTTGTCCGGTCTATAATGCTCTCAAAAATCGATTACGGCCTACCAATTTATGGAAAATGCTCAAAAACATCGTTGCAGCTGATCTGAACACCATACCATTCGGCCTTAAGAACCAGTCTTAAAACTTTTCGTACAACCCCCATCTAAAATATTATAACAGAAACCGGACTTCCACACTTAAAAGACAGAATCGAATTCCTCATATGGCAAATAATTCCAAAAATCAGCTCTCCATACACAACACCTATTCACGATGATGTCAAAAAATTACTGAAAAGGAAAAAACACCGAAATATCCTTCAGCTCTACAAAAGGCTCTTAAAGCAGCTGCTGACCTTAATATCCCAATTGGCACAGAAAACAAATTGAAAATTAACCTTCCCCCATGGAATTTAACCAACCACTCTATAATCTCTCAACTCACAACATACCCAAAAGCTTCTACCAACAAGACAATCTACAAAACAATGTTTCTCGAGGTAAAAGAAAATTACCAAAAGCTAGGTTGGCAATTTTGGTTTACTGATGCATCGAAAACAAATGACAGAACTTCCTTCGCTGTTGTCAATGAAAACGGTTCCATTATTAGTAAGGGCTTGCTGCATGCTACTACATCCACTTTTACGGCTGAAGCTTTTGCCATACTAAAAGCAATCGATGCTGCAAAAATTAAAAAAACCATAATTTTTACTGACAGCTTGTCATCAATTAACGCCATCAAAAATATAAACAACTCTTCTAATATCGTTTTGTAATACGTGTTAAGACATAACCCAGACCCGTGTTGCCTAATCTCATGATTCATCATGATTTTTCACCCTCTACTCATAAATTCATTGAAAACCTCGTGTTTTTTTTTTATATTTTTCTCAAAAAAAAAAACGACATAACTTATTCAAAATTTCAAGACAAATAAATGAAGCGAATATTGTATAATATCGACCCATGCAACTCCTTTGTTATATTTAATTTAAGAAGATTCAAACAACATTCAACATTCATGTAACTCAAATAAAAGTCAAAAGAAAACGAACAAAACAAACACAAGAAAATAAAAAAAAAGAACAGCAAACCGTTTAAAGTCATTTTTATGTGTTGTTGTTTCGTTTTGATTCAGAATCAGAATTCACTTTGTTGAAATAAAACAGTCAATAGATAAATTTTTAATTAAAAAGAAAAAAACAATTTTGAACAATACAAAGGCTTTCAATGCCGTTGTTTGTCTTTATTAGTTGAAGTTAAAAAAATTTACTCAAATTTAATTTCAACAATAGTGTCTTCAAAGATATGGAATCTTTGTCTCCAATGAATGTTGTAAACTAAAAATTCCAATCAATATTTCCCCTATTAAACATTTTCCAAATTTAGTAGCTCAAGATTTCTTTCAGGAAATATATAGAGTGGAGAATGCTTGTTAATTCAAACATTAAAGTAAATGACAAAGTAATAAACGACATAGAAGAATTCTGGCAATATGTTGGAAAAATTAAACTGGCCGACGATAGCTTTGGCACATCCAGTTCTGACGAAATTTGTGTGAAACTTTTAATTGCCACATTCTTCAGCTAATACTGAACGATTTTTTTTTCAAATGTTACGCTTCTCAAAACCAAAATAAGAAATTGACTTGAGGTCGATTCAATCATAGGGCTAATTCATACAAATGACATCCTCAAAAATCAGGATTGTTTTGATTTTAAAGTAACTCGGCCCTTGATTGACACATATTTTAGCAAAGTTTACAATCAGTGAGCTTTGTAACATAATTTAGATAATATAATAAATATAGAACCAATATATATTCAATAAAAGCCCATTTGTGTTTTTTTTTTTACTTAAAAATTGTCTAACTTCTGTGAATCATAAGCATAGAGAAATTATTATAAAGGAGATGTGCCTTCTTTCTACAATGCCCCCAAACTGAACTGTCAAATCATTGATGATTTCGGACAAGAATGGGTATAAAACGCACATGTTAGCAACTTGTCATTTGACTATAGAAGTGGAATAATACGATAAGGGAAAAAGTCTATGATAATAAGTTTGCAGTGATTTTTGTATGCTCAATGAAGAAACAGCAATCTCATGATTTTTTTTGTAATATCATGAAAAAAATCAATTTTTTTTAATTTATTCGGCAACACTGACGCCAAAGGGTTTGGCGGAAACCAAATACCGAGCTACATCCAGAAAATACAGTTGCCACAGTGAAGCATGTAGGCGGATCGATTATGGTTTGTTGTTTTTCAGCCGCTGGAGTAGGGAAGCTACATATTATTGAAGGGATAATGGACCACAAAAATATATTTTTGACTATTCGAAACGCAAGAGATTTGAAAAAGAAGAAAAAGGAAGAATGGGATAAGATTCCAGCTGAGACAACAAAAAAACTTGCCCAATCCTTGCTAAATAGGTTTAAGCATGTCATAAAAAATTAGGGATATGCAACAAAATATTAAAATTGTTATTTTCGTTTTTTGCCAAAAAATAGTCTGATCTACGAAAATGAATTTGTCTGTTAACAGCTATATTTAATTTTTGTTAATAAAAATTCTAGTTTTGTTGAAGAATGGTAATTTTTTTTTGCATGTTACATTAAATGTTTACCAGACTTTTGATTTTATTACAAAATAAAGATAGGAATCTTTTTGGTTTTGGAATAAATCAAACAAAAATTGCAAGTTATCTACTCTGCGAAATGAGTTTGATCAACTGCATGTATGTACATACGAAAGTGCGATATTTAGCTTTTTTCTTTATTTACATATACATATATATATGAAAGCATCACAATTCTATTTTTCATTTACATACACAGTAGATAAGTAAGAATTATTATTTGCTTTATTTAAGATACCTCAAAATTACAGCAGCGAATCGTAAACGTAAATTATTTATTATAAAATTAGAGTAATACTATTCCACGATTTCACTACAAACCCAGATGAACGAAGAACGAACCTTGAAACTAGAATTAATTTAATCAGTTACCCCCACAAATAAGCCATACTAAGATCGGAAACCTTCGTACGTTTCACCCCACATAACCCATTTGTTTACATTGTTGTATTTGTAGCTTTGAAACTCTATCCATGAATAGATGGGAAATCGAAAAGCAAAAAAAAACAAATTACTAGGGCTCTGTTGTCTATGTATTATAGGAAGAGGAACAGAAAAGATTCTTGTGTGCGTTCCTATCAATGTTTCTATTGGAAGAGGAACAGAAATGTTACTTGTGTGCGTGTTTCAGCTTGTAGGCAAATGTCAAATGAAAGCAGAGGTTTCCGGTCTTTACATTATTAGTTTATGGTTACCCAGTTTATATGAGGGAATTGAGGAATCGAATCGAATTGAGATTGAGTAATCCTATTTTAATCCGATTCAAGTATACATACCCCGTTTATATGAGTGAATTGAGGAATCGAATTGAGATTTCGATTCAGGTATATGGCCTCATGGGATCGGAAGATTAAATTAAAATGAAATCGAAGTGACAAATTGAGTTTACAGAATAACAACAAGAACATGCAACAGAAAAAAATAAAACAAAACGGAAACCTACTGAACACAAAAAAACACTATTGGTGCACACACACACTAAGAATCAGATGTGAATTCGATTCCTCAATTCCTCGATTCAGGTATATAAATACATTTTCAATTTGATTCTGCTCTTCTAGTGGGATCGGATCAAGTAATCCTAATTTAATCCGATTCAAGTTTACAAAGACCAAAAACCGGATTCAATTCTCCATATAAACGTAGTAACAATGACCTAAATCCTGTTTCAATACAGATTCAGTTACTACGTTTATTACTACGTTTATATTGAGAATTGAATCGGTATTGAATCAGAATTTAGGTATTTGTATACTTGAATCGGATTAAAATAGGATTACTTGATCCAATCCCCCTAGAAGAGCTGAATCGAATTGAAAATGTATTTATATACCTGAATCGAGGAATTGAAGAATCGAATTCACATCAGATTCTTGGTGTGTATGTGCACCAAGTGTTTTTTTTGTCTTCAGTGGGTTTCCGTTTTCTTTGTATTTTTGTCTGTTGCATGTTTTCGTTGTTTATTCTGTAAACTCAAATTGTCACTTCGATTCCATTTTAATTCAATCTTCCGATCCCACGAGGCCATATACCTGAATCGAAATATCAATTCGATTCGATTTCACAATTCAGTCATATAAGCGGGGTAAGTGATGGGAACCACAGATGAGCCAAACCCTGATAGGAAATTTCGTCCATCTTTTTGGGTTGACCTCAAGCTATGGTCGTGGTGAAACTGTTATGTTTGCAACTGGGTGTATATACAGGGTGGTTACCCCATTGTAATATATACAATATATAGTACTATCATGGAACAGCCAAATTTCTTTCTTGTAATTAACCTAATAGCGTTTTTATTTGGCAATCCGGAATTCTTCTCCGATCCGGGATACCAACTGAACACTTTTGTGTGATTCTGATGATTCTGAATTTTGATGAGATTGTTTTGTGTGAAAATAAATGTGTACGTGAGAATATTCAATTTCAGAAAAATGTTTGTTGCACAGTTTTGATACAAAAAATGACAACACATGAAGTTCAACTATATGAATGTGCGTGCTTCTGGTTCTGATTCTGATTTCAAATCCAGAGGCAAAATTCTCTTCTTTTCAGAATTAGATCTGTCATTGTTTCCCAAGTGAACGCTTTCAGAAGTGTCCGGAAGGCTTCCGAATTGCCAAATAAAAACGACATACGGGGTCGCTAGTATCGCCTTTTATCCCTTTTCAGAAATAAGTGTGTTAACGTGGGAAGAGGAAGATAAAGGGGGAAAGAAGATTTGAGGTAGTTTAATTTCATTTCCGCCAACTTTAAAGGGTATAAGAGAGAAAACCAAAGTTCTTTTTTTTTTTTTTTGACTTTACATGTTTTATTTTGTTTATCTTATATGAGCATGAGGCAAAAAGGAAAGCAAAGTTGAACGTTTATATATACGATAACATTTGAATGTATTTTGTTTCTCGTTTTATTTGTATTTGTAGCAATTTTATTAATTTTGATATTTCCATCTCATATAGATTTTGCATTCGTGAATTACGTACCTACAACTGGATTTTTGTTTGTATGTATATATAGTGTGTTTCTTTATTTATTCCGGATAAGGAATAGACTGGATGGAAAAGACTAAATCTTTACACTGAGGCTTTACTTGCAATTTTTCAAGCAATGGCAATAGCAATAGCAATGGCAATAAAAATATTGGGTGGGCATTTCATTGCTGGTAATTTGAATTTCAATAAACTTTATTGTTTCTATGTTTGTTAATTTAAGCTCACTCATTTTTATTTTATATTCTTTTTTGTATTTTTTAGCCACATTTATTTATTTTTTTTTCGTTTTTGTTCAGTCAGTAAATTGTTTCACGCGCGGCACCCTTTTAAAATAACGGGAAGGCAGTAAAATTGAAGGGAAGCCATTTTGGAATTGATCAATATATTGCCTCGGAGATCAAAGGCAATTATTGCCTTTCATCGATCGGGCAATATTGCCATTGCCAAAGCGCCCCCATTGTCAATATTCAAGACAATTGCAGTATGTGAGGCAATTTATTGCCTTAAATATTGCATGTGGAGCCCCTAAGTTATCCAGGGGCCCAATTCCGCAAGAGTGAGTTTTCATGTGTACACGAAAAACTGTACACATTCTCTGGTTCCGATTCCGCAAGGGTGAAGGTGAGTTTTTTTGACAGAAACTGTGTACACAACCTAATACATTTATTCACAGTATTTTTCGGTGTGTTTCGAAAAGAGTGCGGAACAAAAGGAATTCCATTTTAGAAGTTTTTGACGAAGTTGGTTCTTATTTAGACTTTGGAGAATTTTTAATTTTTTTTCTCGTCGGCCACATCGTTATCGTCCTGGAACTGTGGCTCTTCGTGAAATCCGTCGTTATCAGAAGAGTACTGAATTGTTGATTCGCAAATTGCCTTTCCAACCTTTAGTTCGAGAAATTGCTCAGGATTTCAAAACTGATTTGCGATTCCAGAGTTCAGCTGTAATGCAGCTACAAGAATCCAGTGAAGCATATTTGGTTGGTCTTTTTGAAGACACCAATTTGTGGGCAATTCATGTAAAGGGTGTCACAATTATGCCAAAAGACATCCAGTCGGTTAGACGCATCCGTGGTGAACGTGCTTAAAGCGTAAAACTCGAGAAAATAATATACCTGCAATATATGATTTACCAAAGATTCACAAACCAAATATGCATCTCCGGCCGATAACGCCGTCGATGAAAGTTCCTTGTTACGAAATTTCAAAGTACCTGGGTAAAATATTACAGTGTGTCACAAAAAAGCTCCTCAATCTGTAAAAAAATTGTTGGAGTTTAAATCCGAAGCAAAAGACAAAAGACAAACAATATTTTGGTTTCTTATGACACTGTTTCTTTTTTTACTAATGTTCCTGTTCAGCTTGCAATCAACTTTATTAAAAAGAAATGGGAAATTATAGCTGAAAATACAAAGCTGAGCCAAAACAAATTTATCGAATTATTAAATGTTTGCCTCAAAGATAACAACTACCTGTAATTTAAGGACAATTTGTACAAACAAGTACACGGAATGCCAATGGGAGATCCTCTTTCACCGACGTTTGCGGACTTGGTTTTAGATTTCTTACTCGAGGAATGTTTTAAACTAAGCTACAAACCTAAGTTTATAGCAAAATACGTTGATGATATCTTTGCGATTGGGGATAGAGAAGAAATTGAAAATGCCTTACGATCCTTAAACTAGTTTAATGAAAATATACAATTCACCGTAAAGAGGGAAAAAACAGATCGATAGCGTTCTTGGACGTTAAGGTCTACCGCGAAAATGATCGACTTTCTTTCGACTGATACCAGAAAGATATGGCATCTGGTCGACTTGTCAATTTCCGATCTAATCAAGCCAAGCACATTCGTATAAACACTGCGTCGAACTTCATAAACAAAGACCGAAAATTCCATTCCTCTAACGAAGAAAAAGTTACGCAAATACTCTTAGACAACAGCTCTCCGACAGAAGTTATAAGGAACTTGATACTTCGTCAAAAACACCAAGTTCGTTCAGAAAATAAGTTGGAAGAGAGATGTGTTTATAAGAGTGTCATTTATGTGCCCAAACTTTACGAAAATTTCAAAGAAATGGTCACGAAAAACAACCCGGAAGTCAACTTGGCATACAGGTCGAACCAGACTGTTGCATCCCTATTCACCAACCTGAAGACGAAACCCGACACTAATCGCCTTTCAGACGTAGTTTATAAAATAAATTGCCAAGGGAATCCTGCAATCTCTGCTACATCGGCACCACCAAACAACTCCTTCGGTAAAGAATGGCGAACCACAAGTCAGATATTCGCCTAAAAAGTTCTGAGAAGACGGCACTGGCTTCTCACATCGTTGATACCGGTCACACACCAAACTTTGAGGGAGTGGAGATCCTTGCAACAGAAAAACATACATCTAAACGTTACACACTAGAGACACTGCATATAATTAACAACAAAAATAATATGAACCGCAAACGAGACACACAAAATATATCTGCGGTTTTCTGTTCATTAGTTTCTGCCAATAAATATCATTAAACGTAGACTAATCTTCAAACGAGAAGTGTTCAAAATCTGTTTTTTTTTATAGGTTTCAAACAAATTATTGTTATGTATATTAAAAATCTTAAAATTTAAAGTTATGTAAGTCATATTTTTTTCGTTTACTTGTATCAATATGAACAACATTAATTCGCTTTTTAATTTTGTAAATAAAGAAACCCCTGAAGAAGACGGCAACCACCGTCGAAACGTTGGGAAAATAAAATGAAAATTGCTTTCATTTAATCACCATTACGACCAATAAAGCCGACGACAAAAAAAAATTAAAAATTCTCCAAAGTCCAAACAAAATTAATTCCTTTTAAATTATATGGAGGAAAATTTGGAGTTTGCCCAAGAGAGGTAAGTTCAAGGAAAAAGTTTATATTTCCGTTTTAATTTCTTTTTAATTTAATTTAGATTTGAATCGCCTGATGGTGCTCATCTTAAATTTGACAAATCAGAAACTCTTGCGGCAAATTTGAATGCAATTGGAGGAGCATCGAAGGATGTAAACCAATAGCGAAAGTTTTGGAGGGACCAAAGGAAGGTTTCAATATTAATATTGTTGTAGTTTTGGGTTCAATATTTTTAACTCCATATTATTTAGACTTCACATCAAAGAAAAAGAAGCATTGCTAAAGACGGCTTTTTAAAGGTGTGGAGTAAATGGCACTTAAAGACTCAAGTCCCTTACTCCATGTAAAGAGCGGGTTCTTGCGCTATTAGCTCCCGCATCAATAAGCGGTGCTGATGTTGGTGAGTTATGCTCAAGTTCTCGGGTACGTACAAAAAATAAAACGCAATATTGGCTAAACATACTTACTCTTATAATTAACTTGGCTTGAACTTCATTTTTTTGTATACTTCGAAAAATTACTTTTTCTTAATCTTCTACCTATAACAAATCCCAAAAAAAAGTTTGAAATGCCATGAGTTAAAACCAAAATTTTACAAACAAATGCTTGTATTTGCAATACCCATTTCATTATTAAAAGATTATTTTTATTTTTTACCTTAAAGGTAATTAAAAGTGAAACTAAAACAAATATCGCTTAAATCCTTGAGGATGGGGATCAATCAATGGTCATTGAAGTGTTAGACGAAGAACAAGAGGATCTAATAGGTGATGCTGGAGCTCCAGCATTGGACTCTCAAGAAAATCCAATGAGCTATATAACAGCGTCACCAACACGCAAAAGGAAAAAAAACTCCTTCCGGAAAAGCGATGGAAATTACTTCGTTTAAAACTAAAATTTTAAAAATTGAAGAAGATAAGTTAAACTATATTAAAAAGTCTTATGAACTTCAAGAAACGGCTTTTATATGGAAGCAGACATACCAAGCAGAAATTTTAGAAATAAGAAATAAAGAACTAAAGTTAAAAGAAAAACAACTTCTACTAAAAATTTTGAAAACAATGTATCATCAATAACATTAATAATCAAATGCCTATATACTTGATAAAAATATCTAGCTTTAAATCAAAGTTAGCGTTAAAGCACTTTTCTTATAATTAATTTTCTTCTTAAATGAAAATAAAACTATTTAAGAACGATCATCCGTCTCATCGTCGCCACCAAGCAATTTAAACTCAAAATTTAAATTTAACTATTTGTATGCCAATTTAATTCAAGAAGAATCTATTTACTTTTTTCCTAATCGAAAATGGCCCCTGGATTTATCTACAGAGTTCCTAATCTATACCTATGAATCTGTGGTTATAATAAAAACAAACATTTTGTTTAGAAGTCATTCAACTAACCCCAATCGCATGACAATTAGGGTTTGTGATTTTTGGAGATACGTTTTTAACTTGCCTGTCGATTTTCCTGACATGGTGTTTTTATCTAAAACGCAAGCGATCTGCCAGTCGCAGACCATTTGCAGTTGAAGACTCTTTCTATGATCAGCAGTCGATCTCGCACTGTGGAAGTGTTAACACGTTCCGGCTTCCCAGTTTTTCCAAATTAAATTTCGTGAGTGAACTTAAGTTCTAAATTAAATCAAGATTTCATAAGTGGCGCAGTAGCATAGTAGTAGAGTGGCCGACCGAGAATCCGAGGGTCGCCAGTTCGATTCCCAGCCGGGCATCAGAACTTTATCAGCTTTTTTTCACAACCGTGAAGTGGTTAACCTTATTGGTTGGGAAAACGAACAAAGGAGGAGGAGTTTAAGCACCGGGGCATCGAAAGGTGTCCTAGGGCCAATGAGGCCAGCGATGGCATCAGCTGAGGGAACATCGAAAGATGTTCCAATTACAAGCAGTGATTCTGCAGCAGCAATATCAACAGCAATAACAACAACGGCAACATCATCCGGTGCTAACCAGAAGTGCAGAAAGAGGATCAAGTGCGCACCAAATTTGGTTAAGAGGCGATCCACGGCCACCTCAGCAATGCTGCCAGATGGGGTGAATACGTCCGATGTAGATGAGACGTCAGAGGCAGCAAGACAAACCCAGCTAGACACTTCACCCAAAGAGGGTATTGAATATATGTCTGAGGAAGGAGAAGGGCACTTTACGACGGGCGATAGTACTGCCTTCGTGAACCTCTCCACATCAGAGGCGTCATCTGAGGAGGACGAGGAACAAATAATGGTCGCTCAAATTGAAGCATTGGAGGCAGAAATCCAAAAGTTGAAAAGCAAAGTTAATTCCAGCCAAGAAGCGCGCCGAGCGAAACAACTAAAAGAACTCGACGAACAAGAACAACAACAGCAAATAGAACAATTACAAAAACAACCGCCACAGCAGCAGCCAAAACAACAACGGCAAAAACAACAGAAGCAGACACAAGGCCAGAAACAACTGCAAGAAAAACAGTAGCAGCAGAATCAAAAGCAGCAGAATCAAAAGCAGCAGAATCAAAAGCAGCAGAATCAACAGCAGCAGAAAAGTCAGTCTCAGCAGCAGCAGCCACAGCCGCCGATTACGAAAAAAGAAAAGGTGCCACCCATAAATACTTATAAAATGGAGTTACAGGATACTATAAATCTATGTAAGTTGACCATAGGTAAAAATTTTACTATTAAAAGATTAAATAACAATATGCATGCTATCCAGTGCTTCACACTGGAACAGCACAAAAAAATTAAAGAGTTGCTAAAAGAAACTACTACTGAATTCTTTAGTTGCACCCCTAAAACCGAAAAATTTCAAACGGTCCTTTTGAAGGGCATAGATTCCTGCACGGAACCACAGGTGCTCTTAAATGAACTCCGCCAAAAAGCGAATGACGATCTCGACTTTATCGGGGTCAAGCCGTTCGCTACAGTTAGAGCTAGGCGGGAGAAGCGGAGTCTTCCCTTCTTCTTTGTTCAACTCTCACCCAGCAGCAAACTGGATAGTTTGAGGAGTATATCCGTCCTCAACTACCAGGTTGTAACTTGGGACAAATTAAAAAGGCGCGGCGACATGCTTCAATGCATGCGCTGCCAAAGGTTCGGCCACGCCGCAGCAAACTGCGAAATGCAGTCACGCTGTGTTAAGTGTGGAGAGAACCACAATGCAGATGAATGCAAGTTAGGAAAGGAACGGGTCGAAGATAGGACCAAGCTTAAATGTGTACTCTGCCGAGGCGGCGGACACCCCGCTAATTATCGGGGATGCCCGAGGTTTCAGCTTATAAAAAACAATAAAGCAACAAAGCAAACAGTGGTACAATAGCGCCCAACAGTGCGCCCTCCTACAACAACGCCCGTCAACCCTCAGATTTCTTACGCCCAAATGGCGTCAGGAAGGGGAAGCACGGTACAGCCTACACCAAAGGTCGCCCAACAGGCCCCCTTGCGTAAGGCGCCGGCGGCACAGGCGGATATTATGGGCGTTCTACTGGCCATCCAGGGCCAGTTAAACGGCCTCCAAAATCAGATCAGGGAGCAGGCGACTAGGATGGATTATCTTTACTCTGTTTTGCCGAGCTTAACGCAACTTAGAGGTTAAGGGCGCGCTGCCGGAGAGGCCCTTTAAGATCCTAGATGTGAATGTAAATTCACTGATTAGGACCGAACGTAGAGCGAATTTATTCCAAATGCTTAAAGACAAGTCCAGATGTGTTTATGGCTAGCGAAACTAAGCTTAACGAGAAACATAAATTGACTAACAACAATTACAATATCGTAAGGAGAGACCGACCCAACTCCACTCAAGGAGGGGGCGTCGCAATCTTTATACGTAAAGGCATTAGTTATAAGGTAATATATAATAGTGATATGCGTAAATTTCGGACGTTAGAGGCATGCATCATTTGCATTCATCTCCAACAGGGGAAGCGAATGTATGTGATCGGAAGAAAACTACTACATATTGGCTGGTGATTTGAATGCCAAACATATAGATTGGAGAAATCAAATACAAAATCCTCGTGGTAAGCATCTGTATAATTGGATGGGTCGATACAACCTGGAGTATCGCATTGAACTTCTCGCTACAGACAGGCCATCGTTCCCAAGAAGCGGTGCCTATCTGGATCTATTGTTGAAATCGAGTACACAAAAACGAACAAAAACAAAAATAATACAAACATATTGTTTGCGTTTTCTTCAATGAAATCGAGTACGACAGTGACCACTGCGGACTCGCCGCCGTAATACAACTTCCGAACGCGCTTATGGAGTTGGAGGAGTATGTACCGGTGCATACTTACAATTACAGTAAGGTGCGCTGGCCACGCTTCTCGAACG
Organism: Philhelius pedissequus; assembly: GCA_910595825.1. Lineage (NCBI taxonomy): Eukaryota > Metazoa > Arthropoda > Insecta > Diptera > Syrphidae > Philhelius > Philhelius pedissequus. The sequence continues at coordinate 143,515,714 of OU343161.1, read as the reverse complement.
TCTTATTGAGCGAATTACGATCAAATGGTATATCCCCACCAAATGACAGGAACATGACAAATACTGAAATTGACAGATACTTAGAACAAATGGACGAAACAATTCAACGAACAATGAACAGGCCAATGCCGAAATACAAAGAACGTAACGCAACTGACATGTACCGTAACGCGACAATTGATGCATGACACAGACAAAAAAGTGGCTTACTGACAAGACTAAAACGCTTGTACAGACGTTTTACTGACACACGATATCTGGAGATAAGGACACTGAAGTCGTCCATCAAAAACATCAACCAATTGATCAAAGAAAATTATAGGTTGTCCATTAATTTGTTTTGGGACAACAAAATTCGGGCCGTGAAAGCTACCGACCAGAGTATGTTCCCACAAATTAATAAGATATTCAGAAGAAAAGATCAAAACGACCTTCCGTGTCTTAAGCTCCAGAGGACGACACAAAATAGAGACGTACTTCTGACAGTGGGCATAGACCCAGATGACGCCGTCTTGGACGATGACCTCTTCATAGTCGAAGATCGGCAGGAGAAGGTGGAGGCTGTGGGGGCTGCTTTCCAGCAAGTGTACAAGGTGAATGCTAGCATTCGCCCGAATCATGACCTGGAGAATAGAGCTGTGCTTCAACACTTATGGCTATGGAACGATATAACCGAATGGCGATTTGAGAACCTTGGTTTTACCGGGTTTAATGATGCAGATTTGGCAAACGCCATAATCGCCGACCGAAATGGGCCCAGTCCCCTATTAATTTCGAAGAATGAGCTCCAGCTCATCTTCGATTCATTAAAGAAAAAGAAGTCTGCAGGAGTCGATGGTATATCCAACGTTGTACGACGACATTTGCCTCAAGAAGCAGTTGACATTTATACCACACTGCTTAACAACGCGCTGAATAATGCATATTATCCAGTGCGGTGGAAGACATCTTCCACGACGATCTTATTGCGTACAGAACAGCTAATACAGTTGAGGTCATCAAAAGTCTCTTGCAGAGTGACTTCGACAAGATTCAGCGATATTGTGATGACTGGAAGTTGAAAATCAACTTCCAGAAATCAGAAACTATTTTGTTTAGGACTCCGTTGTCTAGCGCCTCAAGGGATACGAGAAAGAACTGGCGCAAGCTGGTGATCGTAGGGCCACATGGATATCCACTGGCGAGTAAAAGTGTAGTAAAGTACCTTGGCATCTGGTTGGATCAGTACCTGTACCTGTATGTGTGGTTCAACGTTGCCCCATTTCAAATGGAAAAGATTCGGGTGTTTGGGAGGCAATGTCTTAGACGTTGCCTTGGATTACACAGAACACCAGACTCGGAGTACACAAGATATTATTCCAACCAGGTTCTATACAACGGAGCCAACATAAACAGAATAGATAATTTTTTGTTCAAGCTGATTCGGGGTCACGTTGCAAGAGCGATGTCCTCAACTAACAGCTTAATTTTTGGGGCTTATTACCCCAATAACGAATATTTTGAGAGTGCGCGGTTAAGTTGTTACATCCCTCCCGAGGCATTCCTCTATTTAGACAGTCAAGGGCTGATACAGGATGGAGTGGCGGTTCCGCTCATCTACCACGTCAGCCTTAAAACTGTGGATAGGCGACTCCTGTATGGTCGAGACATCATCGCTCAAGGTGGAGAAGAGCGCCTTCGGTTCAGTAGGACTGTGTCCGATCGGGACCGGAGGGATAGGGCGAAACAGGAGAACCAGATCTGGTGGCTCTCTGAACAGCATATTTAAAGTCGATGAAGATGGTATATCTTGGCCGACTTACATAGATTTAGGGCATTAGGTATATGGAACAGTCGGGGTGGCACCAAAAAAAATTTAAAATATGTATGTATGCGGGGGCATACGTGCATGTATCTGCGTGTCTGTACATGTATGTGCGTACGTGTTTGTATGTGCGTATGTACATGTATGGGTGGGTTGCATGTTTGTGTGTGTCTGCATGCATATAAAAAATAAACAAACAAAAAATTAAAAAACGAAAAAAATGCTGCTGAGGCTGTTCTAGTTTTTAAGTAGTTTTAAGTATTATTAGGTATTTTCAGTATTTTAAGTTATATTTAGTTAGTATAAGTTAGTTTTATTTAGGTTTAATTATTTTTATTATATATTTAGGTTTAGTTTATAAGTAAAAAAAAAAAAAAAAAAAAAGGATAAGATACCAAGTTTTTTTTGGGTAGAAGTTTCTTGAAATATAAAATAAATTAAAAAAAAATAGATTTAATTAAAATAGCTTTTAGGTCGAAAGACATTAGTTCTAAGAGTTATTGTTTAAAGGGCCAGTAAATTAGTTGTAAGTTATTGATAATTAGGCTAGTTTTAAACATTTTTGTCTAGCTTTCAGATAGTTATAAGTTAATATGAAATAAAAATTAATTTAAAAAAAAAAAAAAAAAAACAGTGCCGTGTAGTTTTATTGGATAGAAGAAAAAAACATTTTTCAAAGACGTTTCGAAGCGGCCATTTACAATCGATCACATCGTAACCAAAAGATTCCTAGTAGATAAGGCTAAAAGTCGTTTTTTACTTAATTTTTTATATACATATTTTCGTTTATTTTGTTTAGTTAATAAAATATAAATATGCATATATTATATATATTATTTGCCAAAAATATTATTTTTGGTACCATAGTAGAACCATTTTGTTGGTTTTCGATTTTCGGGAAAACTGTTTAGTTGATTTTTTAAAAATATTTTTATGAAGGAGCTCCTAACAAGTTAAAGTTATTTTGAACCAATTTGTTTTTTCAAAAACTTTTTGTTTTTGAAAAACCAAATATGTTTTCGAAAGCCAATCGATTTACTCCACTTTATTTTTAGCAATTATTCTATTAGCAATTTTTTAATATTGTCTTGAATACTAAAAAAATATTTTTTTCTAAAACAAAAAAACAACAACCATTCAAATATTTAAAGAATGTGTGTCAGTGTCAAATCACCAAGGTAGGACAATGGATGTAACGGTGTTGGGGAAGTGTGGCACCTGGAGGCAACATAATGCCGTATGGGGGTGGTAAACCAAGTGGTGGTGGCATGATATGTGTCAACAGCTGATGTGTGGATGGCAGGAGCTGTAACGAAATGGAAAGATGCTATAATTTGTTGCATTTCCTAGGGATGTGGGAATTAAAACAACGGACCGCTTTGATAAGGTGGCAGTTTTAGCTGAATCCGATGGTTTCGTAGATGGGGACATGAGTTGCGGAGCTAGTTGTTCCTTTTTGATTAAGTAAATGTATTCAAATCTTAGTGTTTCAAAAATAATTTAATGAAATACGTTACATTACTTGTTCCAACACGACAACGAGATGGCTTTGATATACTCTATCGTTTCATGGTCGACGGGCAGTCTGGTTTTGTTAATAGTGTCGTACATATATTAATAGGATTGGTTCTAAAATGGGTTGAAATAGATAAAATCGATATAGAAAATATAGTAAAAATATGTATAAGCCTACAATTTGAACTTTTTACATTAAAAAAAAAAGAATTGAAAGGATTTACAGCAAGTCAATAAACATTTGTTTGTTTGCTAGGTGTAGTTTAGTGTTTTAATCAAAACACTAATGAATATATTATGACTGTATTTAGTAAACACAGTCATAATATATTCATATGTACCTACTTACTTATTTTTTTTTATTTGTTAATCACATGTTTTATGTGGTTTTTCATTGGGCATCGAGAAGCATTCCGAAGCGTACGGGATTCTATTGGTTCTTTTGTCTTCGTCTTCATCAGACGATGGTTTTGGATACATATAAAAGTTGATTCGATATTACCACCTGCGGAAATTGTAAAATAAAGTAACTGCGAAAGTAACATGGACAATTAAAAATAATTGTTTTGTGTTATCTAAAATATGTCGTTTTACCATTGTTAATTGTTGGGTTGTTTTTGGCGATGTTGAAGGTAAGGTGCAGTAGGCTTAGTGTAAGTGGATATTTAAAGTCTGCTCACCTTCACATCATATTATATTTGCGAGAACTATTGAGGAAGTGGTTCTAGAAATAGATAATCAATTGTGTTAAGTTGACAAAATTGTATTTATTAGTGATTACAATGAACGAATGCGGCTTTATTTTGCCATGGTAAGGATCCTGAAGGAGAGTTGAAAAAGTCTTTTATTTGATCCCGAATTAATTTTCCAGCAGCATTTGGTCTTCCAGGAATCAGTGGAAATGTCGACTATGATAACGAGTTGACAGATATGTTCTTCCTCCACTCACCCATTATCAAAACCCCATTTTCGTCGTAGTAGTCGCAATATTTAGGAGGGCAATATGCAACTCTATTTGTTCTTATTAAGTAGTTGTGCAAATAGCAACAAGCAGATGCAATTTTTTGAGCTCTGTCAGGATTACAAAACATAGTCCTTGCCAGGCAGAGAAATTTAGAGCATACAATGCCAAAGCTGTTTTATACACACCGCCTCCCTCTACTTATACGATAGTTGGCCACTCGTTCATCATCTTCCAATGTTTTTGGCCTTCTTGGGACATATGGTTTGATAATGCGTTTGCTAAGCGGAAACGCGTCATCAGCAACAAAGAAGTTAGTTGCGATATGTTTCCCGTCAATTGCTCCTACGCAGTTTGGTAAATTCCAGAAAGCGTTGAACTCATTGGAAATCTTTAGAAACTTGTATTACTGAGGACGGGAATTTCATGCTCCAGTGCTTTACAAATAGCAACACAGACTTCATCTAATATATTGCCGAAATGTTGTTTGCTTATTCGGTAAACAGCGGCAACATGTCTTTGTACCGTTCTACTTGCCAGATATCCAAATAAATACAATAAATGGTAAATCATTTAATTTTGTTTAATATTTGAACTGTTACGTATTCCATAGTTATCGCAAACTTCTCTAGAGGCGATATTTTATCGGATGGCCTTGTGTTTTTTTTTGCGCGTATATATGGTTCTACCAATTCAAAAATATCTGCAAAAGATTCAACTGGCATGTGGAAGTTTTCTCTGAAAACACTACCATTCTTCATCATATCCGCAAACTTATGGCAGAACAATAAAATTAAATAATATAAAACGATAAACTTATAAGTTTCTTACATCCTTCGAAAAACGCCCTTTTTCCTTCCTTTCCACCAGATAGGGGTTGACCCGGAACGAAGGTTTTTTTTTAAGTTTGTTTGCTAAAATATTTGTAACCACTGTGGCACAAAGTATTATGCAATCGTCTATTAATTTCGTACTCATTTTATAATTTTTACACAATTTATTTTCAAAGCATAACTTTATTGAATTTTGATTTTTCTTTGAAATTCTTATTTGACATATACTTGACAGTTCCTCTTATTTCTCCAACTTCAAAATTTTGCGCTGCTATTCGCAAGATTTTGTAGAGATCAAAATTGTAGAGATAAAATTTTATTTTTCCCGATCTGCGTACTAGGCTTTAGGATAAACATTTTCCCAGAATAATTTCTTTGATCGATAGTGAAAGTTGATACGCGAAAAATAAAGCAATAGAGTTTAGGTTCGTGGTTTCAAAATAAAAATAAAATTTGAAGTCCTTCGACGGCCCACCTGGCACTGGAAAAACAGCTAGATATTGCCCTCGCCATTGAACAGGAAATTGGAATTAAAATTTCATTCTACCCAATATGGTTCAATTAATCTTCTGTTTTGTGGTCACGTTGGCCGGTCGTGATTTTATCCCATTTTCAATGTGAAAAATCAGCCTCCACAAACAAAATTAAAAATGCATATCGCCAGCAGGCGAAAGAACTACATCCCGACAAGACCAAGGACGATCCGACGCATCAACTAAATTCCATGATCTACGCGCTGCCTATGAAGTACTGTCCGATCCTGAGGAGCGCGAAACTTACAATCGATGTGATGAGGATTATCTGAAGAAGGATGGCATGATGCACAGTTCGGATCCTTTTGCCAATTTCTTCGTAGTGTGATGTTCAATCATTTTTCCAAAGATCTCTTCTATTTGGTACAGGTTTCGGATTGGCTTAATATTTTGGTGTCAAAAACGGCTACTTGAAGGCTAGCAAACATTTTAATTTGCATTTTCATACTTATTAGTTATCTTCTGATTTCAGCCAAATGTGAAATTCGGGGCTCTACCAAAAGTGATGGTTGGAATAATTGTTGGTTATTTTCTTGATATCAGCAGAAATGCGCTGAAAAAATAAGACTTCCGTGCTCAAAACTAGGCGAGATGCTAAGACTGACGAAAAATAATGGGATATACGTGTCTTTAAGTCTTGATCAAAATCTAGGATCCGGGACCATATATTGCACGATTTAGATTTTGCAAACTCAGGCCCGCAAGGTGGACATGATGTGAAATTTATGATGAGACTGCTGATGAAACCAAATAAAAACAAAATAAGACATTATTTTTGGTATTGGTTTTTCCTTTATTAAGTTTTAATACCATGTAGTATGTACACATACATTAAGCTTGCATTATTATCCTACTAATATTACAAATGTGAGCGTTTGGATGGATGGATGAATGCCGCCTGAACGAATCTGGATAAAATTCGGCATAGACAGATTATAATCTGTAATAGCACGCAGGATACTTTTTATTGCGGTAAAATGTATGTTTCCCGTGGGATAGATTTGTTTTTATTAAACATAGAGTACGTTAAAACATCTAGTCATTCTACAAATAGCAACATAAGCTTTTGTTCTCAAGAAGCCCAGAAGCACACGCATCAACGACTTAGGTTTGGATGCAATTTGATAGGTGAGGCACTGGATTATCATATAGGTTATACTTATCCCAACAAATTTAAAGCTTCATATGGGAGAGACTTAAATAGGAAAAAAATATACTTGGGTGTTTGTTCCGCAATACATTGAATATGGCTTTTAATAAAATTTGGTAAGCATATGGATGAGAAATTGGATTATCATTCAAATGGGAGAGTTTGTGTATTTGATTCGCTTTCACACCTCAAGGACTCTGACCGGTTTTTAATGAAATTTTGTAGGTAGATAGTAGAGATGATGTCATTAGCTTCTCTTGGATAGAATAATTTCCATTGAATTGTGGTTTTATAAGAGTAGGTAAAGTACGGTAATAGGGATTATCGTGATAAAAATATCCCAGGAAATTTGGGGGCGCGTGAATGATGTACAAAAGTTTCCCTCGAAATTTATTGGTATCGTGAATGAGCTTTCCCAGGGGATTTTGCTGACATTTCATACAATATTTTAATCGGCGGAAATTTATTCTGTGCGAGATTGACGATCGCAGAAAAAATTTCGAAGGAATAAAATATTCCGTGGGAAACAAAATTCCCTGGAGGATTCATGATAGGGTCCAATAACTCATAATAAACGACGTGTTTTTGTTGCACCTTCGCTAATGTAGATAGCTTAAAAAATGAAAATAAAACAAATAAAATGCACGACTAGATCGTACGAACTTCCTCTTGTAGTTAACAACTAGAATGAAGCTAAACATTAACGCTGCTATTAGTAAAGTAGGTAGTTATAATTAGGTAGGTATGTAGGTTTAAAGCCGTTGTAGGTAAGATTACTTTACTTTACTTTGGTTCTTAATTTAATGAACTGTCGAATGGACGATTCAAGGAATAGGTACACAGGTACATATCTAAAAACGATTCTTTAAATATATATTATGGATTTTAATAATTATGTTAATTAGGAAGGTAGTCCTACATATGTATATAGATATGGAACCTAGGTTTATCTATATATATAATAATGTATGCATCAAACAAATATTTCGAAAAATGTCTATCAAGATTTACAAACTACTTGCTTGATCTCGATGATTAAATTTGTTCTGAGTTTAAAATTATGTCATCTTGTAAGTTCTTGAAACCGTTTTCAGTTCGAGCAAATATTTCAAAAAATTTGCATCTGAAAGTAATTTTTCATTTATCAAAAACATGACAAAAACTACTTTTTAATAGAAAATTTTCGAAATCTTCGCTTGATTTTAAAATCGTTTTCAGAATTTCGAAGCTGAGATAAATTAACACTCAGAACAGTTTTAATCATCGAAATCAAGCAAGTAGTTTGAAAATGAGAGCTTTGCGTATGTTGATTTCAAGATTTTCCTTGAAATTAGTAGACATTTCTTGGAATTGCTTATTTGGAGAAGCTGTCATTTCCAAAGTACTTGCTTCATTTGAGAGATTCAAACGGTTTTGGGTTTGTATTGCAATTGTCTTGGCTGTCCTGTAAATCATTTTTCACTCTAGGGAAAATTAAAAACAAAAATCATATAGGACAGGTTTCAAGATTTTTTTTAAAAGCACATCAAATGGCAGATGGAAAACGCTGCCATTTCGAAACCGTTTCCTTCATTTGGATGATTTAAGCGGCGTTGAGTTCTTTTTGAAAATATACTTCAGGCCATTTTTCACGAAATATTCACCTGTGCTTTGAGACCACAGCGCAATTATCCCATTCAAATAAAATACAAAGGTTTTCATCAACTATTTTCAAATGTTTTTTTTTATTTTGTCTATTTTTTTTTTAAATTACACTACACCAGTTTGGCGCCAAAGCTATATCTCGCAGCGATTTAACAACCTATTATTATAATAGATTTGACAAACTATTAGGCCCTAGGCGATCGCCAGCTGCTATTTTTTCCTCATCAAATCGACTACATTTAGGGTGAATAAATGATATCGGCTGTGCCACTAGCCTTGTTTACAAAAACGGAAACATTCCATTTTCAAGTCACAGAAAGAAATTTAGGTATAGGGCACCATTTAAATCCAATTCATTAACTTCTTTCATATCTGCACGAACAATCTAATAAAAAACAAGAATACAAATGAGCCTTCTAATTTCCTTTCACTCTTTAAATTCTCACAGGATCAGCATCCACTAATGTAGTTTTTCTAATATTAAGCGGGAACAAGACATCTAGGAAAAGATTTTTGCAATTTTATAATTTTACAAGTTATTTAATTAAATTTTAAATGTCAAAGAACTGTCAAATGAAATTCAGCCGGATGTCAAACGAAATGAGATAATTTGTAATGAAAACACTTTTTCTGTAATTTGCCAAATTATGTAATTTGAGCTCTAATGAAAACGCACTATAACTAATGCCGTGCAATTCAGGATTCACTTAAAAGACCTTAGGTCTTACAGGTATATATAGTTAAAATTATTATTAAAAAAATAATAAATCCTGTTTGTGTTGAATTAAATATTGTGAAATGTTTGGTTTGTGTGCTTAATTATATATTTTTCGACGATTTAAAAAATAAACAGTTATCTTAAGCGACTTTAATTTAATTAGAGACAAAAAATTCGTGATATTACTAATCCCTAAGAACTCCCGAACAATTTGTTCAAAATTTCATTAATTTTCGAAAAAAAAACAATATTTTGTCTTCTATTTAATTTATTTTGTACTTCCGATTGAAGAAGACTATGTCCTCCACGAAATAAAGCATATATTACAGCCAACAACTTCCTATGCAGTTACATCTCTTATAAAATTGGCTTGCATATTGCGATTTCTTGGAAGTTGTTGCTACAAAAACTATTTCGGTAATGATTTCGGTTTGGTACTTTCACAGTCAACAACTGTGTCAGGCGACAAGGAAATTTGGCAGTAGCAGTCACATTTTGTTGTTAATTGCAATTTGTTGTTTCAGCTTTAATTTATAACCACCCTAACCCGTGTACAAAACTAATCTTAGTTGCAAACAATAAAATATTTCCTTACTAACCATATGCAACTCTTTTCCCTCACGAATGGGAGGCTCAAGAGAGTTTAATTCGACAAGAAATTGTTCCCAATAATCTTTTTGTTTTTTTTTTCGAAGAACTAAACACACCTATACCCTCACATACATACGGATTCGATTCCAAATTGATTTGCATTGCTCCGTATGATGAGTTATTATTTTTATTTATTTAACAATATTCACAATTTGCACATAAATACCTGTTACTTTTGTCGTACATTACGAAAAATGACTGCCTACGGGTTAAACAAGTATATTCGGAAATGTTTCCCGGCACAACAATTCGGTATCGTTATCACAAGTGGCGAAACTATAGGGTGGCAGGGCTGGCAAAATGGCATGGGCCGCCGACCCAAGAGGGCCCCGGCTCGAGAGGCCACGAGCTCAGAAATAACCTAAAATTTTTAACAAAATTTTGTACCTAAGTACTTAAAATTTATAATATTTTTAAGTATTTAAAATCAATCAAAGTGAGGCACAACTAAAGACCATATTCAAATTCAAACTAATCATAGAGATTTCAACACATTCAAAACAAAAAGATGCCAATTTTCAGAACGCATCAATTGGTTGCTTCAGTTTTTGTAGCGGTACATTGGTAGCGCGGTTGAGCTAGTGACGTTCGGGGAATTCCCTCATTTTGTTAACCAAATAGGTTAGAAGTAGTTGACACTGAAATTCCCGTCATCGCGGATTTGAAAAATGTATAGGTATATGTAAAACGATAGTTGTTAATTCGAAAAGGCTTCTCTTCCAGACAGGTGGAAAATTCTTCTTGTGCTGCTTATTTTTGTGAAATGTCAGTCAGACGTCAACATTAGTACTACCCAAAGTTAAATTCATCTATTAGCTTGCCTACTGCTTTTCCTGTGCACCTGATGCCTTGCACAATAGAGGCACCCCGCCACGTGGTTGCTTTGAAGTACTTTGATCTACTCTTTTAATTTTCATTTTAATTTTTACTAAAAAAAAATTACCAAGTTCGACTTGTCAAAATCAAAATGCGTGTTGCGTATACTTTTCGGTTTGTTGATCGTGCTCTTGCGGTAGTGTTATGGTATTGCCTCCAATTTAATGTTTTTAAATAAAGATAAGTGAAAATTAAGTGCTATTTAGTTGAGAGATTATGCCTTCTGCGGAACTCTTAGAAAAACGCGCCTACTATCTCACCTCTTGGTGGTGTAGATTTACTTTTATTTAGATTTTAGTTTAATTTTTTTTAAATTTAGTTTACGATCTAGATTTTGTTCATGAAATCTAAATTAAGAGTTGGCATCCCTACCGACATTTGTGAGAGAAATATGCCAATGTATAATGCTCAATGCGGCAATAATGGAAAATGGAAAAGTTTTATAGAAATAGAGATAGCTTATTGAAATCCATAATAGTAAGAGTGAAAGGCAAATAGCCTATCTTCCCTGTACTAAAATTATAAATTGAACAGTGTATAGTCTATTCGTGTACAAATTTGTGTGTTGTTTTTATATGTATATATACATATATCAAAGAAGAAAAATATTGAGCTCTCGCTCTATTTAATAATAATGTTAACTATGTGCCTGTAAGACCTAAGGTCTTTTTAAATGTTAGAAGGAATAGAAAGATAGGAAAGAATTTTTTGTTGGCACATCTATCATCCAAAAGAAATAAGATTATTAAAATTCTATATTGAATCTAATCGCTCATTTAAATGTAAAATGTGTACAAAATGTAAAATGTATGTATATAATCAAAAAAAAAAGAAACTATTGAGCTCTACATCAAAAGAAAAAGTAGCTTACGTATATAAAATAAGTAACTTACATATATCAGAAAATTTATACTTATTGCTTTTTAACGCTTGGTCAATGTAACTTATTTATATAAGTAATGTTATTGTAAGTTTTTGTATATACATATGTACATATTTATTTTTATATTAGGCATTTTAAATAGTGGTATAACACCACAAGAAATAGCATACATAACTCCTCCGTGATGAGCAAGAGCGGGATAAAAATATTTTATTGATAGCCATGAGGCAAACACTGTATAATTACAATACCGATCAACAGAAAAAACAAGCAATACATTATAGCCGCCAATTCTTTTAGTTAAAATAGAAACAAGAATTGTGATTAGAATAAGACAATAAACTGTAACCGAAAAGTCTCAATAAAAATTCAATTCAATTCAATAAATTTTGTATGAAAAATGAAAACTTTTAAATCTAATTAAAAATAGAAATAAAATTTTCCTCACTTTAAAATTGCTATATTTATTGTTTTTAAGCATAAATCTTCCGAATAGATGTATCCCAAATGAAAGTTTAGCCATTAGCGGTAACAATTTAGGGATTCGTGTAAGTATGCAAGTGATGTCTGATGTATTTCGCCTTTCAACACCAACAACATTCCGGATTAGGTGCATGAAAGTTCACTCCAGAGTCGACTTGACCCTTTGTTGTGTTTTATTCTTGTCCTCAAGTGTATAGAGGGCACTAATTAATAACCAGTCATTCATTTCACAACCTTATTTTGCTATTCTTGTTTTTTGTTATGAAATGAAATAAACTACTTAAAATCCCTTTCAATTTGATTTCAATCGGCTATCAATTCCTTGTCTTTCATTGGCAAATGATTCGTACATCGTACTTAGTAAGTTGGTAAATGGCAAGTGGAAACCTAGCATTACTCATGACTGCTTAAAAGCAAAATAGTATAATATAATGCTACGTTTTCACTTAAAGATATTCCGGTTTAAATTGAGAAGATTAAAAATTAATCTTCAAGTGTTTTCACCAGTGAAAAAAAATTAGTTTGACGTTCTCACTATGAATTTTCATTCAAAAGCCAATAAAACAAGACAAAAACAAAATAATCGGGAAGAAGAATTATAATTTCGGTGCAGTGAACAAATTTAATTTCAACAAATAAAAATGAGTAGTAACTTTAAAATATTGTTAACCCAACATCTTGCAGCATATAGATATATTTACATAAATACTGTAATCGCCTTTGCACGGTTTTCGTTTTTATATATTTGGGAAAAACCAACTTCAAATTATTACTGTAGGATAGCTAAAGCATTTTCCATTACAAATTCGAGGCACCGACCGCTTTGGTCTTTGTAGCTTTATTGCATTTTTTATTTTTATACTTATTATAAACAAAAACAGAATTTGAAGGCAACGACAAATTATACCAGACAAAAACAAATTAAATAATGTTAGACAGTTTTTTTTAATGTCAATGGAGAAAATATGACATTAGAATAGGTGCGTTCTATGAAATAAGGTTCGTTTCTTTTGCGAATCTTCTACTTCGAAGAAGATTTCAATGAGATTAATTTCTAATCTTCATTTAAGGAGATTAAAATTTGTATGGGAAATCTTCACGATTTAGAAGATTTCAAAGAGGATTTATGGTTAATCCACTTAAATCTGGATTAAGTGGTAGGTGAAAACGTAGTATAACAAATATACATTAGTTTACTTTGCAGTCCAAAAAGCCATACAAGCCAATATGATATTTTTAAATGCGTTCTAATTAAAAAAAAATACATAGAGAACCCATTATATATTTATTAGTTATTTATTTTTTTAATGTATGTAATGTAAATTATACATTATAATTTCAAACCCATTAGTAATATCAAGGGAATATTATCATTGCCTTGAAAATATTGAAGAAGAAAGAAAGTTTATTTGTATTTTAAATTGGGTCGATTTATTGGTTAACGACGCTTGACACTAGTCCATTCGCCTTCGTCACGATTTTCTGAAAGGAACACAAATTTTTCATGAAACAAAGAAGAGTTAATTTCTCAGTTACCTTTTTCTTCTCGACGTTGTGTAGGATGATCCTTACGTTCATCATCACCTGGTCGTCTCCAGTTGGAAGGCAAATCCTTATTTTGAGTTTGGCGGACCGAGCGATCTCCACGGTCATTTGTGCGTTCGCCACCTTTTTCAGAACGATCTCCAATGGGCCTACGAGAGTCATCACGACGATCATCATTAGTATGAGGGTTAGAACGCCAGTTATCACGATTATCTTGATCACGTGGTATATCACGACGACGTGGTACAAATCTATCTTCACGACGTTCATCACCGCCTCGACGATCTTCTACACCACGTCGATCATCTCCACCACGACGATCCTCACCACCACGACGATCATCACCACGGCGGTCTTCCCCGATGATACGACGCCATTTATCACTTCCAGTTGTCGCCGCTGGTGGTGGTCTGCTACCAACGCTATCACGCTCTTTGCGCCAGTCGGAACCCACCGCTGGGATGTTAGTTTCTGTATATACAACAGCAGTAGCGCCACTACCACCTCTACGCCATTCTTTATTTTCGCCACGTTCACTTCTGTCACCTCGTTCCAAGCGATCGCTTCGCTCACTGCGTTCAAACCCTCGAGGACGCCAAACTTCGCGATCACGTTCCTTTTCCGACTCTTTAGCTACTTCCCGCGCTGAACGATCGCGTTCTTCCTGAATTTTTTTTTCAACTTCTTCTTCCTTTTGGCGTTGTTTTTCATATTGTGTTCTTCTTTTGTCTTCTTCAGCATCACGTTCCTTGCGTCGGCGTTCTAGCTCGATGCGATCTTCTTCTTCCTTTGCACGTCGAATAATTTCTTCTAGCCGCAATCGCTCATCTTCCTTCTCACGTAGCCAATTCTGACGACGCTGTTCGCAACGCTGTATAATTCTTTGGGCGAAACGTTTTTTGCGCTCCTCTTCGAGAGCTAAGTTAAAAGTTTTCAACTTTTCTACGAACAAGGAAGCACGCTCTTTCTTTAAATTTTCCAAGAAAGTATCACGATCTGGATACATACGCTTCAACCGACCTTGTTGTTCAACTGCAATTTTCCGTTCTGCAACTGCATTTTCTATACGCTGTTGTTCTTGTAACTCCCAAAATTCTTTATCCTTAACCTGCTTTTCCGCAAGATATTTGTCAAACAGTGGAATTTCTTCAATACGCTTAGCGCGTTCAAAGTAATCAATCTTTTTCTCCAATGATTTGAGTTTTGTCTGGAGTTCCTTACGTTCACGGTTTAATTCTTCGGTTTCTCGTGCAGCAATTTGTTCAGCATCCAATTTTTTAATGCCTTCTTCATCCAACTTTGACAGCATTTTTTTGCCATGAGCCGTCTGAGAAATTTGCTGCATTTTCTCTTTCAAGCTCTTCTCTTTTATGGCTGCAATTTCATTTAAGGCGCGTTTCTTTTCCCGTTCTTCATTTTCTTGTTGCAAACGCTTCTCTTCTGCCATCTTCATTTGTCGTGATGCTTCATCAATACGTCGTTGTTCTTCCTCTTCCCTTGCATTATTTTGCTTTTCAATATATTCTTTGCGATCTTCGATTATCTTTTGGCGCTGAAGTATACGTTGATGTTCCTTTTCCTTAATTTCATGGTAATGCCAAACCATTTGAGTGCGCATTTTTTGACGTTCTTCTTTTTTACGATTTGGATTGACAATAGATACGGCTCGGTGGAGAACATTAGACATATTAACCAATTGTGAACGAATTTGTTCAGAAGGCATTGACTGCAAAGATGGGCCATCAGTATGATCCTCGCGTTGACTTTCAGTTAGATCCGTACCAAAGTAAATGCAGCGTTTCTGATGATCAATACGTATCTGCATATCATTGTGACGCACAGAATCGACCAAAATTTTTTCCAAATAGAAAATGTTAGAGAAACTTGCCAATTGAATCATACGATCAAACTCAATACTTTCGTAGACTTGTGATATTTGCCTTATTAAACGCATAATGGTTAAGTCCTTCAAAGATTGAATGTACTGGGTGAGCATATTGTTCTCATCTTTCTCTATAACTTCAATAACAGATTGTACACGCTTGCACATGCTCAACGGATTAAAGTCAATTTCCAACCAATTGTAGAGATTTTTAAACTCTTCAAAAGCATAAAGGTGGACGTTCAAGCGAACCTGTAGAAAAAGACAATTTTATATACAAATTGGACTAGATAAATAGTAATAATAATAATAATAATAATTTTAACTATATGAATGGAAAGCGCCTTTCATATGAGCTGCGAATTGCGTATGCGAATTAACATTTTTAAGCAATTTCCAGGGAAAATATCAACTTATTTTTCTTTTTAACTTTTCAAAGAAGTTAATAAATGATCTTATTTACAAAATTTGAAAAGAAAACCTACAATAAATTTGTTTAAATATCAAAAAGTTACATTTTAATATTTTCTACGCGTCAAAATGTAAATTCGCAATTCACAGAAACAGGACACATTCCACAAATCGGCGAATAAATAATTCGCTCGAATTTAACCTCAAATTTTAGAGGTGTTTATTCTTTCAGTTTACTTAAATATATTAGAAAATAATTAAAATGAGTACTTAAAACGAGAAAAGGGTAATAATTTTGAAATCATTTATTGCCAAAATTATTATAAACATTTTTGTTTATTAAGGCATTTGATGAAAAATTAATTATTGAGGTGGAAGCCCGTCCTGCAACGTATTGCAAAACCTCGAAAGCTTATTCAGACCGAACTCAAAAACAGTTTATGTTTCAGTCAAACAATGCAAAGATGGGTGGAAGAACTTGAAGGACATATTCTCCAAATACTATAAAAAAAGAGAAAAATATGCCAGGTGGTTCAGATCATCGTATCAGAACAACTGGCTTTACTACAGTATAATGGAATTCTTAATTCCATGCATTGAAGTCCCAAGCTAAGAACGCAGAGACGAACATCACAAATACATGTATTTGGGATGTACAATTTTATAACTATAACCTATTTAGAACAATTGGAAACTTCAATCATCTTCAAAACAAAGAAAACGAAACCGGCCAGAACGTCATTGAAGTGAATGAAAGTTTAATGACTTTGAATGCCCAACAACAACTTGAGTGTGCTACCACCCAATTATTTTTGGCTGGAATTATAGCTATTTCACGACTTGCCAAGGTCGATCATCAGATTCCTTTGCTCTAGTGGTGCTGGTCTACTTTTTCATTTTAATGGAAAAACTTCTTGTGCCTTTATCGTGTATTGAACCATGACCAAGCTGCTTAGAAGCCAACGCACTACTTTTTTTTTGTAAATTCATTTTTATTTCATATTAACTTATAACTATCTTAAAGCTAGACAAAAATGTTTAAAACTAGCCTAATTATCAATAACTTACAACTAATTTACTGGCCCTTTACGGGCGCTCTAAACTAAACAATAACTCTTAGAACTAATGTCTTTCGACCAAAAAACTATTTTAATTAAATCTAATTATTTTATTTTATTTCATTTTATTTTTCAAGGAAACTTTTAACAAAAAACTTGGTATCTTATAATTTTTTTTTCTTTTTTTACTTATAAACTAAACCTAAATATAGATTAAAAATAATTAAAACTAACTTATACTAACTAAAAATAACTTAAGCTACTTAAAAAACCTAATAATACTTAAAACTACTTAAAAACTAGAACAGCTTTTAATTTTTTTTTGTTTATTTTTTATATGCATGCAGACAAACAACAACATGCAACCCCCCATACATGTACATACGCACATACATATACGCACGCACATACATGTACAGACACGCAGATACATGCAAGTATGTCCCCGCATACATACATATTTTAAATTTTTTTTTTGGTGCCACCCCGACTGTTCCCTATACCTAATTGCCCTAAATCTATATAAGTCGGCCAAGATATACCATCTTCATCGACTTTAAATATTATGATGCTGCTCAGAGAGCCACCAGAACTGGTTCTACTGTTTCGCCCTATCCCTCCGGTCCCGATCGGACACAGTTCTACTGAACCGAAGGCGCTCTTCTCCACCTTGAGCGATGGCGTCTCGACCATACAGGAGTCGCCTATCTACAGTTTTACGGCTGACGTGATAGATAAGCGGAACCGCCATTCTATCCTGTATCAGCCCTCGACTGTCTAAATAGAGGAATGCTTCGGGAGGGATGTAGGCACTTAACCGCGCACTCTCGAAATACTCGTCATTGGGGTAATACGCCCCAAAAATTAAGTTGTTAGTTGAGGACATCGCTCTTGTAACGTGCCCCCGAATCAGCTTAAACAAAAAATTATATATTCTGTTTATGTTGGCTCCGTTGTATAGAACCTGGTTGGAATAATATCGTTTGTACTCCGACTCTGGTGTTCTGTGTAATCCAAGGCAACGTCGAAGACACTGCCTCTCAAACACCCGAATCTTTTCCATTTGAGATGGGGCAACGTTGAACCACACCGGGCATCCATAGGCAATCATCGGCCTGATGAGGGCCATGTAGCAGATCACTTTCACCCTGCTGTCAAGACGACTGCTATAAAACAATCGTTTTGTCAGGGCAAAGGCTCCCATAGCCTTGGCCAGAGCAGCACCTATATGTCTGTCGAAATACAAGTACTGATCCAACCAGATGCCAAGGTACTTTACTACACTTTTACTCGCCAGTGGATGTCCATATGGACCTACGATCACCAGCTTGCGCCAGTTATTTCTCGTATCCCTTGAGGCGCTAGACAACGGGGTCCTAAACAAAATAGTTTCTGATTTCTGGAAGTTGATTTTCAACTTCCAGTCATCACAATATCGCTGAATCTTGTCGAAGTCACGCTGCAAAAGAATTTTGATGACCTCAACTGTTGGAGCTGTTCTGTACGCAATAAGATCGTCGGCGTACGCAATTGCCTGAGTTAGACTACCTATCAGATCGCTGGTGTAAATACTGAAGAGAATCGGCGAGTTAACCGCTCCCTGCTGAAGACCATTGCTAATATTAAAAACTGTGGTAGAAGTTACATTGCCACTCTTGACAACAAACTTTCTACTATTTAGCATGTCATAAAGCATGTACAATAGCGGTTTACTTATACCAAGTCTGGCAAGCTTTAGATAGAGACCCTCTAACCATACGGTGTCGAAGGCCTTCTCCAGATCAACCAGACAGGCACCCGTACACTGCTTTTTAGATTTGTTCCATTGGACATCAGAAACGAGTTTAGACGCGGCATGAATTGTGTCATGTCCCGTCTTAAAACCGAACTGAGTATCCCGTATGATTTTGTTGTCCTCCGCCCACTTGAACAGAGCCCTATTATTTCTTTTCAAATACTTTGCTGATACTCGGAAGAAGACTTATCGACCTGAGATTCTCCGGATTGGAATTGTCCTTTCCCTTTTTAGGGAGAGGATGCACCACTGCTGTCTTCCACCGCACTGGATAATATGCATTATTCAGCGCGTTGTTAAACAGTGTGGTATAAATGTCAACTGCTTCTTGAGGCAAATGTCGTACTACAACGTTGGATATACCATCGACTCCTGCTGATTTCTTCTTCTTTAGTGAATCAAAGATGATCTGGAGCTCAATCTTCGAAATTAACAGGGAATTGGTCCCATTTCGCTCGGCGATTATGGCGTTTGCCAAATTTTCATCATTAAACCCGCTGAAACCAAGGTTCTCAGATCGCCACTGCGTTATATCCTTCCGGAGGTAAAAGTGGTGAACCAGAGCTCTGCTCTTTAGGTCATGGTTCGGGCGAATGCTAGCATTCACCTTGTACACTTGCTGGAAAGCAGCCCCCACAGCCTCGACCTTCTCCTGCGGATCTTCGATTATGAAGAGGTCATCGTCCAAGACCGCGTCATCTGGGTCTATGCCTGCTGTCAGAAGTACGTCTCTGTTTTGTGTCGTCCTCTGGAGCTTAAGACACGGAAGGTCGTTTTGATCTTTTCTTCTGAATATCTTATTAATTTGTGTGAACATACTCGGGTCGGTAGCGTTCACGGCCCGAATTTTGTTGTCCCAAAACAAATTAATGGACAACCTTTAATTTTCTTTGATCAATTGGTTGATGTTTTTGATGGACGACTTCAGTGTCCTTATCTCCAGATCTCGTGCGTCAGTAAACCGTCTGTACAAGCGTTTTAGTCTTGTCAGTAAGTCACTTTTTTGTCTGTGTAGTGCATCAATTGTCGCGTTACGTTCTTTGTATTTCGGTATTGTCCTGTTCATTGTTCGTTGAATTGTTTCGTCCATTTGTTTTAAGTATCTGTCAATTTCAGTATTTGTCAGGTTCCTGTCATTTGGTGGGGATATACCATTTGAACGTAATTCGCTCAATAAGACGTTCGAGAAGCGTGGCCAGCGCACCTTACAGTAATTGAAAGTATGCATCGGTACATACTCCTCCAACTCCATAAGCGCGTTCGGAAGTTGTATTACGGCGGCGAGTCCGCAGTGGTCACTGTCGTACTCGATCGTTCTTAAGCAATTTTTAGGCCGATGGCCCACAGTGTCAGTAATTGTTAGTCTTGCGTCTTTCAACAATAGATCCAGATAGACACCGCTTCTTGGAAACGATGGCCTGTCTGTAGCGAGAAGTTCAATGCGATACTCCAAGTTGTATCGACCCATCCAATTATACAGATGTTTACCACGAAGATTTTGTATTTGATTTCCCCAATCTATATGTTTGGCGACGCTCTTACTCTCTAGGCTACGCTGTTGCTTATTTAAATGCTAGCTTTATAGCAACATGTTCACCCTGATGTGCATAACCTGCTCGCTTTGAGTATGAGTTTCCGACACGATATCGAGATCTGCCGTTATTGCTGGTAGCTTTGTCTTTTCCCACTTGTTTTATTATTTTATTATTTTTCTTTCGCAGGATAAAAGTCAAGACGGTAGCAATTTCTACCGCCTGAAAAGTCGTCGCTGAGTACATCCTTTTAGGCTTGGTAGGTGGTATAAAATTTAATAACCCTTTTTATGGTCACGTTTTAGGTGCTATTTTTAATACGCTCGATAATTAGAGCTATAATTTTGCCAAAATGGAAAATTTTTAATATCGACCTCAATTTACCGATTTTTAAAAAGTATAATAAAATAAGCTTTAAAAGTCGCGAACAAATTCAATCGTCTTTGTTGGCACGAGTTTAATCTTTGTGTTGCTATTTTCCTTTGTCTTATCACTAACCAACATTGGAAACTCTGCAAATTCATATGTTCCATAATTTCCAGGATCATTGACATCATTAATTGGCATCTCCACTCTCGAGTCAAAGCTCCCAAAAATCCTGCGAACTCGATTCTCTCCTAAAAATCTGCATGGAAAGATTTGGAACAAATTTCCTTCTGAGCGGATGATAAAACAACAATGTTGAACACATCCTAAGCCTAGATCGTAAACAACCCCCTAGAAATCTACTACATTCGACTTATTCAATCTGTCCTCTCATACCCCTTCCGCAACCTAAAAGCTCAATATTTCCATCTACGTACATATGTATATAAGTACGTATATACGAAATCGAAATGAATATACGAAATCGAAATGTAAATACGAATCAATGGTTTGCTGTCGTCTCGTCGGTCTGTCGTGTTGTTGTTCGTCGTCGGTGGTTCCTACGCAATTTCTTTTTCGTATACAAAAAAATATTAAATAAAATCGGTAACAATGTTTTTTTGACCTTAAGCGAGCCTTTGAGACAATCGATCCTATTATATTGCTGGATAAATTGAACAACTATGGAATTCCCGCAACCGCCCTTGATTGGTTTAGAAGTAACTTGTTGGGGCGTTCTCAACAAACCAAAATCAATAACGTTTTATCGGAACCTGAAACGAATGAACTGGGAGTGCCTCAAGGCTCAATACTGGGACCACTTCTTTTCAACTGCTACATCAACGATATGAATAAAACTATTCATAACTGCGAGCTAGCTCTTTTTGCAGACGATTCACAGCTGTTTGTTGAAGCTGAAACAGTTCAGGAATGTGAACGACTATTGAATGAAGACCTTGAAGTATTGAATATATGGCTTAAGGCTAATAAACTAAAACTTAATGTTTCAAAGACTAAATGTATTGTTTTAAATGATAATGTAAATGTTAACGTAACAATTGATCGAGAAATAGTAGAACAAGTTTTAGAAATTAAGTACCTAGGTTTCATTATAGATTATAAATTAAATTTTGAATCTCATGTGCAGTACATTTAAAAGAAAATTTCAAAAAAAGTAGCTTTTTACGAAGAATTAGAAATAAAGTAGGCACTATTACCGCTATAAATATTTACAATGTAATTATAAAACCTCATTTTGAATTTTGCACTACGATTTTATACTTAATTAATGAAAGTTTAATGAATAATTTTCAAAAACTGCAAAATAAAGCAATGCGTACAATACTCCGATGTAGTAAATATACTTCTATAATATTTAGGCTAAATACTTTGATGTGGATGAATGTTAAACAGCGAATTTATTTTAATGTTTTATTTTTTGTATTTAAAATTAAAAATAATTTACTACCTAAATATTTGTCAAAAAATGTTCGTTATATCAGAGATGTTCAACCATTTTTCTTAAGAAATAGAGATGACTTAAGACTGCAATTATATAGAAATTCAAGATCACAAGATAGTTTGATTTATAAAGGCTTTAAATTTTTTAATGATTTCGCAAATAATGTAAAACAATTGACTGGTAAATATAAATTTAAACAAGCAATAATAAACTTTGTCAAACTAAATATATAAATGTTGTAATGATGGTTTTATCTTACAAGGGCCTTTGCTGGCATGCTGGAACCCTTCCTTAGCTCGTCGGTGGGGGTGGTTCTTTGACCCATCAAATCCATTACAAAAATTAATCATGCCAGTCTTACTATCAAAGCTGTTATTGTTATGCGAGAAATGTGGCCTCAACCCACCCTACCTTGGTTGTTTCCTTCCATAGAACAACCCCTCAAATTGGCATCTTCCCATCTTCCAAACCCCATCCCCTCTAATCACTCCTCCACCTCATCATCTTTTCGATAAAATTTAACTTTCCATTATCTTAGAAAACGTTTTAGTTTCACACATAATTTTGTTTATTCATATTCAATTGAGTTAATAATTAAAAATTCATATTTAATTGGAGTTTATTTTCTCTTTCTTCAGCTTAGCTACAAGTTTTAGATTCACGTTAAGGTTAATAAAGAAAATCTATTTCAAATTCTAAGTCTCCCGCTTTCAACTTAATTCAAAATGGAGTTATCTTACTGCTCTGTCTTCCAAATCAGTTTCTTTTTCCGTGGTCCCCCAATTAAATCTCCCCAAAATTCAAATATATATATAAACTGAAAAGAATTTAAATATGTACTTTGGGTTACTTATGTATATACATTAAACTCACCAACGTATCCTTTGATGGGCTGGCCACAACACGGGTCCTTTAAATTTGTTATCTATTTGTATTTCACCTTTAATTCTTTTCTCAAATGTTTCTTTTTTTATCAGATTTTCCTTTTACACTTCGTATATGCAAGTTAAAATAAAAAAATAAAAAATTGTATGCATTTTCAAACACTAATAATTTGTGGCTTTAAGTTATTTTATCAATATATTCGGCTTTCTGGGTGTCTCGAAAAGTTGTATGTCCGAGAATGTTAGTCCCAAATCGAAATCTAGGATTCGAGAGTTTCAGATCGTAATCCCTACCAATCTTTTCATTTGTGAAACAGCTAATTAGCTCCCAATTCTAAGGTTATAGCTTGCAATAAAAAATCAAGCGGCTATTATAACGTAGCCGCCTAATTATTTAAGATTTTTGCTTTGAAAATATGTAGCTAAAAAGAAAATTGAATGGCAAAATTTAATCTCAATGTACTTTTCTTTTGATTTTGAATAAAATTACCTTTTTCTTATGTATGAATTTGGATTTTCCTATTTAAATTTGTTAATAATACATTTACAGTGTATTAAAAAGGAATATCCACAACCAATAGTGTTTCTTTTTAATTATTTCAATATTTTATTTCTGAGGCCTATGCTACAGAAGAAATCTCTTCCGAACTATCACTGAGCTTATATCGGTAAATAAAAGTACTGTTCCTCCCTACTGTGAGTTGCAATACTTATTTCTCTCCTCCATGGTGAGTTTCAAATGAAGTTCATTAACCTTATGAATTATTCCATTTCTAATTTCTGTTTATACGTTTTCCCCTTTTACAGATTTGGATAAACTTTCCCTAATCTATTTTTGTTATTTTCTTTCTAATCTAATTTTTAATTATTGAGTCTATCTCTTTCTTTCCTTGGCTACCCGGCAAGCTTGCTACAAATCTTGTATTTGTTTATCTAGAGACTTGAATGGTAATTTAAACCAGTGAAAACAGATCGCGTCGACCGTAACAGTGTTTGTTTAATATATACTTTTTTTTTTAAATAAATCATTTTCCCACTATTTTCGGAATCCGTAACAGGGGATATGCTTTTTTTCAGATATAATCTTAATATCTGAAACATGCATAGTAACCCACGAGACGCGGAGACTGTTCTGAATAGCCTGAAAACAATTGCCCCTAAAATTGTCGGGGTTTCGACAGAAAATTATTAAGTTTATAAGCTTTTTTTTGAGGTACCTACTACTCTTCTAAATAAAAAAATGCCTAAATAAAAAAATATAAAATATGAAGAAAATCCTGCATTATCTTTAAGACAAGGAGAAAACCATATCTTGATCAATAATAAGTGTCTGTTTCCCTAAAGTTGAATAAGCTGTGGTTTCCTAAAAGGAGTAGTAATTCGTGAGAGTGAAATAAAACTTATATACGAAACAAGAAGCTTAAATAAAATTCCTGAACAGAGATAGTGATATATATTATGTGCAGCAGGGTTTTTTTTTTAATCTTTAATAATTCGTATAAGATATAGTATGAAGTGTCAAAACAAATCTATCGTTTTGTTCTATCAAGATGCCTTTGTAATTTTAGGCAAATTATTTTTATTTTATGATCAACAAAATTCTTGTGCACCCTTGTACTTAAATTCAACGTGGGAGCCGTACCCTACACCTTGGAGTCTTATGCCGGGCCACTCTACTTGTCATATAAGTCTCCTTAATTAATGGTGTTTTGTTTCATTGTGATGCTTTGTGAAATGTTTCGTTTGTTTTCAGATCATTGCCGGATGTCTTTAGAGTGGAAGACTCCTATGAGCTTACCAACCCGAGTCTCTAACTCGTACACACAGTTGCCGAATATACTTCTTACTCTGGATTTTAGAAAATTCGGCATCAATTTTGCATTAATTCCACGAAGCTACTTTGACCAAAATTTGCGATGGAATACTTCTTGGCCTATCGTATATTTTACGTTCCTCGCCCGTAAGTTATAGGTATTTTTAGATTTTAAGTGCGCCTTTTTCTAAATTTTGCCCTACCTTCTGTCGATTTAAAAAGTGCAAACTATGGTTGGACACCTATAGCCTCGTGAACATCAAATCGCAGTGGACAAGATATGCTTGACAAATACAAATCCCAGTCATTGTGTTCTTCGGACTCTTTTGACATAAATTGTCTGCCGTTATCTGTGCGTAAATATTCCGGGGTACCAAATAGATGAAACATTTCTTCTTCTAAATATTGAATTATTTTTGAAGAATTCGCTTTACTCATTGCTTTCAAGAACGTGAATTTTGTAAAATGATCGATTACTATAAATATGTATATATTTCCCTTTTTTGTTCGCGGGTATGGGCCCAAACAATCTACATACAGAAGTTGCACCGGTCTTTCCGATACTGTCTAATGTACGATCGGCGAGCGTAGAGTAATATTAGGAGCTTTTATGGCCTTGCAAATATCACACTCACGTAAGAATAATTTAATGTCTTTAACCATCTTTGGCCAGTAATATTAGTAATATTTTCCCGTATTCTAGAGTATGTCTTAGCGAATCCGCTGTGGCAAGACAATTTAGTGTTGTGAGACATCTCAATAATCGTTTGAGTAAGCTTCTCGGGCATACGATAGACGCCAAGGAGAATCTTCTTCTCCTACCTCAGCGTATCTAAACAGAACTCATTTGTACAAATATTTTCCAGATACCTCAAGATCTGGAAGTGCGGATTGTTCTGCGATCACCCTCTCTCTCAATTTAGAATATTGTTCCGAATCAAACTCTACTGACGTTAAGTCTACATCAATGCCAATGGATGTTTCAGAAATCTCATTGCAGCTTTTTCCTATAACAGTTACGTTCATTGAAATCTCTTCCATTTCTACTCGAGAAAGAGTATCGGGCACTATGTTAATGGATCCTTTTCGGTGTTCAATACTAAAATCGAAAGCTTGCAGTTCCAAGCTCCATCTTGCCAGCCTCCCACTCAAGTCTTTCAGTGACATAAGCCACTTCAGACTTGAGTGGTCGGTTATCACTCGAAAAAGTAACACCTTCACATACGCCCAAAACTTTCTTATGCTAAAAACAGCAAGACATTCCAGCTCGGTAACTGTATAGTTTTTCTAAGCTTTGTTGAGCTTCTTCGACATATAGGCAATTGGTCGTTTGGTTTGATTCTCATCAAGCTGGAAGAGGACGCCACCTACACCCTCTGATGACGCATCACATTGTATCGTGAAATGCTTTTTAAAATCCGGCTGGGATAAGACCGGAGCTGTTGAAAGAGCCGTTTAAGTTTTTCAAACCCCGCTATTACTTCCGGTGGTGTCATTTCAAATTTCTTTTTCCTTTCGAAATAGTCGGTTAATGGTGCTGCTAAATCGGAATAATTTTTAATAAAACGATGATACCAACCCGTGAGTCCCAAAAGCCTCCTAACTTGTCTCTGAGTGCTAGGAATGGGAAAATTCACCATTGCCTCGATTTTGTTAGGGTTAGTCTTCATAGTTCCTTTGCCGACTATATAGCCGAGATACTTGATCTCCCGCATACAAAACTTGTTCTTATCGAGGTTTATGGTTAGATTCGCGCCACGTAAGTACGTCGCGACTTCATTTAATCTTTGGATATGAGATTCAAAGTCTTCAGTGCATATCAACAGGTCATCTAAGTAGACAAACACATTGTTACGAAGACTCGAAGGAAGAATCTGGTCCAATGTCCGACACATGGTTTGTGCAGCATAGCTCATGACTTTAAATTGGTACAGCGGTCTACCGGGAACAGCAAAAGCCGTCTTCTTCCTCGAACTTTCTTCCAAAGGAATTTGCCAATACGCGTCTTTAAGATCAATGCCGGATATATAATGGGTGTCTTTTATTCTACTCAGAAGACCTTCGATGTGTGGCACAGGATACGCATCCTTCACCGTTACCGCGCTAACCTTCCTAAAGTCTAAACATTAGCGAACCTTACCCGTTTTTCTAACCAAAACCAATGGGCAACACCATGGATAGTTACTCAACTCGATAACACCACGTCCTATCATACGGTCCAGCTCCTTATAAACTTCCTCCTGACGGACCGGATACAATGAGTAGTGACGAGATTTGATTGACACTGCTTTACCAGTGTCAATCTCGTGAATACCAACATGTGTTTTTCCCAAACCTAGCTCTACAAAATTAGGGAACATTTTCTTTGCAGCTTCCAATCTAACTTTTTGTTCTGGCAGAAGTTCTATAATTTCCGCTTTATTTTTAACATTCTCTTCCTGTTCACAGACATCGGCTTGTATTTCGTTAACTTGTGGTAAGAGATTAAACTCTCTTCAAAAGTTCATCCCGACACAACTTTTACGTTAGGTTTGGAATCAGATCAAAATAAATGGTTTTGGTAAATCCATTGTAAGTGCTCAAAATATCACAATATCCTACGATGTTGTGAGCCTTACCATCTGCGGTACGGAAAAATGTTTTCATAGGGCTTTACGACAATTCCAATTCTCTTTACCAAATCCCAACACTCATTGACCAGCACTGAGATAGAGGCAGCACTATCTAACAATCCAAAAGAGGACTCACCGTTAAGTTGTACATTAGCGTACATTCTACCATCTGTGCTGGATGAAATGAGGGAGTCCACGATTATTTTTCGAATTTGTTGACGTTTCCTAAACCGATGCCTATTTCAGAACTTTACCGCTCGTTGAATTACTATTTGTTCCCATTATCCGAGAACGAACTCTATAGTAATTCATCTCACGGTCATGTAGAGATTGGAGCGCATAACTAGAAATCGGATGACTCGGAGCACTTTCAGGTTCTTCTCGTTGCTTTATTTTCGTTGGAATGCTTTGCAACTTACCATTTCTTTTCAGGACTTCACTCATTACTTTTGGCTATGCTTCCAGATGACGTTGGGAGGAAGATGCACCATAGGTACGTTGAATTACTGTGTTATTGTTTCTTGTTTTGAGGGGCCCTGATTGTTTTGAGGGGGACGACTCTCTCGGCCCTTCTTCTCGTCCCTCCGACAGTTTTCCGAATGTTTTGTACACTCTGGTGTGCTTACTCCCTTTGCACCGCATAGAAAGCAAAAGAAATTTCCAGTATGCGCAGGGCACTGGTAGAACCAATGCCCTCTTTCATCGCAGTCCCAACAAACAAAACTTGAAGATGTCCCTGCTCTAGTAAATTTGGAAATGGCCGCTATTTCGTCATCCTCCTAATCAAGCAGATCTACTTCGCTTTCTACAGCTATTTCGTGTACTACCTTAGTTGATGAGACTCGCTTCGGAGATGCTCCAAAGTTTTAACACCAGAGGAAAGAAAAATTGCTCCTAATTTCTCCTTAGCATTATTTCGAAGGATGTCTACTACCTTCTGGTTGTCAAATGGTTCTTTCAATCGATCATTTAAGGTAACAACTGAGTTATAAAACTCATCAAACGACTCTTTATTTCCTTGTCTACGAGTAAGCAATCGCATATAAATGTCGACATCACTTTCTTGACGTCCAAATTCTTTTCCCATCGCAGTTTTCAGCACTGCAAATTTCGCGCTAGGTTTCTTGCGCAAAAACCACCAAAACCATTAATTTGCTTTACCACTAAGCAAAGTATGGAAATGGGCAGTCAATTGCTCATCCGTATACCCTTATGAAATTTGCAGACAATCGACCTTGAATAAGAAATCACCTATATTTTCGTTGCCATCGTACTTCATATTCCACCTATCTGATCGACATACTTCCTTAGTGCTGATATTCGACACAAAACTTCTACCACTGTTAAATGGTGGAGAGACGAACTGTCTCAAACTTTCACCAGGAGACATTTGAGGATCTATACTCGCCATAGCAGGAGCAGCATGGCCAATGCCAGGTCTATTAAGGCTATCCAACTTGACTACAACTTTATTCATGAACGCTTCCGTTTGCTCAAAAGCGCGCATTTATTTTATAAAAAGACTTCTTTCTATTCGATCAAATAAATCTTCTTGTTCCCCCTCCTCAGGTGCTTGGTACATTCGCGAGGTGTCTAAATTTTCACGTCTCGCCTCTTGAAACAAGGGAGCGCTTTGTGGCAGTTGAATCTCATCTGTAGGTTGAGCTTCCACAGGCCGATTAGTTGTTTGGTTGCTTGTGAGACATATTCGTGCTAGAATCAGACACTATCGAATCTAGTTCTCTTGAAAAGTTAACCGAGTTATCTAAATTGAACCTGTCAATTGTCAATTAAACCTACGAACTAAACTTTAAAATCTCGTTTCTGAAATTGAACGAATGTTTCCCCAGCTGCCAAATAAAGAGATTCTTTGGTTGTTGTTGTCGGCCATACTCTTCTACCCCTATTATTTCAGGATTTTAACTAGTCTGTTTAAGGAAAAGAAAAGCCCTTATGATAAAAAAAACTTCAAATGTAAGAGAAAACTATGAATGTAGGAGGTCAAAGACCGAAGTCAAACCTAAATACCAACTATAGCCTAGAATAATATTCCAAATCTAAAATCGATATGAAATTCCAAACTTATACTCTCCAATCCCAAGACTTCGAAATAACCTTTTATTTTTCTTTACTGATATCGTTCTGATTCGTAAAAAAAAATTAAACTGATAAATAAATAAAATTAAAAAAAAATAGTCAAAAAAAATTCTTCAAAATTGCCAAAATATGTTCCAAACTGTTGATAAAACTTTTGAAAAACAAAAATCATAAATTGTCGAAAGAAAGGATGAGGATCATGATCAAAGGAGACGACGTCTGATGTTAAGGAAGATGCCTTAGTTCTGTGAGCCCAAAAAAAAAAAAAAATAATGAATGTGTTAACTATGGATGTATTTATTTACTCTATTGTTTATATGAAATTAAAAAGATCTAATTAAATTGTTTCAGGACAACATCTGCCAATTCTATCAGCAGTGAAGACTCTGAGAACTATTGAAAGTTTATGCTGGAAGGATCTATGAAAACGTTATATTCATCTTCAAGTTTCTTCCAATTTGTTTCTAAGAATGCATCAAGATGTCCGGATATGTAGGTACCTGCTGCTCAAATACACTCAGACTCGGACTACTACGTACATCTTAGTATAGTTGTAAGAGGGAATGTTTGGCTTCAACTCTCATGTGGCAACACGGTACCGAGTGCTCAAAACCCAGTAACCAGAACTCACAAGGAAGATGAAGCCCCATAATCAAAAAAAAAATAAATAAAAAAAAATAAAAATTATTATACAATTAGCAATTAAGTGGCTCACAAAATCTACCTCGCTATTTAGTAATAGCGGAAAACACGTTGGGCGCCATTTTGTAACGGATGGTTTTGTCTTACAAGGGCCTTTGCTGGCATGCTGGAACCCTTCCTTAGCTCGTCGGTGGGGGTGGTTTTTTGACCCATTAAATCCATTACAAAAATTAATCATGCCAGTCTTACTATCATAGCTGTTATTGATATGCGAAAAATGTGGTCTTAACCACCCTACCTTGGTTGTTTCCCTCGCTAGAACGAACAACCCCTAAAATTGGCATCTTCTCATCTTCCAAACCTCATCCCCTCTAATCACTCCTCCTCATCCTCTCCTTTTCGATAAAATTTAACTTTCCATTATCTTAGAAAAGGTTTTAGTTTCACACATAATTTTTTTTATACATATTCAATTAATTGAGTTAATAATTAAAAATTCATATTTAATCGGAGTTTTCTCTTTCTTCAGCTTAGCTACAAGTTTTAGATTCACGTTAAAGTTAGTATAGAAAATCTATTTCAAATTCTAAATCTCCCGCTTTCCACCATGGAGTTATCTTATTCCTTTGTCTTCCAAATCAGTTTTCTTTTTCCGCGGTCCCCCAATTAAATCTCCCCGAAATTCAAATATATATATAAACTTAAAAGAATTTAAATATGTACTGTGGGTTACTTATGTATATACTGTTGAGTTTTAATGTATAAACAATAAGACTGAATGTAGTGGGTCTTATAGTACAAACTATAAGAGTGATCATTATGATGTTGTGTCTTATTGTACAAACAATAAGAATGGTGTTTTGGTTGATCTTATAGTACAAACTATAAGATTTTGATGAATACAAAATACAGGCACTTGAAACCTGATCTTGCAATAATGAGCTGATCGAAATAAGTACAAACACGATTGTAAGTAAAATGATATTTATTGTTGGGCCAAATGCCTCTTTTATACTTAATATGCTATCTACTTAATGCTTACACGGTATTAATTCATAATAATAAAGTGAGTCAATATTACATAAATGTAGGCTACATACTTAATGCTTACAAATTATTAATTGATAATAATAAAGTGAGTCGATATACATAAATGTAGGCTGAACACCACATTGTTCGATCGTTGCACTTTTTGGTGGTTTGGTGTTAATGTAGGTTTTCTTCGTCGTTGCTTTTGCTTACGATGTAGGTCAGCAATGTTAACTATTGGGATTGCATTCAGCTGTGTTCTAATATTTCATTAACGTTGTATTGTGTTCGAGTTTGCGCAACTGGAGTGGAATTTGGAACTGACGTCACTCTCTTCCGAAGTTTGTAAATAATTGCAATTCCAACGCAAATTGAAAGCAGGAGAGTCCAATAGCTGACGGAGTGGTGATGAATGCTGTTGAGGAAAACTCTGTTGTTTAAATTGGCGAGATCTTCGTGTTGTATGGCAGCGAGTTGAGTCTGGAGATGGTTCAAAGATTCTTATGAGTTTTGTTGAATGTTGGAAGTAATTCTAGTGCTGCGTTAACATTATTGGGTTTGGCGATTGAAGAGATATTTCCAAAGCTGATTTAAGATGATTGTAGAGTGCTGATTGACGTCTGACTTCCTTGGATGGTAAAATGATTATTTCTCAGGACACAATTATCTTCGATTGATAGAAGGCCGAATCCAGTGAGTTCAATTTGAAGAGGTTTGGTTTGGATTTCTGCTGTTCAGCTGGGTCCAGATCAGGTCATTGCTTGGTTTTAGACATTGCATGATGGTACAGTATTGTTGTTGAATAGATTAAATTCGCAATTGTATGCCTGTGAACCAGTGTGGTATTTTGCCTTTCTGTTGGCGCTGAAATATTGCATGCCATTTCCCTTGTCACACTCTTTGAGCTCAGATGCTGTCATTGCAAAGTATTGATCTCTGTGATGATTTATGGCTAGAATTTCTATTGCCGGATTGATGATCAGAAGTGTATTACTGACAATTGAAGGAAAGGGTATGAGGTGAAATAGAATGAAGGATTCTTGTTCAACTACTGGAATTTGGATGACAAATAACAGGTTATTTGCAATTGCATGTTCTTTTGTTGTTGAGATCTTATAGAAATGAAGCAAATCTTCCTGAATTTTTGGGATTGGGGTAAATTGTTTTTTATGTTGATAATTTCTGCTCTCCATTGAGCTGGTGATAGCAGAAGGGGCTGATGGTTCCATAGTGTACTTCCGTAAACGTGTCGCGAGTAGCGTCCTCAATTCGTTGCAAGTTTGAAGCCATGATCATTAATTGCGTTGTCAAGGATGTAAAAATTTGGTAGATTCTAAGTTAATCAGTAGTTTCTCCAATTCTCGCGATGATGTGTGTAACTTGCTTCTGAAGTATACTCATGCGTTCCCTTCCTTCGAGTTGGTCTTGTTTCATTATGTTGATGGTGGAATCTATTATGGAAGTCTGATTTTTCAGCATTGTTAATAGATGTGCTTCATTGGTGTTTACTTGATTGATGGTCTTGGACATTTCTTCAGCGTAGTCGGAATCAAGTAGTCCAAACAGTGAATGTGCTAAATTGCCGACTATGTTGATTGCCGTACGTGAAGTTCGACGTCTAGAAATTAGGTTGGTGTTTGATTGTAGACTGTTCTTCATATTTGTGAAGTGTGTTATTAATGCACTGCATGTTGTTCTTAACTGTAGTTGGTTAGATAGATGCTGAAGAGCTGTTGTTCCATTGTTGAATGCTTCCAACTCTGACCGAATGGGTGCGAGGTCGTGGTAAACTATTATTTTCCATTAATTTGCAACTAAGTTTGTAGACCCAAGATTTTCGAAATATATTCCAGGGTGGTTGCTAAATCTTGATATGTTTATGGGTGATGCACACATAATTGGTAGCAGAAGCAATGACAGTATAACGGTGGTGACTAATAGAACATATGGCATCCTTCTTCGATTTGTTGGTGTTTCTACCGTTTCAATGCTCAATGGATCGGTAGGTGAGGATGTATCCTGTGGTTCGTTAGTGTTGTCATCGTCCTTGAACAGTGGGGCTTATCGATGAATTGGTCGTTTGAGTATTCCAAATTTGGTTTTGACGTTGACTACTCGAACAACGTTGTCGTCACCCTTAAACACTTGAACAAGTATTGCAGAGATTTATTTGCCAAATAAGGCGCGTATGATGTCCCGTAAGTTACTGTTTTTAGCTTATAGTATCTTATCTCTTCTGATGGTTGCCTTCTCCACATGATGAGTTGATAACCCTGATCTTCATGGATTAGAATCTGCCTGTACATCTTCTCAACATCTGCTGTAAATACATATTTGTGCATGCGAAAACGAAGGAGTATTGATAAAAGTTCACTTTGAACTGTAGGCCCGGTGAGGAGGATGTCATTGAGTGATAGACCAGATGAACTTTTTGCGGAAGCGTCAAAGACCACCCGTAGTTTTGTTGTACTGCCATCAGGCTTTAATACGCAATGATGAGGAATGAAGAAGTGTGGTCCTCGAATGCTCTCTAGTTTGATTTCTTCCATGTGTCCTAGAGATTGATATTCGTCCATGAACTTGACATAATCTTCTCTTAGTTTAGGATTTTTGTTGAGTCGTCTCTCTAATGATGTAAAACGATTCAAGGCTGTTTGTTTTGAGTCGCCTAAGGCTACGCCATTTTCTCGAAACGGCAATCTAACGACGAAACGTCCCCTTTCTGATCTAGACACATTTTGAGTAAAGTGCGACTCACAATATTTTTCTAATGATGTCATCTGTTTGGGTATATTTTCGAAGTCATCAAGCCTCCAAAATCGTTCAATTAGTTAATTTGTTGATTCTTCTTCGCAGAATATGCCACAGGAGACTGTATTGTTTTTGCTGTGTCCTCAACCTTTCCGGCTACTACCCAACCAAATACGGTGTTTTGCAAAATTGGCACCTTTGCACCAATTTGTATTTGTTCGGGACGAATAAAATGATGAATAGAACTCTGCTCCCAGCAAGACATCAACCTTATCGGATCGGTGGAAATTAGGATCTGCCAAGTTGATGTTTTCAGGTATAGACCAGGTAGAGGTGTCCAGGTTTTGTGTGGGTTGAGGTGATAGGATATTTGGTAATATGAAGGCTTCTAGTCTGCAAGCGAAACCACCCATTGTTGAATGAAGCTTGAAGTTGACTCTGTGTGTCGTGGTTTGTGTTCTTTTGCCGATGCCTTCAATGCATAGAGATGATGGTGTTGGCGATAAGGATAAACGTTTAATAAGCCTCTCGGTTATAAGGTTTATCGGAGAACCGGAGTCTAAGATGGATCTAACTTCACATGTTTGTCCGTTATTTGCTGAGATAAGAACCCTTGCGGTGGCCAAAAGAACATAGCCTTGTTTGTTGTTTATTTGTTGGATGGTAGCTACAGTAAGTGGTGATGAATCTCCCCGTTCTGATGTCATTGATTTGGTGGATGTAGCACCTGCTACGATGGTTGTAGTTAAAATTGGTTTCTTTTGGTCTGGGTTTGAAGAAATGGTTCTTTCTAAATGCAATAAGGTATTGTGCTTGCCTGGGCATTTAGTGCAGCTACGTGCTAAACATGTTTTTGTGGTGTGATTAACCTTGAAGCAGTTCACGCATAGATGTCGTTTTTGAGTCCACTGACATCTTTAGGAACTTTTCACAATAAAAGATTGGATGGGTCTTATTGCCACATACCTTGCAGTTGTCAGTGTTGGAGGTAGCAATGTTGGATACCACCTTGGTTCTCTCTTTTCCCCCAACAGCTTATAGGGCCTCAAAACGGTTATTTAAGATGAAACTTTTAAATGGCAACATTTTTGCCAAATAAACGAAATAAAAACAATATAAGTTTTTTGAAGCCAGAAACCTGTCTTCTTATCATTTATTTCAACCTACTGTTTGGGCAAGCATCCGTATTACCGCTGCATAAGTTCATCGAAGACGTGTGAGATTAGTGGTTGCAAAGCAAAACATCATGCACTTCTCCATAATAATGCAAAAAATACCGCGATCGCTATTACTCACCAATTAGCACAAACTCCACAGCTAACGAAAGTTCTATTTCGCATCCTCCCTGTGATACTGCATGGTCCAAATAAATCAATTTGCATTTTTAGATGGATGTTCATCGCTTACTCTTATGGATGGGGATTTGGCTGGTGAGCTGGAGCTAACTGGAAGAACTGAACAGCTGTGCCTACGTTGGACTTCAGATACCACACGAGTCGAAAACGACTCTCAAGTCGTATCTTTGGAAATCGCTGGGACATCTAATGGCAGCCGCAGATATCAACTGCATAACGTACGAACAATTCGAAATCTGGGGCTTTCCTCCCACACATGCTGACTACAAGGTCTAACTCAACTGTATCCATATCTTTCTTCATTGCCGCTTCCTTCATACCATCAAGTCAAACCCAGAATACTCATTGGAACGGACAATTGGACTTTAGGCGTTCCTCTGAAAGTGTTTGAGGGAAACGCTGATCAACCAATTGCGATAAAAAACAGATTGGGGTGGTCAGTATATGGACCTGATGGAAACGAACACAAACAAGGAACAAATCTTGTCTCTTATATCCATGCGTGGGAACAAGGTTCCG
This sequence comes from Philhelius pedissequus, assembly GCA_910595825.1. Taxonomy (NCBI): domain Eukaryota; kingdom Metazoa; phylum Arthropoda; class Insecta; order Diptera; family Syrphidae; genus Philhelius; species Philhelius pedissequus. The sequence continues at coordinate 143,479,910 of OU343161.1, read as the reverse complement.
ATAAGGAACTCCACAAATTTGTGAATAACTATTTTGTGATTGAGAATATTGGAATAAGAGTTCCTGAATGTCAAATTGTCTCCGCTGAAGAAAAAAGAGCGATGGACATCCTGAAAGAAACTGCGTCCACGTCGATGGCCATTTTGAAGTTGGGCTATTATGGAAATATGATGACATTTCTTTACAAAATAGTCTACCAATGGCATGTTGTGTGAGACGCATAACATACGAGTATAATAAACAAGTGTTCAGCTCTCACCTAACCAGCACCATCCTAAACAATCATTAAAATAATAATATGACCACGACATTCGCTAACAAACATTAAAAAATATCAAATTAACATCAAGGTCGACAGCAACAACAGAATTGTGTGAATCAGCCAAACGATACGCGATCGGGTGGTGTATACAAACAATGCACTGAAACCATAAGCGATCGTTTGGTATGACAAAAAAATGCACTGGTCAATGACCAACAATTAAATTATGAATGCACTATTCTAAAAACAAGCATAACTGGGTCAAGCAATGAAATTGATGACGGTAAACGTATGTGTAGGAAATGTATTTATGATAATAATAATTGAGTAATGCTCATTTAGCAATTAATAAATATTGCATTTAATTAATATTTATTGAGGAATGCTTATTTAGCATGTCCATAGTAGGGCAATTAATTGCGATATATTTTAATGTTAATATAGCAAATTTGTAAACTTAAAGAAAATGTAAATTGGCAAGGATGATAGGTTAAGAATATTTTTGTATAAATAGTGTAGGAAAATAGTAATAAAGGAATCAGTTCATTTAAAAAACAAAAGTTACAAGTCTCTCATTTCGATTCACCACCAGAACCTGAACTATCGAAAGGTAAATCACTAACCCGTCTTTTCCTTTCAGGTAATAATAAGTTGGCCTTCTAAGGCCACATCCAAATAGCCGCCAGTGGCTATTCAAATATACTGGCAAAAACATATAGGCCACCCAAAGGGCCGCCAGGGCCAATTAAATAAACTGGAATCCTCTTTATAGGTAGGTTCAAATTCTTTCGACTGATATGTCCAGTTGGACGTATATAAAAAATATTCAACATTGGCGCAGCCGGTAGCATCGTGCTGATAAAGAGGCTATAAATAACGTCAAAAACTGGAGTGTCCTCTAACTCTAGTAGCATCATCCAAACCACAAAATTTTAAATTCACACATGGTCTGAATTCCGAGTAAAAATTAATTCAAAACGAATTTAAATTTCATTTAAAAGGAAATAACGTGTTCTGCATTTCGAGCGGATTCAACTCCTTCCAATTCATTTCGAAGTGACTTTCGAACCTTCAAATCACCTGTTACAGACAATTTGTAAAAAAGGGTTCATATTGGGAATGTAGAACACGAATTTTCATTTTCAGAACCCTAAAATACCACATTCGGAACGAACTATTTACAAACTTTATTTTATGTAGATTACATCTAAATTCACTTTCGTTCCTCAAATTCACAAAAAAGTGAAATACAGAACATGTGCAATTAATTTCAGTTTTTGAGTCTTCTTGAATCTTTATCGGTATTCTACCGGTATTTTATTCTACACTTTTTGAAGTGTAAATTTTCACTTATTACTTCACATAAATAGAGCAAAATAAAAAAAAAATCTTTTCATCATGCAAAATAAAGTATCTGAAGAAATCCGAGCAATTCTGGCAATCTAATCCAAATTTATGTTTTCAGTCGTGCCAGAATAGAAGCGGCAAGATATTGTTGCTCAACTGCATATATACTTATGTGTATCATAACTACCTACTACTCTATGTAAATCAATTTGCGATTCTTAAAAAGTTATTCATTTTGACTATAAAGCCCATCTTACTTAATTAATGCTTGAAACTAAAACGCCGAGAAGTACCTTAAGTCTCGTGCTGATAACGTGAGAACATTTATCATGAACAACGCACCTAACCTCTACACATAAACCGCGCTCTCGGTTGAAAACTCAGAAACAAATACACCTAAACGGTTATCTCTACCAAATTTCGAAACCCGATCCACGGAAACAAAATCTCCCAAAATGTCGTTAGGTATTGAAAAACTGTTAGCTTTCGCATGGCATCCCTGAATTTTCAGGAGGGACGGACCCAAAAGTAGCCCAAAAGCTACAGACCTTCCTCACATGCATCCGTCCAATAATTGAATTCATTCAAAAAGAGGAGGAAGCGCTCTTTATAAAAATACTCTACACTAAATTACGTGAAGACGCGCTCGATTTAGTAGAAACAACAAAATCAACCACATTCAAAAGTTTCGAAGACTTACTCAACCGGGCATATCTTCCAATAGAGGATTATAAAGATTTAGCCTCATAACCAGCCGTCAGAGCCAATTCGAAACATTTAACACTTTTGTGTTTTTGTGTTTGTCGAGAGGCAGCGGACATTAAGTATGGGAATAAGTCCGAGGTGGTTAAAACCCAGGTTGAGGGTTTCGCCAAGTCATCTCTGGCCTCCGGGGTTTCAAATAAACAATTAGGTCAGTACCAATTTACGTTAGGTACACAGAGTTTTGAAGAATTGGTGAGGACTGCATTTAGCATGGAAAAACATGTACAAAGGGTTGAAACAACCCCACAACTTCCTCAGACTTCCTGTAATTTTAACCATTCAGGAAATCCTACATATAACGGGTCACCAAACAACCTTTCCCTTCCCTTAAATCCTTCTTCAAAAATAACTTGCAGTTTTTGCAACATTAAGGGACACACATATAGTGAGTGTCTCAAATTATTAAACACACCGATCTGCCAATTATGCAAAAATTATGGACATGAGGCTGTAAACTGCAATAAACGCTCCACTAACAATAGCCAAAAATTGTTTGCAGTTGCCAAGTGATGTCACATTTTTAACCGGTCTGAGTTTAAACTTAAATTAGTATATAGTTTTGCATTTATTTAAAAAATATTCGATGCTTATAGATTTATCTTAACACCTGGAATTTTAATAAAATCGATTGGTAAACAATTAAAATTGCAACGATGCAGCAATGCATCAAATGTAAAAACGAAATTCGCGGTGAATCTGGTATACAATGCGCTGGCATTTGCGGAAAAAGTTATCATTTCACAGTAAAGTGTAGCGGCCTGGACAAATACAGCAGAAATATGCTCAATACTAATCCAATGATAAGGTTTATTTGTGAAGAGTACATACAATACACGCATAAAGTTAATTTAACACTGAGCGATATACAAGCCACTGTAAGAAAAAACGGGAACTATTTACAGGAATACAAAGATAAATTTGAAGACAGTTTTAAAAAAATGAAACGGAAATAAAAAATATGCTTGAATCAATTGAAGTTAGATACACTGAAAGATTGATAGCCATGAAAAAAGCACATGAAACATGTGAACAGTGTTTTAGAAATTAAAAAAATGACGGCGTATACCGAATCGTTTAAGGCACAAAGCGAACTAATTGTTGAAAATGTAAAAAAGCTTTCAATCGACAATAAAATGTGTGTAAGCGAGATGAAGAGCGACTTACAGGCTGGAGTTAAGCAAATCACACAGTCGAAAAAAAGAGACAACACCTAGCTATGCAGAACAACTAAAACAAGCAATATATATAAAACCAAAAAAATAAACAAATGAACTCTAAAACAAAGCAAGAAATAAAGGAACACATTAATCCTGCTTCCCTTTCCCTCAAAGTGGATAGTGTATCCGACAGAAAAGAAGGAGCAATGACCATCAATTGTAGAGAAGAAGAGACAGCGCAAAAAATAGAAAATGAGATGAAGAAGAAACTCGGTGAAAAATATGATGTAAAAATATTCCGTAACAGACGTCCACAACTAATGATTGCAGACATGAATGAGAAATGGAGCAGAGAGGAATTGAAAAAAGCTGTTAAAAAACAAAATAATATTGAAGGCACAGTAAAATGTGTAAAAGATTTTAAAAACAAAAACAAAGAGGCTTACTATGCTGTGGTAAACAAAAACAAAGAGGCTTACTATGCTGTGGTTGAACTTGATCAAAATGATCACAAGAATATGCTGGAAAATCGCAAATTAAACATCGGTTGGGAAAAATGTCGAGTTTTTGAATATTTTAATGTGAGTAGATGCTTTAACTGCAAGGCTTATCACCACATCGCTAAAAATTGTAAGTGAAATGAAATGCGGAAAATGTAGTAAAGATCACGATACACGAGATTGTCAATCTAATGAGCTTAAATGCATAAACTGTATGCGATACAATGAAAAGTTCACCCTTAGCTTAGAAACTAATCATGATAGTCGAAATGCGGAGTGCTCAGTTTATAAAACTGATGCAAGCTGAAAAAAATAAGTATCAGATATAGCAACGAGAAAAAATCAGTGGTGTGTACTGCAACATTCAAGGACTTACAGGAAACCTATGTGAGGCTGAACAGTGTTTTGCCAATACTAAATATGATTTTCTAATTATGTCTGAAACACACATCACCGAAAACATCGAAGACAGTGAGATCCAAATCGAAGGTTATCAACTAACACGATGCAATAGTGCATCGCGCCATACAGGTGGAATATGTATATATGTAAAAAATCAGTTTTTAGTACAGATTATAAGGCAAGAAAACATAGTTTCCGAACATATCTCCTGGCCCTCGAGAAAGTAGTAAGACTTTGAGTGAGGAATTGCTTAGTTATAAATAATATGGTTGTTTATAAAGATATTTCAAAGATTTCTAATGAATGGTTCAATAACACACTTATAGAGTTGAAACGCGAAAAAATTATGAGATACCAAGAGTTCATACAAATTAACAACAATGAATCATGGGACAGATATCGTGAGTGCAGGAACATTTATAAGGCTGAAATTGTTAAAGCTAAGAATAATAGATTTACACAAAAAATTGCAAATGCTATTGACCAAAAATCCTTGTGGAAAGTCATTAAATCACACGTTCTAACGTAAGCGTATCAAATACTAAAGACATAGCTGAAAAATTTAATAACTACTTTATCGAAAGTGTCTCTGAAATCAATGATTCGATTCCCTTTGTTCAATTCAGTCAAAGAACTAATTACACTAACACGAGGTTTAAATTCAGATGTGTCTCGGTAATTGAAATAAAAGATTTAAGTCGCTAAACAACAAAAGAGACTTCAATTTCGTAAGTGCAAAAATGCTCTTGGATGCATTCAACATAACTGGTCCAATGCTTGCGAAAATTATTAACCACTCAATGTTAGCAGGAAGTTTCCCGGATACATGGAAAGAGTCAATAGTCACTCCCATTGAAAAAGTTAAAAGAAATGACAAATGTGAAAATTTTCGTCCAATCAACGCTCTTCCTGTTTATGAAAAGGTAATCGAAAAAATAGTGTATACCCAACTTGAAGAATATCTCGATGAAAATAATCTTTTGCTCGAAAACCAATCTGGTTTTCGAAAAAAACATTCATGCACTAAATAATGTATTAATTAGTTGGAAAGAGGAGGTAGCAGGAAAAAATATATTATTCGCTGTTTTTCTCGATCTAAAAAGAGCTTTTGAGAAAATAGATCGAAGAATACTTTTAGAAAAGCTTAGCGGTTATGGTGTAAGAGGGGATGAACAAAATTGTTTTGAGTCATATCTGGCAGATAGAACCCAAAAAACATTAGTTAATGGAATAATGTCAAACAGCCTCGAAACAATTCACGGAGTTCCCCAGGGATCCATCCTTGGCCCGCTTTTATTTATTATATATTTTATATAAACGACATCAAAAAAGTTCTCAGACACTCCCAAATTGTGCTTTTTGCAGAAGATGCACTTATTTTTATATCTGGAAAGAATGCAGACGACTGCAAGAATTTTCTACAAGAAGATCTTAAAAGAGTCAGCGAATGGCTGAAAGCAAATAAATTAAAACTAAACGTAGCTAAATCTAAGTGCATGGCCCTCAAACATAACATCAACTTGAATCTGGAGATGGAAAACCAAAAAATTCAACAAGTAGAAATTATTAAATATTTAGGTGTCGTTATTGATAACAAATTAAAATTTAATTTGCATGTTGATTATTTAGTCAAAAAAAATTTATAAAAAAAATGGTTTCTTTAACAGAATGTGTGAAATTAATATTTATAATGTCATGATAAAACCACACTTTCGAGTTTTGTTCGTCAATTGTATACCTTTGTTCTAACACTGAATTGTTAAATCTACAACGTCTACAAAATAAATGTATGCGTATTATACTGAAATGTAATCGTCTAACTCCAATAAGAACAATGCTAGATATGCTCCAATGGATGAATGTTTAACAAAGAATCTTTGTTAATTTATTATGTTTTGTTTTTCAAATTAAATATAACCTATTACCTAAATATTTAAGTAAATATTTGGGATATGTGGGTGAATCACAGCCTTATAATCTTCGAAATAGAGATTATTTCAGACTTCCTAACTACATTGCAAACCTTACACAAAATAGTTTATTATATAAAGGATATAGACTTTTCAATTCACTTCCTTCCAAAGCAAAAAATGAAACAAATTTAAAAACGTTTAAAAGATATGTCAATGAGTTCATCAAATGTAATTATCCTTAATAATGTAAATATTGTATATACCTATATAATTTAAGTTTAAAAATTGTAAACAAAATTGAATTTTAATAGCAGAATCCACAAAATGTCAACAGGGGAAACTCCCAAAATTTCCACAAAAATAGTTACCCATCGAGCGATAGGAGAAACCCCCAAGGCAATAACTATTACAAAAACATAAATAGAAGTGACCCATCCTACGGTAGAGGCAACCCCAAACAATTATGGTAGGGAAAGAACCAATGCATATCAACCCCAAAAGAATCAAGAACCTAGCAGATCTAACCCATTTAGAAAAGAGAATTCAAACTCGCCGATTAAACCTAAAACAGATTACTAGAATAGGGTATTCCATTTGCAATCGATATGTGATTGGTGCGGTAGAAATAACCACACCATTAATGAATGTAAATTTTAGAACCGGTGGGAGAGTTCACAGTCGGGAAACTGCCAGAAGTCGAACGAAAGCTCCCAGGTTCGACTCTAAATAATATTAAGGAAAAGCTAGGGCAAACTCAAAATAAGTACCAAGTGCAAACTGAAACTGATCCTGTCCAGGACTCAGACTTACTAAAATCAAACAAACAGATAAAATTACCTTCAATAGATATAGGATTAAATATATAGATATTACAAGCTTTTTAAGAGATTTTTATAATGTTGAGAATTTTAAAAGCAATAATTAAAATACTAAATACATAAAAGAAAATTATAATATTTTTTTCTTTTCTTCTCCTTTCTCTAGGAAAGAGGGAGTTAAAAGAAAAAAAAAATATTTAACATAAACAAAGAGGGAGAAAACGAGCCCCAATTTTAAAAATTGAAAAAAAAAATGAAGATATGGAAATAGAGATCACCAACTTTAAAAATTAATAAATGAAAGAGGACATTAAGTCCCAAATTTAAATTTAACATAATAAAAGAGGACATTAAGCCCAAATGTAAATTTAACAAAAAATAAAAGAGGGAAATAAAGAGCCCCAACTTTAAAAATTAATAATTAAAAAAGGACAATAAGTCCCAAATTAAAAACAACAAAAGAGGACATTAAGCCCAAATGTAAATTTAACAAAAAATAAGAGGGAGATAAAGAGCCCCAAATTTACATTTAACAATAATGAAAAGAGGGAGATAAAGTGCCCCTGAAAAGAGGGAGATAAAGTGTCCCAAATTTAATTTTAACAATAATGAAAAGAGGGAGATAAAGAGCCCCATATTAAATCAAAAAAAAAATTTAAAGAGGGAGATGAAGAGTCCAAAATTAAAAAATTACTAGAAGAGGGTACAAAGCCCCAAAACACAAAATTAAATCGATACACTATACATATATTTACATAAACATTAATTAAACTAATACACGATACATACAACAATAATTAACACGAGACACACATACATACAAAACACATGTCATTTCCCAAATCAGACACTACAGACAACTTCACAAAACACATGTATATATTATACTAAAGCCAATTAAAAGTTATAAGAAAAAATAATATTATGTAAAATTTTTATTTCATATTAACTTATAACTATAATCTTAAAGCTAGACAAAAATGTTTAAAACTAGCCTAATTATCAATAACTTACAACTAATTTACTGGCCCTTTACGGGTGCTCTAAATTAAACAATAACTCTTAGAACTAATGTCTTTCGACCTAAAAACTATTTTAATTAAATCTAATTTTTTTTTTATTTTATTTTATATTTCAAGGAAACTTGTAAAAAAAACTTGGTATCTTATCTTATCTTTTTTTTTTTTTTTTTTTACTTATAAACTAAACCTAAATATAACGGGTGATTTTTTTGCTACTTGGTTTTTGACGTTTATATTTTGACAGATCACATATGACAAATTCCACGAACATTTGACATTTCGATGCAGTATTGTTTGCCATTTTGACTTACGCCTGAACAACGTTTGCAAATTATTGAAATTTATTATCAAAATTCGTGCTCTGTGAAAAATGTGTTTCGCAAGCTACGTCCGGCAAAATTGTCTTCAGCGACGAGGCTCATTTTTGGCTAAATGGATACGTGAATAAGCAGAATTGCCGTATTTGGAGTGAAGAGCAGCCAGAGGCAATTCAGCAGCTACCAATGCATCCCGAAAAATGCACTGTTTGGTGCGGTTTATGGGCAGGCGGCATCATTGGGCCGTACTTCTTCAAGGACGATGAAGGCCGCAGGGTTACGGTCAATGGAGAAAGGTACCGTTCGATGATAACAGATTTTTTTTTGCCGAAAATGCAAGAATTGAACTCGGTCGACATGTGGTTCCAACAGGACGGTGCCACATGCCACACTGCACGCGAAACCATGCATCAATTGAGAGGCGAATTTGGTGAGCAGTTGATCTCACGTTTTGGCGCAGTCAATTGGCCACCAAGATCATGTGATTTGACCCCGTTAGACTATTTTTTGTGGGGCTATGTTAAGTCTATTGTCTATGGGGACAAGCCAAACACGATTGCTGCCTTGGAAGCCAACATTGAACGCATCATTGGTGAGATTCCGGCCGAAATGTGTGAAAAAGTTTTTTCCAAAATTGGACCTTCAGAATGGACCACCTGAAGCGTAGCCGCGCGCAACATTTAAGTGAAATTATTTTTAAAAAGTAAATGGCAGAAATTGATTTATCGATCCAAATACAAATTTCATTCACTTTTTACAAGTTTCTGTGTTTTTTTGAATTTTCAAAAACCAAGCTCTTAAAAAATCACCGTTTATATTAAAAATAATTAAAACTAAATAAAACTAACTAATACTAACTAAAAATAACTTAAACTACTTAAAATACCTAATAATACTTAAAACTACTTAAAAACTAGAACAGCCACAGCAGCGTTTTTTTTTCGTTTTTTGTTTATTTGTATATGCACGCAGACGTCTCGACCATACAGGAGTCGCCTATCCACAGTTTTCCGGCTGACGTGGTAGATGATCGGAACCGCCCCTCCATCCTGTATCAGCCCTCGACTGTCTAAATAGAGGAATGCCTCGGGAGGGATGTAACCACTTATCCGCGCACTCTCAAAATATTCGTTATTGGGGTAATAAGCCCCGAAAATAAAGCTGTTAGTTGAGGACATCGCTCTTGCAACGTGACCCCGAATCAGCTTGAACAAAAAATTATCTATTCTGTTTATGTTGTCTCCGTTGTATAGAACCTGGTTGGAATAATATCTTGTGTACTCCGATTCTGGTGTTCTGTGTAATCCAAGGCAACGTCTAAGACATTGCCTCTCAAACACCCGAATCTTTTCCATTTGAGATGGGGCAACGTTGAATCACACCGGGCATCCGTAGGCAATCATCGCCCTGATGAGGGCCATGTAGCAAATCACCTTCACCCTGCTATCAAGACGGCTGCTATAAAACAGTCGTTTTGTGAAGGCAAAGGCTCCCCTAGCCCTGGCCAAAGCAGCACCTATATGTCTGTCGAAATACAGGTACTGATCCAACCAGATGAAGAAAATTATGAATTGTTTAAAATATTACAAAATTTGTGTATAGATTACACAACAAATGTAGATTTCGAAATGAATTAAGTGACAAGATATAATATGTAACCATACAAAGAAAAACACAACAAAAAATTATAACACAAAAAAGTAACAATAAAAATGCTAATAATGTAATAATTGAACTGTAATACTTAGTATACGAATATCTTGATTTTGAATACCTTTAAATAAAATTATGTACAAATCCAATTAGTAAAATATAATTGTCATTGAAAAGACATTCCACGCATACGATAGCCAAATCATGTTCATCCATACATTGCAAGGCCAAACACAATTTTTGTCTCTTCCAAACAAAAATGTGCTCTTTTCCGAAGGGGGAGGTGTTGTGTGAGACCCATAACATATAATAAACAAAAGTGTTAAGCTCTCACATAACCAGCACCATCCTAAACAATCATTAAAATAATAATATGACCACGACCTTCCCTAACAAACATTAAAAAATATCAAATTAACATCAAGGTCGACACCAACAACAGAATTGTGTGAATCAGCCAAACGATACGCGATCGGGTGGTGTATACAAACAATCCACTGAAACCATAAGCGATCGTTTGGTATGACAAAAAAATGCACTGGTCATTGACCAACAATTAAATTATGTATGCACTTTCTTGAAAACAAGCATAACTGGGTCAAGCAATGAAATTGATGACGCTAAACGTATGTGTAGGAAATGTATTTACGATAATAATAATTGAGTAATGCTCATTTAGCAATTAATAAATATTGCATTTAAATAATATTTATAGAGGAATGCTTATTTAACATGGCAAATTTGTAAACTTAAAGAAAATGTAAATTGGTAGGGATGATAGGTTAAGAATATTTTTGTATAAATAGTGTAGGAAAATAGTAATAAAGGAATCAGTTGTGTTCACGCCCAAACATAATTTTTTTTCCATATAAACTAGCCTTGTACGAACTTTATACCATGACGGTTGTTCCAGCGTATATATATTATTATAGCCATTAAAATACTTTTTTTTGTAAAACTGAAGCCAGTGTTTTTGTTTTGTCGACAGAAGTAGTTTACGGCGCTAACATGGTCCTTCGAGTAAAATAATATAATGTGTTTTAAATAAACAACTCGTACATTGCTCAACGCAATATCCTGGGTTTTCGCAAAATCTATACAAAAAAAAAAAACATTTAAATTTCCCTCAAATTGATGTTTTTTGTAAATGACTTTTTCCGCAAAGCTCTATTCTTCGCAGAAGCATATATATGCATAATTACGTATGTATATGTAACGGGTGATTTTTTTGCTACTTGGTTTTTGACGTTTATATTTTTGACATATCACACATGACAAATTCCACGAACATTTGACATTTCGATTCAGTATTGTTTGCCATTTCATCATGAATAGACTTACGCCTGAACAACGTTTGCAAATTATTGAAATTTATTATCAAAATTCGTGCTCTGTGAAAAATGTGTTTCGCAAGCTACGTCCGTTTCAGCGACCAGGCTCATTTTTGGCTAAATGGATACGTGAATAAGCAGAATTGCCGTATTTGGAGTGAAGAGCAGCCAGAGGCAATTCAGCAGCTACCAATGCATCCCGAAAAATGCACTGTTTGGTGCGGTTTATGGGCAGGCGGCATCATTGGGCCGTACTTCTTCAAGGACGATGAAGGCCGCAGGGTTACGGTCAATGGAGAAAGGTACCGTTCGATGACAACAGATTTTTTTTTTTTTTTAAGTAAATGGCAGAAATTGATTTATCGATCCAAATAAAAATTTCATTCACTTTTTACAAGTTTCTGTGTTTTTTTGAATTTTCAAAAACCAAGCTCTTAAAAAATCACCGTTTATATACAAGTGCAAAAGAAAACACAAAAAAAAGCATCAAACCGCAAACGCTTACACCGCATACATACAAACAAGTCACCCGCATCGCAAATAATATACTAGCATACAAAATAAAATGTGTGCAAACAAATACGCCTATACAAACTCGTAAATATATACATAAACTCTTGAATATCATTCTCCAAATAAGGAATCTATTTGTCTCTTTTCTGCCTAGCTGCATGTCAAGTTAAGACTCAAACTGCAACAGTTACCTCATACAGACTTTTCTTATGGTTACAATTTTTTAAGAAAACGGTAAAAAGAAAAGAAGAATCTCGACACATTTTTTTCTTTTGGCATGGTGTGATCGTTATGTGCTATTTTCTAATCGAAAAAAAACGTATTCAAACATTAAAAGATAAAGAACAATTTTTCAATTTCATCCGCGCAAAATTATTGACAAAATAAAAGCTATTCGTTTTCCAATTTTTTTTTTACTATTGATGACGGGCAAAAATAATATTATCAAAAGTGATTCTTCTCGTAATGCCTTAAAAAGGTGATCAAGCGGAACTAGAATCGTATCTCACTCTCTTGTCAGATCATTGGAGCAGTTTCTTGCTAGCCCAAGAGGCGGTAACTATAACTTTCTTGTGGCAAAGACGCAATTGTAGACCAGGAATAGGAGAGGGAACAGGAAGAGCAGTGGTATTGTGAAGCTCTCGCCAATTTCAATAGGGCGAATAACCGCGCCAATTCGTGCTGCCATCAAACTTCCACTTCTGGGTCCTCCTAAATTTTCGGGAGAGGCAAGGAAATGGACGCCGTTCCACGATACATTCGTCTCTGTTGTACACGCCTCAGAGACGTTATCCGGTGCACGAAAACTTCAATATTTACGATGTTTTGCAAGATAGTCCACGTGCTTTGCAAATAGTAAATAGATTTCTAATCACAGACAACATTTATCAGGAAGCTTGGGCCCTACTCAAAAAACGGTATGACGTGCAACGCGTGCTAATCGATGCTCATTTTCGCGCCATCTTCGCATTGAAAAAACTCAACCATGAGTCATCGACCACGTTAAGACATTTGATTGACACTACTTGAGAGCACTTCCAGAGTCTCAAAGCTTTAGGTAGACCTGTGACAAACTGGGACGATTGGCTGATTCATCTTACAGTCAGTAAACTCGACCTTGAAACTTATAGTCAGTGGGAATTATCTCTGACTGAAGATACCGTTCCCAAGTTTGATGTTCTCGTGTTTTTTTATAGAACAAAGATGTCATTCCTTGGATGCCCTTGAATCACACCAAAAATCTACAACAGTTAAAGCAAGGGTAAGCCAAAAGCAGTTTTTTCTGCTCTTCTTGCATCATCGTCCGCACAAGAGCCTAAACAACATACACCCTCGAAGTCAGGAACTGATTCATGTCCAGTGTGCTCCAATAGCCATAAGATTTTTAGCTGCGACAAATTCCGTGCGATTGATGTTCAAAAAAGATTTGCTTTTGTCAAAGACAACAAACTTTGCACAAATTGTCATTTAGATGAAAAATGTCGGAGGGCGAATACCTGCCGCACGTGTCACTTTCGTCATCACACGCTTTTACATGATGCGTCGCCTTCAACATCTAACAAATTTTCTTCTATCAACTACACACAATCCTATTCGACAAGATGTGAACATCACGTACTTTTAGGTACTGCAGTGATAGACGTCGTCGACGAAACCGGACGATATCAACCTGCCAGAGTACTTTTTGATAGCGGATCGCATCTTACATTTGTAAGTGAAAATTGTATGAAAAGATTGAGGCTTAAAAAATCTCAAAAAACAACATTAATTCAAGGCATTGGTGCCCACCAGCTGGAAACTCTAAAGGAGAGGTTTAACTCCAGGTTTCATCATCTGATCATAGCTATACTACGGTCATCCTACCTAAACGTACTAATATGCTTCCTCCGGCTCCCCTCTCCCAACGAAACTGGTCTCATATCAATTCGCTAAAGCTTGCTGACCCACATTTCGACACACCAGCTACCATTGACATTTTAGTCGGAGCAGACGAAATAGGACGATTTCTCTGCACTGGCTTAATCAAAGGTCCCGCTGGTACTCCCATCGCACAGAAGTCTGCAGTCAGGTGGATTCTTTTTGGTAAACTATCGCTACAACCGCATTACCCGCAACTACCGCTGCAGCCTCAACAAACGCTACACCCGCATTAACCGCAACTACCGCTACAGCCGCAACTATCGCTACAACCGCATTACCCGCAACTACCGCTACATGCGCAACTATCGCCACAACCGCATTACCCGCAACTACAGCTACATGCGCAACTACCACTACAGCCGCAACTACCGCTACAGCCGCAACAATCGCTACAACCGCGATTTCCGCTTCAATCGCACCCACTGCAATACACAAAAGATCAAACATTTTTACAACCGCACTCAACCCAGCTGTATGCTTGATCTGTGACACCGCACTCACCAAGGCCGTTGCAAAATTTTGGCAAATTGAGACTCCACCGGAAGTTAAACACCTCTCAATTGAGGAAAAAACATTTGAAGGTATATTTGAAGAGACTCACTTCCGCCAAAAGGATGGGCGATACGTTGTCAGCCTTCCGTTCAAACCCGATTGCCCACTAGGTAATTCCCGAAATGCTGCAATTCAAGCTCTGCATCGTATGAAAGCTCATTTCCTGAAGGACGAGCACCTACGAGATCAATATAGGGAGTTTATCCAAGAATTCATTGAGCTTGGCCATATGGAAAAGGTAAATCAGCAACCCGTACCTGGGAAGCATTACTACATGCCTCACCGAGCCGTCTTGAAAGACACGAGTACAACAACAAAGTTAAGAGTTGTTTTCAATGCGTCTTGTTGCACCACGACAGGGTTTTCGCTAAATGACACGCAAATGATTGGCCCACAGCTTCAACCTGACCTTTACCTGGCCCTAATTCGAATGCGAACGAATCGTTTTGCTATGAGTACTGACGTGGAGAAAATGTACCGACAGGTTAGAGTCCACAAGGAACATATCGACTACCAGCGCATCGTTTGGCGAAATTCATACGAAGAAGATATCGAAGACTACCGCATTTTAACTCTCACATATGGTGTTGCATCATCATCTCATCTTGCTATCAAATCAATTCAACAAGTTTCTTTAGACGAAGGCAAAGACAATCCTGTTGCAACCAACGTTATACAGAACCATTTTTACATGGATGACCTTCTAACTGGCTGCTACTATGAAGAAGATTTACGGCGAGTTCAGTTGGGTGTATCCTCTATCCTGGCGAAGGGTGGGTTTGTCTTACGCAAATGGTCTTCGAATTCCCCACTGGTCATTAATTCTGTGCCAGATGCTCAATGCGAAGTCCTCCAGCCTTTGGACTTCTCAGACACAGATGGAGTTCGAACTCTGGGACTCCAGTGGGACCCATCATCGGACAAACTATCTTTTTCGGTCAAAACTTTAGAGGTAAGAAACACAAAGTTAACTAAACGCTTACTCCATTCAGAAGCCTCGAAATTATTCGATCCGCTGGGCCTTCTCGCCCCAACCACCATCATACCTAAAATCCTTTTTCAACGTCTTTGGCAACCCAAGTTTGATTGGGATGAAGCAGTGCCTGACGACGTCAATAAGCAATGGTTTTACTACATGCAACAAATAGCAGAACTCGCAACAGTTAAAATTCCACGGTGGGTTGGTTTAGGAATCCCAAACGCAACGTCCGACCTCCATGGTTTTGCTGACGCTTCGCAAATCACATACCCCGCCTCCTCATACATTCGTACTATCTCATCAAAAGGCGAAGCCACTGTTCAACTGCTTACCGCAAAATCAAGAGTCGCTCCATTGAAAGCAACAACACTGTCCTTGCCTCGACTGGAGTTATGCGCAGCCGCACTCTTAGCCCAATTAGTGAGTACGGTAAAATCAACAATAGAAGCGGATATTGTCATGTCTTTGGATGGACAGATTCAACCATAGCCCTTGCATGGATTCGACAATTCACGGGTAAGTGGTGTACCTTTGTGGCAAATCGAGTTTCACAGATCCAACAAGTAATACCACCCGAAAATTGGCACCACGTGCCAACCGCCTGCAACCCTGCCGATTGTGCCACCAGAGGAATACTGCCTGAGAATTTGCCCAAATAATCTCTTTGGTGGAATGGACCATCTTGGCTGCGACTGTCTAAGTCATCTTGGCCCCCTCAAGAAATGTTTTCAACCAATTTTGAGCAGCGTGCTGAATATGCCAACATCGCAGCTGTTTCTTGCAACCCATCACAGATATTTGAACTAATTGATCGTTATTCATCACTCAGGAAACTAAAGCGTGTCACTGCATATCTTTTAAGATATGTATATATTTAACACACAAGAAGCTGTAAGACTCCGCAAACGACAGGAGGCCAAACCTTTACGAAATCATCATCTTCAACTTTTTGAATTGGACGAAGCTCTACTTTTTTGGGTGAGACCTACTCAAAATTATTTCTTCAATGACGATATCAAGCGCCTCGCATTAAAACAACATGTCACATGTCGCAGTAAGCTATGGAAACTCCACCCCATTTTGGACGAAAAAGGAATGTTAAGAATGGGAGGACGACTAACAAACTCAGCTTTAAGACCCGACAAAAAGCATCCTCTTCTATCTGTCGATACCGACTGTGGTAATTAATTATTTTTAACTGTATCCTTTTCTTACATAAAACGTAACTTCAATTTAGATTAATTTGTTCATAAATGAATGATTTTGTATCGCATTCTACGATCTAAAAAAATGTATTTATTTATTTTTGTTAAACTCAGTGGGTTTGAGCCTTGAAATTAAACTTATGTATTATGTTTTGTACTCTAAATGAATTGATTATTGTAAAACTGAAGTCAGTGTTTTTGTTTTGTCGACAGAATTAGTTTACGGCGCTACCAAGTTGATATAGAAAAAAAAAGGTACAAAGTCTCGCATTTTGATTCACCACCAGAACCTGAACTATCGAAAGGTAAATCTAATTTTCGGGGTGCAGAAAAGCAGCTAAAAGATGAACTTTCAAAGATTGACTTGGGCCGAGTTGCGTGTGAGTTCACATCAGCCGATACAGAATGGAGATTCAATCCGCCTGCTGCTCCTCATATAGGCGGAAAGGCTCGTCCGCTCAATAAAGATGTGTTATATCGGATTCTTCCAAGTAACAAAGTGGGGGAGGAGTGCTTGAAATGCGCGCTGGCTGAGGTCGAGCTTACGATAAATTCTAGACCACTCACTCATGTATCTCTGGAGTCAGCTGACGATGAGGCTCTAACACCAAACCACTTCCTCCTAGGATCTTCTAATGGCTCCAGGCTACCATGTGATCCGAGTGAAGTTTGCGTCAGACAAAATTGGAAACATTCTCAACTGATAGCTGACGAATTTTGGAAGAAGTGACTTCCAAATCTAACAAGCGTGGAAAGTGGTACCATAAAGTGAAGCCAATCGAGAAAAGAGATCTGGTTATTATCGTTGCTGATCTTCCGAGAAATTGTTGGCCGGGAGGTATCGTCGTCGACACAGTGGTCGCCAAAGATGAGCAAGTAAGAAGAGCCACAGTACGAACTTCCGGGGGCATCTTCAAACGCCCTGCTGCAAAGCTGGCTGTTCTGGGCATCTCGCCTGGCGAGTCTTTCAAGAGTAATACGAAGCCGACAATGACGACATCGCCTATGATTACTGGGGGAGTATGTCACCGCCAGCAAAAGACCGCCATCTAGCAGCGAATAAGCAAAGTACATAATGAAAATAATTGAATGCACTTTCTGTAGTGCCAAAATATGTTTGCAATCTCTGCCTTGTGCCTTTCTTGTGAGCACGTCCTACTGAACCAAAAAGGAATTCTCCACAAATTTTACTTTCATTTTCATATTACATTTCAACATCGAAAAACAAAGTTTTTTAAAGCTTATCATACAGTCATATCTATTAATATTCGTACTAATTAAATAAAAGAAGATTTGCTATTCAAAATAATTTTTTTTTCTTTTAAATTTAAATTTGAGTTCTATTTTTTGAAAACACATCTTTTGCATACATTTTGTATGGAAAATGAAAACTTTAAAAATAGAATTAAATGGTACCTCACTTTATAATTGTTATATTTATTTTTTTTGAATCATAAACCTACCGAATAAAAGTATCCGCGTGTTAAAGTTCGTGCTCACCTAAAGGAGCCTAATAAAATACGAAAAATACGAACACATACATACAATTAAAAAAATTAAAACGATATTAGTAATTTGAAGAAAAATAAATATTTTTCTTCCTAATTTTCAAACCGAAAACACTTTTTATTCCTAATAACTTACCAATTCCTTTAATAGAGACAGCCTTGTTGGTGGTTGAGTTAGACCAAGTAACACGGCCAAACGCTGAGCCTTCTCCAACGGACTCTTGTCAGTCTCAATAAACCTATCAAATTCTGGATGAGCTGAAGGCAGCGGAACAGACAATGTAGCAATCAGAACATGTGACGCCATGCGTTGCATCTCCTCTTCTGTTGTATTCTTCTTAAGTTCGCGAGTTAGCTGAAAGAGCTTAAGTAAGGCTGCAGCATGGAATAGCTGATTGCCAGCCTTCGAAAAGACCATTGCTAGCTTCTGATAGTAGTTGGCCATTGTTTTTGCTGCAGGGATTTTCTTAGACAAAGCCATCAAGCCATGGATATCTTCAATTGCTTTGTAAGCTTCCAGCCAAAGTTCCATTTGTATAGCACTATCTAATTGATGTAGCCGGGTGTCCAAACAAAGTTGTTGAGTTTCCACCTTTGTTATGCTTACGCCGTTAGCCTGGTTTGTGCCTTTACATACATCTTCCAAATGCTTACGTAATTTGTCGCACAAGCGACGGAACTCACTTTTGCGATTGTACTTCAAGCAGAATTGAAAAGCCATGCGAGCAATGTCGTGATATAGAATTTCACAATGGGTATTTAACCGCAGGAGCTCGAGGCACTGACAGTATGATTCCCACAAAAATTTTACCCAGGGTAATAGAATTGTACGATCCGAACGATCCTGCGCATCTTCTCCGCAGACTGCCGACATAAGAATACTCTCTGGTGTGGCAATGTTGTCCAAGTCATCAACTTCAAGAACAGCAACAGCAGCAGATGATTGCTCTTGCGCAGCTTTGGTATGTTCTTCTGCCATTTTCAGATATCCACGAATGACATTCTCCAGCGAATTAACATTAACCAATTGGATCATGTTTCTGTATTGGAAGAGCCCCTCTTTCGCTATATGCGACTTCTTAAGTTCGACGCATAAGTACAGGTATTTGAACATAAGTGGTTCGATCACTGACTCCGACCAGGTATAGGTAAATTTCTTATTACGGAAAACCTCTTGCAGTGTATCCAATGCACGCAATGGTTTTCCCACGTCGATGAATTCTTTAAAAAAATATACATGCGGTCATTTTGTATGTATTCATTATAATCAAGGCTGATGACTTGGCCGCATGGTGATGCTACACTTACCATTAGCTCTTTTCAGAGCATTTTCGGGTCGCTGCATGTAACGTGCCATTACAAATTAACTAAAAATTGATGAACTAAAAGTTCCACCGCTTTTACTTATTAACTTTGAATTTTTGGAATAAAATTTTTAAATAAAACAGTTAGATTTTCAATTCGTGTTGCGTGGAAATGAAATTTAACTAAAATGGCAAACTCAAAAATTTGTCGTCACGCACAACTTTACATCGAAGACACTCAAGATCATAAACTAAAAACATAAAGACCCGAAACTCTGCTTTCTTTTGACGTTTGCTTACAAACTGAAAGCCGCACACAAGTAACTTTTCTGTACCTCTTCGAAGAGACCATTGATAAAAACGCACCCTAGAATGTCTTCTGTTCCTCTTCCTATAGACCCATAATCAACACAGCCTTGTAATTTGTTTTTGTTTTGTTTTTCGATTTCTCATCTATTCATGGATAGAGTTTCAAAGCTAGAAATACCACAAATTAAACCTACGGCTTTTGGGGGGTGAAACGTACGAAGGTTTCCAATCTTATTATGGCTTAATTGTGCTCAAGATTAGAACCATAAACTAATAACATAAGGACCAGGAACATCTGCTATCTTTTAAAATTTGCCCAAAAGCTGGAACAAGACGCCATTTAACTTTTCCGTTCAACTTCATATAGTGTCATTGATTAAAACGAACCCAAGAATCTTTTCTATTCATATTCCTTCAAACGCATAGTCAACACAGCCATAGTAATTTGTTTTTCGATTTCCCATCTATTCACGGAGAGTTTCAAAGCTACAAATAGAAAAATAAGGGTATTCACGATCCGGTGCAACTGGTCTAGTATTATTCTAAAAATGCAACAGCAAAACTTTTTTTGCACCACAAGCTTCATCTGTGTCAACCGAAGAGAAAAGGTGCGTTTTTTTGCAATCCCCGGGGGAATTGGTTGAAAAAAAAACGACCAAGGCGCTTAGTGAAAAACTTGGTAGTTAAATAGTAGGCGTGTTTTTTTCTTAGTCTCGGGGAAATTGGACGAAAAAAACGCTAAGCGGGATTAACAATATGCATGCTAAATCCAACAACAACTAATCCTGGGGAGTGCTTAGCTTAAGCCTAGAGAATTCTTGGGTCTTAGCTTTTGGAGAGGATAAAAACTGTGCTACCAAATCATTTGTCACTAAGTTATCGATAAAATGTATAGAAACGTCAAAACTGACATTTTGACATGTCAGTTAATTTATCAATTTTGTGAATTGTAAAATTTGATTTGATATATTTAATGAAATATATTGCGAGAATCGATATAGACACTTTTCCCAAGCAGGCAGGATAAAAGCTCAAGCGAAAGCTGTCGGCGTTGAAGTCCAGAATCTAAACAAAATGAAAACAGACGAAATGCAAGAGTATGTTTCGAGAAAACTACCAACGGTTGAAATGGCCAGCTCGTTTCAAAAGGTTCAGTCACTCGAGGAAGACATTCTCAACAAAACCAATTCGAAAAAAGCTTCTTACAGAAAATGATGAAGCATTTACCACCAATGGCCAAAAATACAACAGAATTCGCCTCATGTGTCTTGCCCATTTATCTACGGGTTCTAGTTCTGAAAAATTGGTGACCTTTATTCAGAATTACTGCAACTATTTTGGCCATGTGTTCCCCTATTTAGCTCGATCTGGTCTCTTGCTACCGCTCGAGGAAGATAAGGTACTCGAAGTCATCTCGAACTTAATATTGGGCAAATTCCAGCAGACCGAATTCCAGGCAAATGCCAATCGTCTTAGGCTTTCAGTGTCGACAGCTGGTGCGGACAACACCTATTCTCGAGACCAGGAAGGCGGAAGAACTTGCCGCTTATGTCTTCAATGCACTTTATATTCCACTCAGTTGGCCTCGATTTTGGTTAAGTCCACTAGGATCGATGATCTTGCACTGAAATTAGGAATGGTTGAGACAATGCAGCTACATTTCGCATCCCTGTCTGGTTTAAGTAATATAAAACAAGTACAAACAACACTTAGGAAAGGCGAGAGAAACAATGTGCTTCCGATGAAATCACGGATGGTTTTGCTGTCGGTGGTGTAACCTATAGAGAAATTGGTGCTTCCCTCAATAACTGGTGATTCCTCAAACTATAACAACTAAGCAATATAAAAACATTTTATTAAGTGTATTATCCATTTATTTCTATACCTTATTATTCCTTTTTTACGAATTTTTGCGTACGTAGCTGAATACTACATACAAAGTAGGACCTCCTACATACACATATGTATGTGTCTTTAAAAATCACATTAATCTAATGTATGCATATTGTATATCTACCAACTTACATCCTTCATTTTCATCATCATAAGTACATATTAACATATCTAGGTTCCATCTATGTATGTAGGTACATATTTCTCTCCTAACTTACGTGAATAAAATCCAAAACATAGATTTAAATATACATTTGTAGGTACATATGTAACTATTTCTTGAATCAGCCATTCGACAATTCATTATACTATATCAATCAAGGTAATCTTACATATATCGACTTTAAACCGGCATAGGATAACAGCGTCAATGTTTAGCTGCATTCGGGATGTTAGCTACAAGAGCAAGTTCTTACGATCCAGTCCTGCATTTTATTTTTGATATATTCATAATTGTCCAAGAATTCAAATCGCATCATTTTTTCAGTCAAACTATAATTATTATTTTTTCACACGTCAATAAATAACTACATATATACTATTTAGCCGGTCATACATATATATAATTCTCAAAAATCATACGGCAAATATATATATTGCACCCATCATATAACATTATATGCATATAGAAACCTACCCACCTACATCCTTCACTTTCATTATATATGTACATGTTTAGATAACTAAGCTCCATCTATATAGGTAGGCACACATAATACCCCCCTAATTTATATAATTAAATCCATTTAAATATACATTTGTAGGTACAGGTACCTATGTTACTATTCCTTAAATCACCGATTCATGATTCAACCATTCATTATACTAAGAATCAAGGCAATATTACCTACATCGCCTTTAAACCTGCATATTGATTTTTCCCAGCTCGCCATGAGCACAACCTTCTACAGCGATTTTCATTTTTGTGTTAATTTTTATTATATGTATATTAAAACTTGACTGTGAAATTATAATTAAAAAAAGGCATTTGCTGAACTTGTTATTTGTTCAATAAACACGAATTAAATGAACAACAAAACGAAGGTTTCTCGGAGAAAATTGTTTTCGGGTTTTGTTGAATACGGGAGCAACCCAAAACAGATTCTCTGCCGCATCCTTGGCATACTTCAATCTAGCTTAACGAGGATCTTGATCGTCGCCCACTCTTGCTCAGACATAAATTTCTAATGACATAGGAACTGAGCGTTCCCCCCGAAAAGGCAACTCGGCCACTAATAACATGTCACCAGTGACCGAGAAGTGGAGAGCACGAATGGGGTAGGTTTCTAAAGGTTGATTCGGAATTGTATGTATCACTGTATTTGTGAAAATTAAATTAAAAGAAAATCGCATCGGCTAAGAACGATTTCCAAAATACTTGATTTCAATTTTCCAATTACTTGATTCACATTTTCTTAAGACTTGCTTCTAATTATGTCATTTTTCCAGAAAAGTAGTTTAAATTTAATAAACACATCAAAATTACACAAAACAAATTAATCCGCTGATTTTTAGAAGGATGGATGAGGCAAACGGTGATGTTAGTTTTTTTCTTGCATTACAGCTGTTCTTCAAATGTCATCTTGCAAATTAATAGTAATATATTTATATGTACTAAGTAATGTTATTTGTTATTAATTTGCTTTACTAAGAAAAGTTAAATGCAATATGAGCCTTAAGCTATTCTTATACTCTTATACTTTTATAATGCCACCTCGCGATCATCAGAAGAACTGTCAAAAACAAACGAGAACTAACTTCAAGCGAAATGATTGGAAGAATGAAAAAGGAGAGAGGGGGGATCGTTTTTGAAAAAGAAAAGGAGAAAAAGACCAGCCGCCGTTGTGAATAGACGCTTCAACAAAGGGAGATAATAAATTTGTTAAAACGAAGCTATAGTTTCATTTAGAGTTTCATTCAGATTTCACTATTTAAGCTTCAGGTTTGGGGTTCACCCTAAAATAAAGAAAGTCACGCGAACAATATGCCAACTTCGACGAAGACAACGAAGCAGACGATGGTCGACGCCCTCATTGCCGCCGACATTGAGATTCCAGCAGTTGCTACAATACAACAAGTAAGAGCCATGGCTGATGGTCAGTCCACCGACCTAGCTGATGAAAACACCGAGGAGCCTGTCGATAAAGACGATGCCAGAGTTTTGCTCCAAACAGACCAGCTGGAGGCTCAGCTCAAGGTACTGAAGCTGCAATACGAGGTGTTGAATCTGCAGCAACAGATTCGCATAAGGCAGCAGGGCACAGCCGAAAGCAGTCACCATCAGGCGGTCAGCTTCGAACATCTGGAGAATTCCGTCAACACATTTACTGGCAAGAACCACTACGACATCAGAAAGTGGTTTAGGGAGTACGAGCAGTACACCGCGACACGTTTGTTTACGCCAGACGAGATGTGCTTGGGTGTGCGCCGGCTGATGAAGGAGACGGCAAGAGATTTCATTAATGCACAAGGTGTTGTCGACTACCAGCATCTGAAGGCGTCTCTCATCGAAACTTTCGGACGACGAGTTACGCATCGAGATATCTATCGACAGTTGTAGCACCGAAAGATCCGTCCAGATGAATAATGCCTGGAATTTGTCATCGCTGTAAAGTCCATAGCAGCCAAATTTGATGTGCCCGAGGCAGAATTTTCGTCATTGATGGGTTCAATGATGAGAGCGCAAACATCCCGCTAATCAATGATAGCAGGACACTCAGTGAGTTGTTGTCGAGGCTCGACCGCTACGAGCAAAAGCGATCAGTGACACGCCAACTGAAACCTAATGCTGTTGCATCAACCTCAGTTGCCAGCCAACCGAAGTCAAACACCGCCGTAAAACATCAAAATTTATCCGAAGTCGGATGTTACAACTGCAGCCGTTTTGGACACTACAAGAGCAGCTGCCCGAAGCCACCTAGACCCATTGATGCATGCTTCATCTGTAACGAAATCGGGCACACGCACTATAGTTGCCCGAAAGCACAACGAAAACATCAGAAGATTGTTGCAGCAGTTACAGGACTACTAGCCGACTCAGACAATGATGACGAGGTGGCAGGCCTAATAAGTGTCATGCAAATGGTAAGTGTAGCCTTTTGTAATAGCCAAGTTCGGCGTACTGAATTTACGAATGTTTTCTCTTTATTGGATACCAGCATCGAAATTGGTATTATCCAGCGTTCATTAGTGCCAGATAGTGTTAGATTGTCGGACGTACCAGGATCAACGAGATATTCGGGAATTGGACGCATAAGAATCCAGTCATATGGTATTAAAACTTACATAATGTTTAAAGACAGAATACATCTTATATCTCTCTATGTCCTTCCGGACAGCTCGATGACGTTACCGTTGATCCTGGGACGCGACTTCTTACACAAATTTCACATCCATTTGAGGCAGAATGAACCTAAAAATAAAAATGTGAATTTACATATAAATAAAGATTTAATTTCAAAGCAATCGTATCTTCATGGGTTCGATTTGGTTGATTCAGATAAAGTAGTTGATTGTAGTGGTAATCCGATGACCCCATCGGATGTTGAGAATATTGTCTCCAGTGAAAGTGCGATTGGGAAGGCTGATAGTGTCGAGATTCCGTTGTTTGATGGGGATAAAATAAGGTGCCAGTGTGTCTCCGTCCCGCCGAATGAAGTTAATTCGCCGATACTGTTTGCCGATAGTTATGACGAGTGTATTTCGCAAATGTGTGCTATAGATGTAGGTAGCTTAGAAGTTGACATGGATATTTGTCCAAGGTTGGGAAAACGCCAGTTAGAAGCATTGACAGCAATTATTGATAGGGCTTATATAAAACCCTTAAATACAGAACGTAATCACCACAATTACAAAATGAAGATTCGTCTTACCGATGACACACCATTTTATTGTCCGCCTAGGCGATTATCAGTATATGAACGAACAGAGGTACGGAAAAAGATAAATGATTTGCTTGAACGACAAAAAATCCGGCATAGTAAGTTACCATATGCTTCAGCGGTTGTTTTGACGAAAAAAAAGGTGAATTACGTATGTGTATAGACTATCGCGCGTTGAATAAGAAAACCATTCGCGATAATTTTCCCCTTCCATTCATAGAGAATTGCCTTGAGTATATGGAAGGTAAGCGGTGGTTTACGTTACTTGATTTGAAGAACGGTTTTAATCAGGTTGGAGTCGAAGATGATTCGGTACAGTATACATCTTTTGTGACCCCAGATGGGCAGTACGAATATTTGCGAATGTCTTTCGGGGTGAGGAATGCCCCAGCTGACTTCCAACGGTTCGTCCATCAAATATTTCAAGATCTGATAGAGGCAGGGAAAGTCATTATATACTTGGACGACATAGCTATCGCGACAGCTGATTTCGATTCACATTTAGAAATACGAGTACTTAGCGAAGTTTTGCGACGACTTTATGAGAAGGGACTTGAAGTTAGAATGAGTAAATGCAAGTTTGGGTACGACGAAATAGATTATTTAGGATATGTTGTTAATGCTTGGGGTATTCGACCGACAAATGCCCACATAAGATCTATAGAATACTATCCGGTACCCCATCCTGCATAGGGTTATTTTCATATTTTCGGCGTTTTGTGCCATCATTTTCAAAAACAGCCAAACCATTGTTAGACTTACTGCGCAAAGAAGTAAGGTATGAGTTTAATGACAAATGCTTGCAAGCGTTTAAAAATTACGTAGTAAAGTAGTTTCGGCTCCATTCCTACCCATTTTCAATCCACAAAGGGAAACCGAACTACATTGTGATGCTAGTAGCCATGGGTTTGGCTCAGCTCTGATGCAACGTCAGGATGATGGAATATTCCTTCCAGTTGCCTACTTTTCAAAGACGACAACCGCATCTGAAGCAAAGTTCCACAGCTTTGAACTCAAAACACTAACAATCATATACTCACTCCAACGGTTTCGGATGTATCTTGAGAGCATACCCTTTAAGATCATCACGGATTGTAACTCTTTAACTCTCACGTTGAACAAAAAGCAAGTTAATGCAAGAATAGCAAGGTGGGCTTGAAAATTATAACTACTCTATTCAGCATAGAAGTGGTGCGTCAATGGGTCATGTGGACGCTCTAAGTCGAAACCCATTAATCGCTACCATCAATGGACACGAGGTAGATTTTCATATTCAGTTAGCTCAGAATAGGGATGTAAAAATCAGAAAGCTCAGAAGAAAACTTGAAACTGAGATGCTTTTTCACTACGAATTGCAGGACGGTCTTATTTTTCGTAAATTGGATACAGATAGTTTATTACTTTACGTAACCAGCGAAATGGAAGACAACATAATTAGAATGATCCATGAGAAAATTGGTCACTTGGGAATAGATAAATGCTACAATCAAGTAAGAAAAATCTATTGGTTTCCAAGTATGAGACACAAGATTGAGATATTTATAAAGAACTGCATAAAGTATACTATGTTTTCAGCGCCAGCCAGAAGTAATGACCATAATATGTACAGTATCCCCAAGAACCCTATTCCATTTGATACGATACATATGGATCATTACGGGCCGTTACCGGCCTTGGCAATACTAAGCAAACTAAGCGAGCCTATCGACCATTCAGACTGGGCCAATTAATTATCTGAAGTCGAATATGCTATTAATAATACAATACATAGCTCAACAAATGAATCGCCTAACAAACTACTCTTTAGAGTCTATCAGCGCGGCAAGGTGGTTGATTAGCTTACCGAATACTTAGACGATAAACTTAATAGCAAAGGGAGATCTGATCTCTACGAAATTCGGGAAAAAGCATCGGATGCTATTAAAAAATCGCAGGAGCATAACGAAAAATATTTATTAAAGCATAGCATACCGGCGAGGTTGTATTCGGTTGGTGATTTTGTAGTGATGAGGCACATTGACACCACTATAGGGACGAATAAAAAATGTATACCTAAATACCGAGGACCTTATGTCACACAAAGTTTTGCCAAACGATAGATACGTCGTCAGGGACGTCGACAACTGTCATCTAACGGAGTTACCTTATGATGGAGTCGTTGAGGCAGTTGGATTGCGAAAGTAGGTAACACCCATTGGGGATACGGAATATCAAGACAACCAACTGATTCAAGGGCGCACTTCCTCAATTTAAGATTAAATAATGAGGTCAATCATAATCAGATTGGCCGAGCTGTAATGTATGTATTTGTACTAAGTAATGTTATTTGTTATTAATTTGCCTCACTAAAAAATGTTAAATGTAATATGAGCCTTAAGCTATTCTTATACTTTTATACTTTTATCATGTCACCTCGCGGACTTCAGGAGAACTGTCAAAAACAAAAAATATTTGAATCTCTAGGCTGATCTGAGTCTGAATTTTGAATTAAAATCCATCACCTTGCCTTGACCAGCGCAGATCCCTGCATCAACTATTTGTATTCAACTTTGCGTAAACAAATTAAAAAAGTTCATAATTTTATCTGAAAAGCAAATATTCTGCAAGTAAAGATAGTGTTTGAAGATGAACGTAAAATGTTCCTGGCTTCTTTGAAGAGCAAGGAACGATTGTTCTGCTCCAAATTAATACGTAATTTGAAACACTTTGCTGCATCTTTCTAAAGTCAATCTTCCTTTGGTCACTTACATTGGTAATATCTAGTATCCTGATTCAAATGTATACATGCTTAAAGAATCTTGCAACACTTTCTATGTCGGAGTGCAACATCTATAAGCTTTCAATACAAGGAATAAAGTGAGTGTGTATATTTTAAATTAAACGAAACATATTTAAAATTTAAAAATGCATAATGTATATATTATAAGAATTATAAGGCAAGTTATACATTCGTAAAAAAAATCTAACGATCAAACATTACATTACGTTTACGATCATAGAAAACACTAAAAGTGTTTCCCTCAATTCCGTTTGTCTGTCTGTCCTCGAATCTGCAGCCTAAACGGTTGGATGTATTTGATTCAGACTAGCTACCTACATGTTGTTCTTTTTTAGTAGTAGCTGCCATACATCGTTTGGTAGTTTTTTGACATTATCATTATCTTGAAATATTCATACAAAAAAAACCGCACCTCCCATACAAATGTTAAAAAACCATTAAGACAAAAATGTATTTCTCGAATAGGGCTCCAAGAATTTTTAAAAAATAAAATGCACTACTGGAACGTACGAACTTGATCTTGGAGCTAACAACTTTATTGTAGCTAAACATTGACGCTGCTTAGTATGTAGGTAATCTAGTTATCCTATGCAGGTTTGAAGCCGATTTAAGTATGAATACCTTGTCGATTGGATGATTCAAGGAATAGTTACACATACATAGTTACCTAAAAAAGCATATTTAAATTTATAGTATGGATTTTATTTATGTAAGATAGGACAATAATATGTAGGTACATACATACTTTATTTCGCATGTTGAAAAGATTTTTTTTTTCTTTTAATTCTGCTCTCTATTTATGGAGTTAAGGTAACTTATTTGGTTCTCGAAATTTTTATGAGCTTAAATAATTTTATAAATAAGTGAAAAATTTACACTTCCATACTTTATTTTTTATTATGAAAAGATTCTTTTTTCTCTATTTCTGTGAAGTAATAAGTGAAAAATTTGCACTTCAAAAGTTGTAGAATAAAATACCGGTAGAATACCGATAAAGACTAAAGGAGACTCAAAAACTTAAATTAATCGCACATGTTCTGTATTTCACCCTTTGCGAATTCGAGGAACGAAAGCGAATCTAGATGCATTCCACATAAAACAAAGTTTGCGAATAGTTCATTTCGAATGTGGAATTGTAGGGTTCTGAAAAGGAACAATCGTGTTCTACATTTCCAACATGTCTGCAACAGGTGATTTGGCAGAAAACCGACTCGAAGTGAGCTGGAGGGGATTGATTCCGCCCGAAATGCTGAACACGTTATTTCCTTTTAAATAAAATTTAAATTCGTTTTGAGTTAATTTTTACATGCAGAACATGTTAAAAATTTAAAACTTTGTGGTTCGGATGATGCTACTAGAGTTAGAGGACACTCCAGTTTTTGACGTTATTTATAGCCTCCACCATCCTACCGGCTGCGCCAATGTTGTATAATTTTTGTAGTACGTCCATATTTGAAGAGAGAGATGCCTACCTATGTAAGGAATTCCAGTTTGTTTAACTGGCCCTGGCGGCCCTTTTGGGTGGCATTAGAAGGCCTATATGTATTTGCCAGTATATTTAAATAGCCACTGGCGGCTATTTGATGTAGCCTTAAAAGGCCAACTTGATTGCTACCTGAAAATAGAAAAAGGTTAGTGATTTACCTTTGCTTTCTTTTTTTGTTGATTGTGATCAAATAAAAGTACAGAGATTTGGTATGTTTCCAACGTGACTGCGTGTAACTATATTCAACTGATTCAACTGATTCAACTGATTATTTTATTACTATTTTCCTACACTATTTATACAAAAATATTCTTAACCTCTCATCCCTACCAATTTACATTTTCTTTGACTTTAAAAAAATTGTTCTATTAACATTGAAATGTATTGCAATTACTTGTCCTAATATTGGAATGCTAAATAAGCATTCCCCAATAATTATTACTTAATATAATTTAAATGCAATATATTATTAATTGCCATATATTTCACTTGCTGAATTAGCATTATTCATTTAACATACATTTCCTACACATACGTTTAGCTTCATTCAATTTCATTGTTAACATTGCTTGTCCCAGTTCTTTTCGTAATTCAATTATTAGTCATTGACCAGTGCATTTTTTGTCATACTATACGATCGCTTATGGTTTCATATAATAATGAACACGAAAGATGTAGGTGGGTAGGTAGCTATATGCATATAACTAAAAGCCCTCATTATGAATAGCTAATCGAACTTAAAATCTTGCGAATTCTCTAATTTCGTATTACTAATAGCGATTCGCTCAAACTTATCTAACCCATGTATGTGTGATATACTATCGAATTAAAATATTTAGTCATAACATTAGGGAATTGTGCCGGGAAATATTTTCTATTTATTGTTCATAAAAGTTTCGAATTTACTTGCATTAACCAGCCGCAAGTTATATTTCGTAATGACCGACAAACGGAAAAGGTATTGATGAGTAAATTGTGAATATTAAATAAATAAAAATAATAATTTATCATAATGACCAATGCAAATCAATTTGCAAAACTAGTTATTTTGATGGAATAGAAAATTGACGTTTGTAGATAGATGGATATATGTAATTTTATTTATGTTATTAAACAATTCTTACTTGATATTATTACAAGAGTAAAATAAAATAAGTGGGCAATGGCATTGCCGTCTGCCTGACATTTATGTTTGGTTCTTCGAAGAAAACCAAAAAGATTATTGCGAACAATTCCCTGTCGAATTAAATTGTCTTAAGCATCCGATTCGTGAGGGAAAAGAGTTGCATATCGTTAATAAGAAAATATTTTATTATTTGCACCTTTGATTGTTTCTGTACAAAGACTTGATCGGGCTATAAGTTAAACAAATTGCTCTTAACAAAAAAATGTGACTGGTTGCGGGCCAGGCTGCCAAATTTTCTTGTCGCCTGACACAGTTGACATGAAAGTCCCAAACAGAAATCATTACTGACACATTTTTTGTTAGCAACTACTTCCAAGCCAGTTTTAAAAGAGATGGATCTGCATAGAAGTTCTTAGCTTTAATACATGACTTATTTGGTTGGGGAATTACACACCACCATCCTTGTTCAATGGGAAGAACAAAATAAACATAATGGAAAAGAAAACATTGATTTTTTGAATAATTAATTAAATTTTGAAGGCTTATAAATTGTTCTTTGCCTTTTCGTTTCAAACTCAACCACCTCAAAAAATAAAATGTTTCTAAACATAAATCGTTCTTTTTTATTAAGTCGTCTAAAAATACAAAATTAAGCACACAAAACAAAAATTAACAAAAAGTTAACGCAACACAGACAGCATTTGATTTGACGTTTACCAATATGTTTCTTATTGGAACTTATTTTAGGCACTATTTATTTTTAAGCGAATGTTGAAGTTCACTATTAATAATACCGTGAAAATCGAAGTTCGCTAAATTATTCCCAACTTATCGAATGTTCGATTAGCTATTCATAATGAGGGCCATTTATGTGCATTATGCATACATAAAATTCATGTAATCATTTATGTGTGTACATATATATAAATATATGAGGACCTACATTGTATATGAAATATACTATGGTAGAAATAAATAGATAATATACACATAATTAAATGTTTTCATATTGCTTAGTTGTATAGTCTTGAATAAAATAAAAATAAAAATAAGATTTATATTAAAACAATTTTTTTTTTTAATTATTTGTTTATGTATAAAATTTTAAAAATATTTTTAGAAAAAAAATGAAACGCCACTTTGAAAATATTATTAATATACATATAAAATTCAAATTTCAAAAATATTTACTAAATGGTTTTTGAAAAATTGATTTTTCGAAAAGAAAAATTTTTATTTTCTTAAAAATCGAAGACCTTTTTCTTAGAAAATTTTAGTATGCAGTCTTATTAACACTTTTAGGAAGCGTTTGTATAAAATAAATTATTTGAATCGGGCCATCCACTAAGATGGTTCTATGGGAAATGCCACTGATAAGTACGCAAAATTAATTTAAGAACACACAATTTTTTTTATAAAAATTCTTGTAACCGTTTTTGAGAAATTCATTTTTTTCCTAACGGTTTTTTAACATTTGTATGGGAGGAACCGTTGTTTCTTATTTTAGGAAATTTTTTTTAACTATTAAGATAAAGTCAAAAAAATACAAAATACGAAGTTTCGAAAAAATCTATTGATTCGTTTTTGAAATTTTGAGTTTAAAAAAAAATATTTATTTCCAAAATAACTGAACTGAATACTTCATACGATGTAGGCCGTCATACATTTATATATATACATAATTATGTATCTTTAAAAATCACATGGATCTTATGTACATATGCATATTGCACTTAAATTATAAATAATACAGTGGGGGTTTCCGTTATATTTTTTTATTCAAAACATTCTCTTCGGTATATATATAAATATTTATTTAACTTATCAAACATTAACGACCATACATAAAATATTTTAAATTATTCTAGTAATCAGTACGTAAATATTTTCTTTATAATTCTGTTCTTATTAGAATGTCTTACACAATTGGATGAATGTTATCTGTTTTTCTTTTCAAGTTTTAGTTCTTCGTTTCGATTGAAATATGTTCTGGGAATTGTTGTACACATAAAATATTTAATTAAGAAATAATTTCCATTGATTCAAGTGGATTCAGGAATGCAGAATCTGGCTGCCAGTTTTGTAAATGACTTCGTCAACGCCGGATTTGTACTGGACAAGCTTTTGAACCAGAATTGCAACAAATAACTGTACAGCAACAGCTCATTCATTGCTTTCTGATTAAATTGAACAACAATTGCTCCATGCGTTTTGGTACAATTATGTGACTAAGAATTTCTTTACGCTGGATCGAATCGTTCCACCTTCATCGATACTGGGCTTGCCTTACTTGGGAAGACGGAAAGCCACCGAAGCTGTTATGAACGCTCTGGAAGTTGTGGCTTCACAAGTCTATGTGGCCACTGCAATGGAGACATTTGTCCATGCGCTGCAGGAACTGGAAAAACTCCCACTCCGCCAAAGCAAAATTTTCCAATGTGCCATATAATCCATTGGTGCATACACACAATAAACCGCCATATAACTGTAGGTACGAGTAAGTTAATTGAAACTTTACACAAAAATAAAATGTTATATTTAACTTCTAACTCCCAACAGTTTCTTCATCTTTATGGCAATCGAATACTCCAAAGAGAAAGCATTGCCAGTAAAAGAAATATATGCATGGATTGTCTAGCATTTTCCGTGCTTCAAACAACTCTCACCGGATGTAATATAACATTTCGTAATATTAAACCTTTTCTACTAACAGTGTGATCAAACACAAGAGCAAGTACATACGATCCAACCGGGCATTTAATTTATTTATAAAAAATATGGAAACAATTTATCGCAAGCGTTTACTTTCCGATGAATTTCTATATCAGGAACAAAGCAAATATTTATCAACCAACAAAGAGGTAGAACTACTCAACGACGAAAAATTAAAAGAATTCATAGTAAGTATAATAAATTTAGTTTTATTTGTTTAATGGATTGCTAGTATATTTTATTATAATAAGTAATGTTATAACAAAATTAATTACTATAACAAATTTACTAAAAATCAATAAAAAAACTGTTTTTTTTGTGATCTAGTATACGGATTACCTTTTCGCAAATTTTACACTTTAAAAAAATCGAACCCGAAATTTTAATCAAACTTGATATTCCGTCTGTCTCTCTGTCGGTCGATATAAATATGTATATCCATTTTTCTACCTAATTATATTTCATTTTTACGCATAATAATGACTAAATTACATACATACACATGTTTTTGCTATATACGTCACTGAATACCCACCTACTTACAGTATATACTATTTGGGTTCTCATACATTTATATACCTATATATCATTAAAAATCAAATGAATAGTATGTATATTGCACCTATCATATAAAAATATATGCATATATATACCTACTTATCACCAACCTACGCTTTCAATGTACATGGTATGTATACACATTTACATGCCTATATATTCATATCTGTATGTAGTGTAGGTACACAATTATCATCCTAATTTCCGTAATTAAAATCTATAATCTAGATTTAAATATAAATTTGTAGGTATGTATGTACCTAAGTAACTATTCCTTGAATCATCCATTCAATCCATTATACTAAAAACTTACCTACATATTTGGACCTACCTACTAATAGCGTCAATGTTTAGCTACATTCAAAAATATTCAAATTTAGTTTAAAACTAATAAATAAAAATGAAAAATAGAAACTTGAAGTTATGAATTTGGATCGGGTCAGAGCAAATTAAATTTATAATCATATTTTAAGTTTTATGACTAGGGAACATAACTTGCTTTTCAACAGCATAATCTTTTCATAAGCAAAATATTTATGATACAAAGGGCATATAATTTACATAAAAAACATTACAAGCTTTTACATTTTCTATTACTATTTATTAAATTTGAGTATTCTTTTAATTTCCATTTCAAAAATAATAAATTACGTACAAAACGCAAATCGAGTTAGTAGTTTCTGATATCTAGGTCACTGAATAGGTACTAACCTACATACATTATGTACTAGGTGGACTCTCCGACATTTATATAAATATATATCTTTAAAAATCAAATGAATATTATGTATATTAAAACTATCATATAAACTTTTATATGAATGTATGGATCTACATAACCATACCATCTAACACTTTCATTATACATTATTATGTACCTACATATTTACATACCTAGGCTCCATATACATACGTATGTAATGTAGGTACATTTTACCATCCCAATTTACAGAATTAAAATCCATAACATAGATTTAAATATAAATGTTTAGGTAGGTACCTAGTAACTATTTCCTGAAACATACAATAATTCTATTCATTATACTAAGAACTTACCTACATCGGTTTTAAACTTGCCTAATGATAATTGGACCTACATACTAACAGCGTCAAAGTTTAGTTACATTAAAGAAAATTCGAAATTTAAATTAATAAATCGGCCCTATCGCATAATCCATCGCAATCGAAAATCTACTACGAATCCTGAAAAATCTAGCATAGCATCTATTAGTAGTCGAAAACCATAAAATCGGATTTTATAATCTCTAAATATTTACAAATTGCTTAGTTTTTATTTTACAGATAATTTTTGTTGGAAATGTGCTGCGTGTGAATCGCGTTCGATTGTTAAGTGCGCCGCTGCATTGGGTATATCCTTTATGATGTCTAATGGTGAGTCCTAATATGTGTCTTTTTTTCTTTGAAATACTTTTTTTTTATTTCGGTTGATTCCAAGCTTACGCAACAACTAAGTGGTGGAGTACAGTTGCCCGTAGAAGGTGGCAAAGGGGAGGTGGCAGTTCGAGTACAACCAGCCAAAAGGACAAATCACAATGTGGAGAACTATCACAATTTGTAACCAACTTGAAACCACCTATAATAATAATTCGACTAGGTCCTAGAGAATTTCGTTTTACCGTTCATACTATATGGATTTTTTATGGATACTGATTTTTATACAATGCATCACCGGTAATGGCTATCGATGAAGGAAGTTCGTCCTTCGAAGTTGGCCTTCGTCCAGCCGACTTAATAACGCACGTAAATGTTCAAGCTGTCCAAGGCTTATTTCATACTCAAGTATTACAATTACTTTTAAGTGGAGGGGAGCATGTAACAGTGCGTGCAATACCGCTTGAACAAACAAGCATACGAAGTGGAGGACGAAAAAGTGATGCAACAAAAAGGCGTTAATCGGCAACAAAAGAACACGAAAAAAGCGAATATCATAATTGTTTCGACGAATAAGTAATAAACACGCTTCGACTGAAATTCAGCAGGTATTTGTGAGTGTACAAACATAGATAATATAGTAATGTCGTTTTTATTTGGCAGCCTTATTGTGCAACAAACGTTTCTATTTCAGTTTGATTATTTCCACGTACACAATTATTTTCATATATACATATACAATACAATTAAAATTCAGAATCAAAACAAAAAATCAGTTGGGATGGGATCCCGGATCTAAAAGGGATTCCGGTTTGCCAAATAAAAACGCCATAAGATTTGTAGAAAAGGTATATTAGGTCAACCAATATCAAAATCGCCATTCCTAACTATCATTTCAAATCGATTCCAGACCGCTTTATTTTCAATGTAAAAAATAGGATGCGTGTGAAGTCGCTGAAATCTTGATAAATGTTGTCTAAAATGTTTGATTGTTTGGCATTCGACATTGCATAAATGTTTGCATAAGAGTTCATTCTTAATTTTTTGTTTATTATTTTGCGCTTAAATGTAGATGTTAAATAACTTGTCAATAAATTCTAAAAAAAAGCTTAAACTCTTCTAATTTACTAATTAATTTTTTTAATTTTGTACTTTTAGCTTGGCATATACATACCTTAAAAGCTACGTCATGTACTTATGATATTTCCTTATATTTGTTGGTGTCCTTATGAATATAATCGGCTGTGTACTAACTTTAACAAATAGATATGGACTTAATTATTGAGGATTATGAAGAACTACTGACACATCACTCAACCTGACCTCTGAAGCAATTGAAACAATATCATGAACAACTATATCATTCTTCCTTTTGCGAAGGTATACATTATATATTATGTTTGTGTTTATTTTTTAAAATTGTTTTTGTTGAAGACAAATCTATATTGTAATCAAATCTAATCAAGATATAAAATTAGTTTCTTAAGCAAATATAGTCGATTAATTAAGGGCCAAGTGTCACACTGTAACAAATACAACACATACAATATAGTTAAATATAGTTTATAAAATAACGTGAGCTCCGTAAGGCGAATTAGTTAATGTGGATTTAAAAATTAGTCGCAAAATAGTAAATTAAATGGTCGAAAAAGAAGCTCAAACCGACATTATAAAAAACTTAAAAACATTCCTAATAAAATACAGGTATTTTTGTGGAACCAAAAATCATTAATTTTTTGAAAAAAAGAAAATCA
The DNA here is from genome assembly GCA_910595825.1 of Philhelius pedissequus. Classification (NCBI taxonomy): domain Eukaryota; kingdom Metazoa; phylum Arthropoda; class Insecta; order Diptera; family Syrphidae; genus Philhelius; species Philhelius pedissequus. Next base: position 143,442,552 of record OU343161.1, on the reverse strand, counting down.
TTTTATCAAAAAAAAAAACATTGTTTAGTTAAGCTTTATTAAAGTTTAAAATACATAAACGCTCACGTAAGTTGCATTTGTTTTTATAGAACGCTATTTTTGTTTGTGTTGTTTATTATTAATTATTATTTCCTTTTTATATTTTTACTCGAAGTAAGAAGAGTTACACTCAAATCTTGTAAAACAAACAAACTTTCATCGAAATCTGTCTGGGCGTTTATGAGAAGTTTAAAATCAACGCAATGGTAGTATGGCAGGTACAGCTTCAGCTACTGACGCTGTAGATCGACATACAGACAAAGACAAACTGGACATGCTGGACCACATTTTTCGTGTTCTCTATCATCGTAATCTCAAGTTTGATCAAAATCTCGAGTTCCATAGAATTAAGCCCAAGGAGCCATTGGTTTTGCCAAGGCTGGATACAATCACTGATACATATGTATATATCTACATGATATGATATGTAAGCCCTTGATCTATAAATTTAAGGATATGGTCTTAGTTATTTAGAAAAAATTGTGACGTCTTCGACAGCTTAGGTCATCTGGATCCTGTTATGTCCCTTATGTATGAATGTATATCAAAACATTTTGATTCCACACTTCAAAATCCAATCTCAGCTCCCACTGAACAGCGGATATTCATAAATAAGTAGACAATTATTGACTCGGGTAAAAATTGATCCTTTGTGGGTTCTTTCGCGCATTTGTTTGTTTGGGTTTTGGTTGAAAATTCGGAAGTCGACATTTTAGCCAATAACAATAATGCAGCGAAGAGAAGCACGTGATCGTCAACCAAGTGTAGGAACACAAGCAGCTAGCTCATCAGCTGCTAGTGGCGGGGGCGGTGGGGGCCGAAGTATATTACTTTGGACCATCCGACAAATTGTTTTTGTTGTAGATGAAGTCCTCAAGACTTGGGCTTCTTTGTGTGTTACCAAAAATCATCACACGAGTATGGGGTGAAGCGAAGCAAAGCAAATTGATAAAGTGATTTGGATGTGGATTGCAATCGGAACTGCGAGCGAACGCGAAGACAAAGAGACTTGAACATGAGTGCTGCTATGCTGGCTGCCGGAAGTGACTCTGAAAATTGTTAACCGTTCCCTTTTGGTATAGGTATGGTAAAAAGCCTCAGTACTCGGGCATTAGCCAATTATACATTATGTTGCCTCCTTCTTGGATTTGAATATCCGAAGCCACTTCTATTGCTAAAGCTAAGACACAATAGGGAAACGGGAATGGGTAAGAAAGAAGCCAACTTGTGAGTCAAGAAATAAATATACAATTACAACACGGAAGGGCGTCAAATGTGTGAAAATGAACATGAATTATGTAGGTGTGAATAATGTTTACATTTTAATGCAGAATCAATGCTTTCTAAGTTTTGGGGTTATTAATGAATTTGAATATGTACCTTTAAATTTATGAGTTCATCAAAGTAGTCTCACGATAAGCTGATGGTATAATAATTGTGAGGTTGTTTTTAAAAATTCAAATTTATTTGCATGTTAACAGGAATTTTTGGAATTTTACATTTAGATAAATATATGTAGGTATTGTCTGAAGTCGAGCTAGGTGTGGTACATAACTACTGACATTAACAGAGAGAGAGGGATAAGTTCTTTTGTTTTGTTATTAGTTTTCATTTAGGAAAAGCTATTAATTTTATTATTCCCACTTTCGTTCAGAAATTCCCATTCCAAGATAAGTTATTAAATTTACGACGAGAATTGCTCTACATATAAATGTATTCGCAAAAATCTATTTGAATTGGCTGAACGGATCTGGATGAAATTCGGCACAAGCATAGATTATTGCCTGGAATAGCACACAGCATACTTTTTTATCCCGGTAAAACGTATGGTTCCTGTAGGATAAATTTGTTTTAATTTTGAATAGAGCTCATAACATATGTGCTCAATCTATAAATAGCCAACATAGCTTTTGTTCGGAAGAAGCCAGAAAGTACACATACAGATATTATAAATGTGAGTGAATGTTTGGATTTTCAATCCGCAATAACGCATCAATGACTTAACGAATTTGAATGAAATTTGATAGGTAGATGTATGGGGCACGGGATTATCACATAGATCATATTTATCCTTGGGTGTTTATCTGCTAGTATTAGCATTAAATAAAGATCATGTACTCAAGTTATTTGTTGCATGTTTTTTATAAGTATGCAAGTAATACTAAAACGAAAAAAAACTATTATCATGAAAAAATTGATTTTGTGTCAGAAGGACTTCAGCAGCTACATCAACAATTAATGCAACGTTACCCAAATGGTAAACAAATATGTCCTGCAGAAAGTGCTTCAGTGAATGGGATTTCCTCAATTCCGACAAACTTCACCACAATCCGTCCACCTCCAGACCTTTTGGAAGAATTTTTGGGTTCGCCGATAGTTTATAACTAGTATGTAAGCAAATTTGAAAAAAAAAATATATTTGTAGGCATCAACTGAATTGCAAGAAAGTCGGATCAAGCATTTAATTTGATTTAACTTCAACAGTGGGGGTTTGTTCTGTCTATGAAAGAAATTAGCGGAAATATTCCAAGGATGCAAAACAACGTGAAACCTAAAAACACAAACACGAATTTAATTCTGATTATTACATATATGACTGTTGGAATGCTAACATACGTTTGTAGTCGAATACGAATTTTATAAAGAGATGGTATTTTTAGTATTTAGTATTTATTTTTAGTAAGTATTAGTAAGTACTAGTTTTGTTTGGTATTTTGATATCAAAACCGGAAGTTCGAAAAATATAGGCAGGCATATTTTTTATTTAAAACATTTTCTAAGATATTCAAATTTGTTTAATAATTCGCTATCAGGCGTTTAATATTCCAAATATGAAAAATAGTATTTTTCAGGAGTATAATTTCAAAACTCTTCTTTTCCACTTTTCCAGGAATAGTGTAGTTTAACAAAAAAAGAACAACCTTTCAAGTACGTATTAATGTATAGGAAGTAATAAGTTTTTATAAATTTTAGTTAAATACGTAGATTAGGGCACTTCTAAAGAACACTTCCTCATATATAACTCATTTTTGGTAAAAACTGGAATAGAAGAGTTTTGCATTGCATAAAATACTCACATAAGTGTTCGCCTATTGCGTTTCTTATTTTGTCGGCATCTGGGTCATCATCGCACAAAGTGGAATTATCTTCTGGTTGGGCTCTACTGTTCTGATTTTTGTTTTGTTGCAACCAGTGATCATTTATGTTGTCGTCATTTTCATTCAGAAAATTGTGCAAAACACACGCACATATCACAATGCTGTTGACATTGTCAATGTGGTTGTAATGACCCTTGCCAACGCAAACGCATTTTCCACTACTCTTCTACATTTGGATAAACTGTAGTTGACGGAATGCCGAATCTCCAATCATATGAACTGGAACCGAAACTCCAGATATTTCTTTTGCTATATCTGTAAATATGGAACTTTGGTGTTGAGTTTTAAGGGACGATTTCTCAAATATGTGGGAGCCGTTACAACGACCGGGACTTCAGTTGTTGATATAGAGAAATCTGTACATAAACGGGTATGGTTATCAATACAGAAAGTTCAATTGTTATGAAATTTTGTACCTATAATCAACCAACGCCAGTAGAACTGGAGAGTACCAACCCTTATAATTATAATAGTCAATGGCGTCCACTTTTCGTGGCCGAACTTCTGAATGACATCCATCTATGAATATATTAAAATAAAACTTAAGAACTTGAGTTACGATCAAAAACATTACCAATAGCTCCCACACACTGATGATATCCCAATCGTTGGAAACCTTCCCCCGACTCGTGAATAGTTGCTTCGTTGAGGGGATACTTGTTGGCGTATATTGGCTGTAGTACTCGCCAAACCTCTATGCAGAACTCCTTTAATAGGCAACAAACTGTATATTTGCCCACACCAAAAATATTACCAATTGTTCTGCACTCAGCGGATGATCCTAATGAATACAGAGCAATTGCAATCCTTTTGTCAAGTGGTATGGGCTTTCTAAAGCTTGTCTCCTTTTTTCCAAATATCTAAGTTGCAAGCACAAAGTAGCAAATGCATCCCGACTCATGTGGAAGTTTTCTTTAAAGAAATCTTCCCCGGATTCGGGAACTTCCTTTTCCCAAACAAGGCTTTCTCGAGGCTGCAAACCACAAACAAATTGTGTTAAGGAGAGATCTAGTTTGGAAATATTATATATGTATAGTCAAGTATGAGTGATAGCAAGTAGACGTGCGTTAGTAAGCAGCTAGTAAAAGTGAATTTCTTAGCATATAATTACGTGCCAATCAATAGAAGTTGTTAAGACTTAACTCATTTGAACTTAATCTGTATCGAAAAACATTGCAGTGAACTTTTACATTGATATTTTGTTTTATTTTTTAATTTTGTTGTGCTTGAAACCAAATTTGAGTCTTATATTTCTTTGTTGCTCTTGACCGTCCTAAGTTGAGTGAAATTTATAATATTTGCCCCTTCACACCAACAAAATACTAATATGTCAAGACGTACCGGTAAAGCGGCAAATACACCTGCATCTTCAAGCACACCATCAAGCAGTAAGCTTTATCAGTCACCATCACTTAAGCCAACACATGAGGACAGTACAGGGGATATATGGACCAGATTGGAGAAGGCACTTCTTAAGCAAAGTGAGTCGATTACATCTTCTCTTAGCTTAAAAATTTCGGAGTCCGAACAGAGGTTATCCAAAAAAATTGATGACGAAATCGCCACTCTTAAATACTCAATCGATGACATGATCAAGAGAGTTGAAATAATTGAAATACAGTTGAGTACCATAGACACTATAAAATGCGAAAATGACCAATTAAAACAACAATGAACCAACACAGCGAAACCATTAATAAAATTTTAACACGCTTGGAACAAACTGAAGAAAAATACCAACAAAAAGAAATAAGTAGCGACGCGCTGCTTCAAGGTGTTCCTTGTTTACCCAACGAAAATTTAAAATTGATGTTTAATCACATGTTTGTACATGTTGCTGGTTTTCAACCGCCTTCGCTCAAAAGCATTTTCCGTTTAAAAACACAAAACAACAAATATCCACATGCACCAATTGTAATAAAATTCTTGTCACCGACTGACGAAAGCACTGTTCTCCAATCAATTGCTATTTACCGAATGTCATCGCAACAACCACTGCGACTTCGAGATTTTGGGTTCGATGACAATGACAACGCCTTTGTGGTTTTCATTCATGAATGTTTAACGGTAAAAAATCGCTCTCTATTACAAAGTGCAATCAAATTCAAAAGAGAACACAAATTATTTTCCGTTTATACAATGCGTGGACTTGTTCATATTAAAAAAAAAATAAAAATGAGAAACCAATTTTAATTACTAATGCTGAGGATTTGGCTGCTGCTGCTGCTGGTCTGACGACAACAAATGAAGCTGATTGCGAAGAATAAGTAGAGAAAACGATAATCATCATTTGTCTTCTTCAACAAGTACTTCTTTTCAAAACTTTTTAAATCCTTTTTTGCATTTAAATTTTTCTTTTTATATTTTCTGTTTATATTATTTAATTTATTAATAATTTGCTTTACTTTTCTTTCTTATAAATTATTATAATGCATTTAATAACGAAACTTTACTTTGTATTTTTTAGGCTTTTTTTTCTGAATCATGTACAATTTGCCTTTTATTTTTATTTATCTTTGAGTTCGAGCCTTCGTTTTTTGTCAGGTCGAGTTTTTCTATCGATGATACATTCTGTCACTTGTGCGAAGGGATGCTTTATTAGCAGCCAATTGTTTTTAGTTTCTATTAATGGTTGGCCCTAATATAGTAAGCAATAATCTGAACTCCACAACTGCTGGTAATAATGATATCTCACGTAGTATGATTAATATTTTATGTAGTCAGCGTACTGGTCTTCAGGTGTGTTGTATTAATGCTCAGAGCTTACTTCCGAAATTCGATGAATTTAGGTATTTGTTTGCAGATTCTAAGGTCGATGTTGTGTATGTGACTGAAACATGGTTTCGGCCAGAAATAAATGACGCTTTGTATGACTTAAGAGGTTTCAAACTGTTTAGACGGGACAGAGTGGGTAGAATTGGGGGTGGAGTAGCTATTTATGTACGCTGTGGACTAAAGCCAGAATTCTTGTGTGAATCTCTACCTAGTGATGATGTCAATTTTGTCTTTGCTAAAATTACTTGTAAGGACAACAAAATTGTATTAGGCTGCGCTTACAGACCTAACAAACATGTAAATACTACATCATTATTAACTAAGTTAGATGAGTTGACAAATGTATCACCATACTAGGAGGGGACTTCAATAGCAATCTGATTTTAGAATCTACACTCGCTGATGACTTGAAAGCTCTCAGCTTGTATCCAGTGAATACAGCAACTCCAACACACTTTACCAAGGAATCAAGTACCCTGCTTGATGTATTTTTTGTACGCCACTTAAATAAAGTTCTTCAGTTTGATCAACTATCTGCACCGTGTTTCTCACATCACGATCTGTTGCAAATTACTTTTGAGTGTGAGCCTATAGTTTCTAGTAACCATTACAGCTTTAGGGATTTTAAAAACATTAATTACAATCGCTTAGAACATGATCTATAATCAATTGATTTTTCTCAAGTCTCAAGAATGCTATCTGTTGAAAACCAAGTTGAATTCATTTAGGATAATGTAAATTTTCTTTTTGATGTTGCAAATATTTTGGAAAACTTATACCGACCTAAGAAATAAAGCTGTCTTTGAGATCAGAGAATCAAAAGAACGCTATTACTCTTCTCGATTAAATCCCTCTCTTGCTGGTCATAAGCTTTGGAAAAATCTAAGGGATATAGGTGTTGGAAAACATATTAATAATTTAGATAATAATATTAACTGTGATCAACTGAATGAAAAGTTTATATCTCTCTCATCGTTCGAACAAAACAATAGCTCTATCTTCTTAAATTTGGAAACTAACAGCGTATCTTCTAATGGTTTTAGTTTTTCAACGTGACTGAAGAGGATGTTCTTAGGTTCTGCCTATCTATAAAATCTAATTCAGCGGGTTTTGATGAAATTCATCCGGTTTTTTTTTAAGGCAACCCTTCCCTACACTTTGAAACCCATTACCCACCTCTTCAATACTGTTTTAATAACTGGAGTGTTTCCTGCAAATTGGAAACGAGCTAAAATCATTCCAATACCAAAAAATCGTAATGAGTACCGACCAATAGCTATCTTACCTTATTTATCGAAAGTTCTTGAGAAAATTATAAACAGACAGATTAGACTGCTATGTCCAAATCAATCTGGATTTCGCCCAGGTCACAGCTGCACGACAGCTCTTATAAACGTTGTCGAAGAAATAAGAGAGAGTGTGGACAACAACTGCGTTACTTTCCTCACACTCCTAGACTTCTCGAAGGCATTTGACACCGTCGACCACCATATCTTATGCACTAAATTAAGGGATAAATTCCAGTTTGCTTCATCTTCAGTAAAACTTATTTCTTCGTATTTATCCTCAAGGTATCAAGCAGTGGTTGCTAACAATCAAACGTCATCCTACCTTCCACTAGGCCGTGGTGTCCATCAAGGATCAATTTTAGGACCTCTTCTATTTTCAATGTATATAAATGAGCTCCCGTCTCTAGGTTTCAATTCGTCCTTTCATATGTATGCTGACGACGTTCAGCTTCGATATACCTGTCCTCTTGGTTTAATTGAAAATGGAGCTTGGGAGATAAATGAAGACTTAACTAAGGTTCAACTTTGGTCACAATTAAATGGACTATGCTTAAATCCAAGCAAGACCAAATGCTTGATTATTTCCAGAAATCCATTAGATACAGTTTATTTTCCTTCATTACTGCTCAACAACATTCCCATCCAGTTTGTCGAATCAGCAAAAAACCTAGAAGTAGTGTTTAACAGAACCCTTACCTGGACAAACCATATAAATATGATAATTGGAAGATTGTATGGAGGCTTAAGAATGTTATGGACCACTCAAAAAATTACACCAATTAAAACAAGAATGATACTAGCCAAATCACTTCTCATTCCCCTATTACTATATGGTTGTGAAATTTTTAGTAATTGTGATTTCAAGACAAAAGGAAGCTTAACGTTGTCTATAATAGTGTGGCAAGGTATGTTTTCGGTCTGCGCAGGTATGACCATATTTCCGCATACTCTAAAATTATACATGGTGTCTCTCTTGATAATTTATTCGCTTTAAGAACTCTAATAATGCTTAATAGTACTTTGCAAACAAGAAAACCACAATATCTTTACGACAAAATTCATTTTCCGTGCTCAACTAGAACCTTGGATCTAACTCCATTACGCTACTCTTACCTTGTTTCTAGTCGTCAATTTTTTGTACACGCGATTCGGTTGTGGAATTCCTTACCCCTGGTCATAAGGATGATGGCATGTAGCACTCGGTTCAAGAGGAGACTAAGGCAATATTTTGAGGCCCTTTGATGATTCTTTTAGCTTACTTGATTATTTTTGATCTTTAAATCTTCTTTATTAAATGCAACTATTTTCTTTCCTTTTTTATTTTTCTTTTGCTTTAAAATCGGTACAAAATCTTTCAATTTCTTATTCTTTTTTTTTTAGTTATCAGCTTTTTTTGTTTTAACTTTTTATCATTCAATTTTATATAAATACATAGTATACTATTACTGAACTTTGCACTAGTTTAAAATATGTTGTATCTTAATGTGTAAGGAATTGCTATAAATAAATGAAATGAAATGAAATGTATGTAAATACCTTCTTCCAGAACCTTTTTGGCTTGTTCCAGCTTGAGATTAATTCTGAAAGCATACAAATTCTCAACTTCATACATTTCATTGCCCGCCTTCTTTGCTGTCGGCGACGGGTAAATTGAGCCCTATTTCTTAAAAAATTAAGAACACAACTTTGTATGCTCCTTGTAATTTGACTTGTATTTATTAAGGTAGGTGTATCCATTTTAATTAAAATATCTTTTCGTTTCCAATTTAAAATTTTACAATTTGTTGTCTTATGAAATTTTTAATGGCAAAGAACTGTCAAATGAAATTCAGCCGAATTCGGCCCAATTCAGCCAGATGTCAAACGAAATGAGATAATTTGTAATGAAAACACTTTTTATGTAATTTGCCAAATTGTTCTAATGAAAACGCACTATTACGCTCCTGTAACCACGCTCTTATTTACACGAGTGACAAATTGACAATAGTTCATGCCATTAAACTGGCAAAATAATGGTAAAATCAAATCAATAATGATAAGCATTTACACGGGGAAAGTAATGACTGTTTGATTAATAATGGCAATCTGCGTCATTAAATAATGAGCAAGTTTATTCTTCCTCGCGGTGTGCCATAATTTTCAAAATGGCATCATTGTGCATTTACCTGATTCCTTTATAATAGCAACATTTAATGCCAGTATTCCCTACGATTTTTTAATGACGAAAATAATGACAAATTTTCAAGCCATTTACACAATTTTGTCAGTAATGTGAATAAAATGGAAGAAATAATGGCAATTTGTCACAGTCGATCTCGAACTGTGGAGGTGTAACACGTTTTCGGCTTCCCAGTTTTTTCCAAATTAAATTTCGTGTGTGAGTTTAAGTGTAACATTAAATCAACATTTGTCAAGTGGTGCAGTAGCACAGTGGTAGAGTGGCCGACCGAGAATCCGAGGGTTACCAGTTCGATTCCCAGCCAGGCATCAGAACTTTGCAAGCTTTTTTTCACAACCGTGAAGTGGAAAACTTTATTGGTTGGGAAAACGAACAAAGGAGGAGGAGGTTCACCGGGACATCGAAAGGTGTCCTAGGGCCAATGAGGCCAGCGATGGCATCAGCTGAGGGAACATCGAAAGATGTTCCACTTACAAGCAGGGATTCTGCAGCAACAACATCAACAGCAATAACAACAACGGCAACATCATCCGATGCTAACCAGAAGCGCAGAAAGAGGATCAAGTGCGCACCAAATTTATCAAAGAGGAGATCCACCGCCACCTGAGCAAAGCTGCCAGCTTGGGTGAATACGTCGGATATAGACGAGACGTCAGAGGCAGCAAGACAAACCCAGTTAGACACTTCACCCGAAGAGGGTATTGAATATATGTCTGAGGAAGGAGAAGGGCACTTCACGACGGGCGATAGTACTGCCTTCGTGAACCTCTCCACATCAGAGGCGTCATCTGAGGAGGATGAGGTACAAAGAATGGTCGCTCAATTTGAAACAATGGAGGCAGAAATCCAAATTTTGAAAAGACAACAGGATCTGATAGTTATCGCCGTTAAGGCCAAGCAAGAAGCGCGCCGAGCGAAACAACCGAAAGAATTCGAGGAACACAAACAACAAGAGCAAAAAGAACAATTACAAAAACAATAGCCACAGCAGTAGCCAAAACAACAACGGCAAACACAACAGCAACAGCAGCAGACACAAGTCCAGAAACAACCTCAACAAAAACCGTAGCAGCAGAATCAACAGCAACAGAAAAGTCAGTCTCATCAGCAGCAGCCACAGATGCCGATTACGAAAAAAAGGTGCAATCCATAAATACTTATAAAACGGAGTTACAGAATACCATAGATCTGTGTAAGTGGGCCATAGGTCAAAACTTTACTATAAAAAGATTAAATAATGATAGACATGCTATCCATTGCTTCACACTGGAACAGCACAAAAAATTAAAGCGTTGCTAAAAGAAACCACTACTGAATTCTTTAGTTTCACCCCTAAGACCGAAAAGATTCAAACGCTCCTTTTGAAGGGCATAGATTCCTGCACGGAACCACAGGTGCTCTTAAATGAACTCCGCCAAAAAGGGAATGATGATCTCGACTTTATCGGGGTCAAGCCGTTCGCTACATTTACAGCTAGGCGGGAGAAGCGGAGTCTTCCCTTCTTCCTTGTTCAACTCTCACACAGCAGCAAACTGGATAGTTTGAGGAGTATCCCCGTCCTCAACTACCAGGTTGTAACTTGGGACAAATTAAAAATGCTTCAATGGATGCGCCGCCAAAGCTTCGGCCACGCCGTAGCAAACTGCGAAATGCAAACACGCTGCGTTAAGTGAGGAGAGAACCACAATGCAGATGAATGCAAGTTAGGAAGGGAACGGGTCGAAGATAGGACCCAACTTAAATGTGTACGCTGCCGAGACGGCGGACACCCCGCTAATTTTCGGGGATGTCCCATGTTTCAGCTTATAAAGAACAATAAAGCAGCAAAGCAAACTGTGGTAGAAAGGCGTCCAACAGTGCACCCTGCTACAACAACACCCGTCAACCCCCAAATTTCTTACGACAAATGGCGTCAGAAAGGGGAAGCACGGTACAGCCTTCACCAAAGGTCGCCCAACAGGCCCCCGTGCCTAAGGCGCCTGCGGCACAGGCGGATATTATGGGCATTCTGCTGGCCATCCAGGGTCAGTTGACTGGCCTCCAAAACCAGATTAGGGAGCAGGCGACTAGGGTGGATTATATCTACTCTGTTATGCCAAGCTTAACGCAACTTAGAGGTTAAGGGCGCGCTGCCGGAGAGGCCCTTTAAGATCCTAGCTGTGAATGTAAATTCACTGATTAGGACCGAACGTAGAGCTAATTTATTCTAATTGCTTAAAGACATAAGTATAGATGTGTTTATGGCTAGCGAAACTAAGCTTAACCCCCAGAAACATAAATTGACTAATAACAATTACAATATCGTTAGAAGAGCCCGATCCAATTCCACTCGAGGAGGAGGCGCGTTGCAATCTTCATACGTAAAGGTATTGATCATAAGATAATATACAATAGTAATGTGCGAAAATTTCGAATGCTAGAGGCATGCATCATATGCATTCATCTTCATCAGGGGAAGCGAATGTATGTGATCGCTGCCTATGCACTCGAAGAACCTCAGCCAACAGAATTTATAGCAGAGCTTGAATAGCTTTTTGAATGCTTAAGTTTGAGCTCGGAAGAAAACTACTACATAATGGCTGGTGATTTGAATGCCAAACATATAGATTGGGGAAATCAAATACATACAAAATCCTCGTGGTAACCAACTGTATAATTGGATGGGTCGATACAATCTGGAGTATTGCATTGAACTTCTCGCTACAGACAGGCCATCGTTTCCAGGAATAGGTGCCTATCTGGATCTATTGTTGAAAGACGCAAGACTAACAATTACTGACACTGTGGGCCAACGGCCTAAAAATTGTTTAAGAACGATCGAGTACGACAGTGACCACTGCGGACTAGCCGACGTAATACAACTTCCGAACGATCTTATGGAGTTGGAGGAGTATTTACCTGTGCATACTTACAATTTCAGTAAGGTGCGCTGGTCACGCTTCTCGAACGTCTTATTGAGCGAATTGCGTTCAAATGGTATATCCTCACCAAATGACAGGAACCTGACAAATACTGAAATTGACAGATACTTAGAACAAATGGACGAAACAATTCAACGAACAATGAACAGGACAATACCGAAATACAAAGAAAGTAACGCAACTGACATGTACCGTAACGCGACAATTGATGCACTACACAGACAAAAAAGTGACTGTCAAGACTAAAACGCTTGTACAGACGGTTGACTGACACACCAGATCTGGAGATAAGGACCCTGAAGTCGTCCATCAAAAACATCCACCAATTGATCAAAGAAAAATATAGGTTGTCCATTTATTTGTTTTGGGACAGCAAAATTCGGGCCGTGAACGCTACCGACCCTAGTATGTTCCCACAAATTAATAAGATATTCAGAAGAAAAGATCAAAATGACCTTCCGTGTCTTAAGCTCCAGAGGACGACACAAAACAGAGACGTAATTCTGACAGCAAGCATAGACCCAGATGACGACGTCTTGGACGATGACCTCTTCATAATCGAAGATCCGTAGGAGAAGGTGGAGGCTGTGGGGGCTGCTTTCCAGCAAGTGTACAAGGTGAATGCTAGCATTCGCCCGAACCATGACCTGGAGAGGAGAGCTCTGGTTCACCACTTTTACCTCCGGAACGATATAACGCAGTGGCGATCTGAGAACCTTGGTTTTACCGGGTTTAATGATGAACATTTGGCAAACGCGATAATCGCCGAGCGAAATGGGACCAGTTCTCTGTTAATTTCGAAGATTGAGCTCCAGTTCATCTTTGATTCACTAAAGAAAAAGAAATCGGTAGGAGTCGATGGTATATCCAATGTTGTACTACGACATTTGCCTCAGGAAGCAGTTGACATTTATACCACACTGTTTAACAACGCGCCCAATAATGCATATTATCCAGTGCGGTGGAAGTCAGCAGTGGTGCATCCTCTCCCTAAAAAGGGAAAGGACAATTCCAATCCAGCGAATCTCAGGTCGATAAGTCTTCTTCCGAGTATCAGCAAAGTATTTGAAAAGGTTATTAATAGGGCTCTGTTCAAGTGGGCGGAGGACAACAAAATCATACCGGATACTCAGTTCGGTTTTAAGACGGGTCATGACAAAATTCATGCCGCGTCTAAACTCGTTTCTGATGTCCAATGGAACAAATCTAAAAAGCAGTGTACGGGTGCCTGTCTGGTTGATTTGGAGAAGGCCTTCGACACCGCATGGTTAGAGGGTCTCTATCTAAAGCTTGCCAGACTTGGTATAAGTAAACCGCTATTGTACATACTTTATGACATGCTAAATAGTAGAAAGTTTGTTGTCAAGAGTGGCAATGTAACTTCTACCACAGTTTTTAATATCTATATCTAAAGCTTGCCAGACTTGGTATAAGTAAACCGCTATTGTACATACTTTATGACATGCTAAATAGTAGAAAGTTTGTTGTCAAGAGTGGCAATGTAACTTCTACCACAGTTTTTATATGAGCAATGGTCTTCAGCAGGGAGCGGTTAACTCGCCGATTCTCTTCAGCATTTACACCAGCGATCTGATAGGTAGTCGAACTCAGGCAATTGCGTACGCCAACGATCTAATTGCGTACAGAACAGCTCCAACAGTTGAAGTCATCAAAATTCTTTTGCAGCATGACTTCGACAAGATTCAGCGGTATTGTGATGACTGGAAGTTGAAAATCAATTTCCAGAAATCAGAAACAGTTCTGTTTAGAACTTTGTTGTCTAGCGCCTCAAGGGATACGAGAAAGAACTGGCGCAAGCTGGTGATCGTAGGACCACGTGGACATCCACTGGCGAGTAAGAGTGTAGTAAAGTACCTTGGCATCTGGTTGGATCAGTACTTGTATTTCGACAGACATATAGGTGCTGCTCTGGCCAAGGCTAAGGGAACCTTTGACAAAACGATTATTTTATAGCAGTCGTCTTGACAGCAAGGTGAAGGTGATTTGCTACAAGGCCTTCATCACGCCGATGATTGCATATGGATGCTCGGTGTGGTTCAACGTTGCCCCATCTCAAATGGAAAAGATTCGGATGTTTGAGAGGCAGTTTCTTCGACGTTGCCTTGGATTACACAGAACACCAGAGTCGGAGTACAAACGATATTATTCCAATCAGGTTCTATACAACGGAGCCAACTTAAACAGAATAGATAATTTTTTGTTAAAGATGATTCGGGAGCACGTTGCAAGAGCGATGTCCTCAACTAACAACTTAATTTTTGGGGCGTATTCCCCCAATAACGAATATTTTGAGAGTGCGCGGTTAAGTGGTACATCCCTCCCGAGGCATTTCTCTATTTAGACAGTCGAGGCATGATACAGGATGGAGGGGCGGTTTCGCTTATCTACCACGTCAGCCGGAAAACTGTGGATAGGCGACTCCTGTATGGTCGAGACGTCATCGCTCAAGGTGGAGAAGAGCGCCTTCGGTTCAGTAGGACTGTGCCCGATCGGGACCGGAGGGATATGGCGAAACAGGAGAACCAGTTCTGGTGGCTCTCTGAACAGCATCATAATATTTAAAGTCGATGAAAATGGTATGTCTTGGCCGACTTACACAGATTTACGGCAATTATGTAATAATGTATGTATGCGGGGGCATATGTGCATGTGTTGCGTGTCTGTACATATATGTGCGTATCTACATGTATGGGTGGGTTGCACGTTGTTGTGTGTCTGCATGCATATAAAAAAAAAATTTTAAACGAAAAACATGCCGCAGTGGCTGTTCTAGTTTTTATGTAGTTTTGAGTGGTGAAATTTTGTAATAATTTTTACAAACTAGCTCGTTAAAGCTAATGATAAAGTTTAAACGTTTGTTGAAATAAACAAATCGAAAAAAGATTTTTTTAAGAAAAAACCGTGCGGATAATTTCGAGTTTCGGTTTGGAATAATTTTATTCTTCTTATTCTTTTTCTTCTTATTGTACTGTTTTTCATTTTTACAATTTAATATGGCCGGATGGGCGGGAAATTCAAATTTTAGACCAAATGTAAATAGTTCACAATAGTAATTTTAATTGTTTTAATTATCCAATTCATTTAGAGTTTTTTTTTTAATTGTTTGTATCGTCAAAACAAGTGGTTTTAGGTATTATTAGGTATTTTAAGTAGCTTAAGTTATTTGTAGTTAGTATAAGTTAGTTGTATTTAGTTCAAATTATTTTTAATCTATATTTAGGTTTAGCTTATAAGTAAAAAAGAAATGATAAGATACCAAGTTTTTTGTCAATAAGTTTCCTTGGTTAAAAAATAAAATAATTAGATTTAAATAAAATAGTTCTTAGGTCGAAAGACATTAGTTCTAAGAGTTATTGTTTAGTTTAGAGTGCCCGTAAAGGGCCAGTAAATTAGTTGTAAGTTATTGATATTTAGGCTAGTTTTAAACATTTGTGTCTAGCTTTAAGATAGTTATAAGTTAAGCCTAGTACGCTGCTGATGCGAAACGAAAAATCCCATACAAAAATGACACGACAAAATCATAAACGAAAAATTTCGCTCTACTTTTCGTTTTCCAGTACGCTGCTGAACGACGAAATGTGTAATTTTAGTGGATAGCTGTAGTAGATTTCTTAGTACAATTCTCCACTCTTTTCGTTCTCAATTTAATTGACCTGTACATTAATTGCTTGCGAAATTTTGACATTTAATTTTTTTTATAAAAAAAAGTCAAGCTGTTGTATTGTTTATTTGATTTTTCTTTGGCTTTGGGTTTTCTCTAGTGTCTGGTTTATCTATGCATTTTCTGTATTAAATTATTCAAAATAAATTCAATTCTAATTTTTGCATCAAAACCAATTTCAAAATCGACTAAACTAAATCTGCAAAATGAAAATGGGAAGTTGGAAAGAAGCACACCCTTCTAATATCTTATCGGCGAACCAGATATTGCTGATCTTTATTTGGAGTGCTTATTATAACCAACTATCGACTTTTCTTATACCTAGTGCTAGTGCTTAGATTAAAAATAACCTATGTTCTTTCAAAATTAATTTATTTTAAGTGACTACTAAATAAAAATATTATAAACAAGATTCAGTAGTTTGTTCTGCAATGAACTGTCCATGTCACGATTTTTAAAATAAATTTGTTACTCCGACTTTTAAATTCTATGCGACCTTTGACACCATATAAATATCAAAAAAACACTCACCATTTCTAACTACATACTTTCAACACATAAATTAACTCAATTGCCACAAAGAAAAAAATCAAATCGACTGGCAGTACGAATATGAATTTCCGACCTTGACGTGACAAGATGTATCCAGGCCGGAAGCCAAAGGTAAGCGGCCTTCCGCTGCACCAACGACAATTAAGGAAATTATCGTTACAACAATAATGTTTTGTTGCAAAAAGACCATCTTAAACGATACCCACCTCTATTTGGGAAGTCTGTTTCCGATCTCATTGATTGGCGATTTTATACCATACCCCAGAACTTATTTCTCAAGTTCAGACAATCTGTTTAATGTTTACTTCGTGAAAATCGGCACGGATAGTCCATTATATTTATATTATATAGTCTGATTATATTTTTCAGATTATATATTTCAAAGTGAACAGTGAATAGCTTTTGGAGTATATTTTTGGAACGGGTTGCCCAATAAAGGCGAGCGATATCTTTTTAGAATAAAAACTTCATACTTTTAAAGGAAGCATTAACCAAACCAAAAGTATTTGTCACCAAATTACTTTTAAATGTATTTGTTTTTGTCACCAAATTTCCTTTATATATAAATTTTTTTTGAAATATTTGTTGGACTTGCAAATGGTATCCGGAATTAGTAAGAAACCATAAATTAGAACTCAGAACCGTTTACACCATCCCAATGATAGTTTTCGAATTTTAGAGTGGTTTACCTCCCAACTTCATTGATTTTCTTAAAATTGATAGAAATTTTATTTTATCAAATCGGCAGATAAACCAGTTTATAAATCCAAAAGTAATTGCTTAATTTGAATCATTTAAACGGTTCTGAGTTTTATTTTAAATCCTCTATGTGTAACTAGAACCATTTTTATACCAAAGAATTATTTCATAAGAATTACATCTAAAAGTAATTTGGTGACAAAAAAATCCATTGACAGCTTACACAACTCTCCGCAAATATTTTTCCGCTGTGATTTTCGTTAACATTTCGCTCTCCTAGTGGAGACCACCGAAAATTTTCGTTTCGCATCAGCAGCGTACTAGGCTTTAATATTAAATAAAAATGAATTTACAAAAAAAAAATAGTACTATTAATATCTATGTATATATAATGATTTTATTTGATTCTATAATTAGATATGAAACCTATAGTACTACTATTACTACGTTTATATGGAGAATTGAATCGGTATTGAAACAGGATTTAGGTCTTGGTTTACTTGAATCAGATTAAAATAGGATTACTCGATCCGATCCCACTAGAAGAGCTGAATCGAATTTAAGATGTATTTATATACCTGCATCGAGGAATTGTAGAATCGAATTCACATTTGATTCTTGGTGTGTGTGTGCACCAATAGTGTTTTTTTGTGTTCAGTGCGTTTCCGTTTTCTTTGTATTTTTTTCTGTTGCATGTTTTTTTGTTTATTCTGTAAACTCAAATTGCCACTTCGATTCCATTATAATTCAATCTTCCGATCCCACGAGGCCATATACCTGAATCGAAATCTCAATTCGATTCGATTCGATTCCTCAATTCACTCATATAAACGGGGTAATTGATAAAAACGCACGCAAGAATCTTTTCTGTTCCTCTTCCTATAGACCCATAGAACACCAGCCCTCTTTTGAAATTGTTTTTCGATTTCTCATCTATTCATGGATAGAGTTTCAAAGCACCATATGCATAAATGTAAGTTTTGTGTTTTTTGGGGTGAAAAGTACGATAGTTTCCAATCTTATTATGGCTTAATTGTGGTGTTGGGCAAGTGTTCAGTCCACAAATAAGCCATAAGAAAGATTGGAAACCTTCGTACGTTTCGCCCCCCAAAACGCATTTGTTGACATTGTCGGATTTGTAGCTTTGAAACTCTATCCATGAATAGATGGGAAATTGAAAAGCAAAACAAAAACAAATTACTAGGGCTGTGTTGGCTATGTGTCTATAGGAAGAGGAACTGAAAAGATTCTTGCGTGCGTTTTATGAAATGATCTATTGGAAGAGGAACAGAAATGTTACTTGGGTGCGAGTTTCAGCTTGTAGGCAAATGTCAAATGAAAGCAGAGGTTTCTGGTCCTTAAGTTATTAGTTTATGGTTCAGTCGCTGTTGCTGCAGTGGCGATAGCAAAGTGGGAATATGGAACATTCGAATACGAAAATAAAGTTATTGAAAAAGCTGGAGAATAAAAGGTTAAGTGAAATTATAGAACGAAAACGTTTAAAGGAAGAAATAAAATCAAAGGAAACGCCAAGCGAGAAACGAGCTCGTCGCTTAAGAGAAAAAAATGAAAAAGAAGCTAAACGCCGGGAGCGAATGGGATGGGATGTAGAATATCAGCACTACACCAATCAAGATAATCCATTTGGCGATGCCCATTTAACTTCAACATTTGTTTGGAACAAAAAACTGAAAAAAGAAGGATTCAAGAATGTTGTCCCAGAAGCAGTAGAAGTAATGCATCGTCAAAAACAAATTGAAAATAAAAAGGAACTGGAGAAAGTGAAAAAAAGGAGGCAAAAGAGGGAAATAGAAAGGCAATCGCGTGAAGAAGAAATGCAGATGTTGCAACGTTCCCGCGAAGCTACGAAGTTTGAGGAATGGGAAAAGCAAGAAGATATGTTTCATCTGAAACAAGCAAGACTACGTAGTTCTATACGTATTCGGGATGGAAGAGCTAAGCCAATTGATTTGCTTGCTCAGTATATTTCTAATTCTAATTTAGAACAAACTATTGAAATGCAGATGCATGAACCATATACTTTTTTGGATGGCTTAAATATTCAGGATTTGGAAGATCTTATAGCTGACATTAAAGTCTACAAAGATCTAGAGAAAGGAACAAATTCCAACTTTTGGATTGATATGACTGTGATTGCTAATGATGAACTTCAGAAACATCGCAAATTAAAACTTGGTCTTGTGGACGATTCTAACGTCGGAAGGAGAGAAGGTATACACAATAGTGTAACAAAAGAAGTTTGTGATGTATTTCGAGGTGAGTACTAATAAAATGTTAGAAATTAATGGAACATTCTTATTATAATAGCCATGTTTCAAAACACTACGCTCAAAAAGTACAACTTTGTAAAATCAACAGTACAAAGAACATGATAGAACTAGAACGAGACATGCCAATTTATAACTGTTTTACAGCAGTCATTTGCAATTTAAAGTGCAATATTTTTCTAATATAAAGTATTATTAAAATGTATTACTTTTCATTAGAGGAGCACGTCTAGAGCTTTGATTTTTTTACAGTGAGTAAGGGGTCTATATAATAGCTTTAAAATATTGCGGTGAGGAAACACTGTTAAAAGTAATAAAAAATGTTAATTAATTAAATGTTTTCAATTTCAAAGTATTTCGTTCTTTGGCTCATGTTTTCTTTAAAATAGCACAAATTTTGACACGGATACTTTTATTCCGTAGATTTGTTATTGGTGATTTTTGTGACGAGGTGAGGTCTGACGGAGGAACAAGATCCCCCCTATTTCCGGCGAGCTAAGTCGTGCGACGCCAGCATGCCCCTGTACCAACCGTTAGACATTCGGTTCCTTCCGTTTCCCATCATATCCTCATCCCGATCATCTGCCCTTGCTATGCCCCGGTCCTAATCCTTTTGCCCTGTTACACGTAAGAGATCGATTTTTGTGTGTATGATTGGCTACGTGAACTGTCTAGGTAGTTTCAGGGGGTTATCAGTGATAACAACCAGAAACAGATTACTACTAAATGTGATAGTCACATCCTGAATCAATGAGACTTCCTGTCCTGACAATGCAGAGTGGTTTAGTAATGAACTCAGAGTGGAAAAATTAAGAAAACTTAATCTGTATAGACAAACGGTGCTCAGCAATGATAACAATACGCGTACCATACCATATCAGCAGTACGAAACCAATTAAAAAGAAAAAATCAGTTAGCTAAATCCCTATTTATTAAAGGCCAAATTGAGAATGCAAATAACCAGAAAGATATGTGGACAAAATTAAAGAAATATGCACCTAAGAAAAGTAATGAATCCATTTTGGAGGTAGAGTTAGAAGATGGTTCTGTCATAATGGAAAGTGCAATAATGCGTGACAAATTCAACAACTTTTTGTTCAGTCCATAAATGAAATAACCAATCTGTGATATTCTGTGATTATACAAATTTACTCAAGCAGTGCAATATAGATTTTAAGTTCAGACTAGTCAACATAGATTTTATACAAAGTACAGTAGACATGCTTAACAAAAAAAGTGACTTTAACTTTATGAGTGTTAGAATGTTTAAGGACTCTCTGAATGTAATTGGCCCAGTGATTGAAAAAATCAGTGTCGGTATTTTCCCAAAATCTTGGAAAAAATCACCCATAAAAAAATCCCAAATGCAAAAACTCTTAATGAATTTAGACCAATAAATATGATGCCATTTTATGTGAAAATAATTGAAAATGTGTAGTTTTACAACATTTAGAAGGTCAGGAGTTACTAGATTTAGGGAAAATCACTCATGTGAAACGAGTTTGAACTTTGTGCTGAACGATTGGAAAAGAGAAATAGACACAAAAAATGTATTGGTTGCTGTTTTCTTTAGATTTAAAACGAGCCTTGAAACTGTAAATCATGAAATATTGTTGACAAAATTAAAATACTACTGCATAAAATCAGTTGAATTTAAATGGTTCAAATTATTTATATCAGGAAGGACTCAGTGCAAATACTTGGCTAAAAATGAATAGATTAATCCTTAATGTTGCGAAAACTAAATGTATGTTGTTCAAATGTAATCCTGTAAGTTCGTCAATAAATGTAAATGTAAATTTAGTTATGTATGAATGTATATTTTATTTAGTAAATTTTACAATTCAATAAATAAACAAAAAATAGTAACACTTAAATAACTATGTATATAATTGGAAAACTAAATATTTTTATACAATTGTTTCTCTAATATGAGATATAAGCAGTTTTTTAAATTTACTTAGAACTGTTTAATTTTTTTTCCTATAGGCAATTCATTAAATAATTTTAGTCCGCGATAATATATCATATTTTGAATTCGAGAGTCTCTATAAAATTGAAGTTTGAAATCAGAGTTCGATCTTAAATAATGTCAATGGCTTTCTCCCACGTAGGACAAGCTTGCCGTAAGGTATTTAGGTGCTAGATCATTTTTTAATTTAAACACAAACAGTAACGCATTAAACATGATTCTTTGTTTGATGTTAAGCCATCTTAAGCAATCTATCATCCAATTTATTGATGTACGCAAGCTGCATTTAAGAATGGTTCTCATAGCTTTGTTTTGTAGGATTTGCAGTCGATTTATGTGTTCACTGTTTCCTAAAAATAAAATTGTAGAACAAAACTCGAAGTAAGGTTTATTAATCGTATTATAAATATAAATGGCACATATTGTTGTTATATTTTTTCGTATACGTTAAAGAAATCCAATTTTTTTTAAACCTTTTTCCTCACATATACCATGTGACTATTGAAATTTAAACTATTATCTAATGTTACCTCTAAGTACTTAAATTATGTTACTTGATCTATGGGGTTACCCTCAGTCGATTAACTTATTATATTACTACTATTAATCATCATATATTTAGTCTTATTCACATTAATTTTAATTTTGTTGAACTGTAGCCACATGCATAGATTATTTAAATCTTCTTTAAAATATTCCAAAATTTCATATAGTACTTTACCACTTACGAGGATGAGAGCATCGTCGGCAAACAAGGATCTTTGAGAAAGACTTACAAATATCATTAATGTATATTAAAAACAGTAATGGTCCAAGTATAGTTCCTTGCGGTACACCAAAATATGTATTAATTACACTTGAATTAGAATTATTCACACAGGCCTTTTGGGTTCTACCAAATAGGTACGATTTAAAACAATTGAGTTCCATGCCTTTTACACCATATTTTGATAATGTACTGAGAAGTCTGATGCGATCAACTGTTTCAAATGCTCTTTGAAAGTCCAGAAATATTGCAATAATTCTGTTACCGCTATGTCTTTCTTTCTTCAGAGTCATCATCAGCCAGTTAAGGGACGTTTCACATGAGTGATTATGTCGAAACCCTGATTGATTATCAATTAATAATTCAATATCACATACATATTTATAAAATTGTTGATAAGCACACTTCTACTATTTTTTCAAGTTTAGGAATCATGTTTATTGGTCTAAATTTTTCACAGTCCTTAGTTCTATTTTCTTCAGGTATTGGGTTAACAGTAGATTCTTTTAAATTTCTCGGGATTTCACCATGGAAGAGATTCATTAACTATTTTGAAAATTATTGGACCTATAATATCGAAACAATCAAGAATTGTGTTAGTATTAAGATTCATGGTACTTTTCGTATTCATGGTCTTGCATATTTTTCTTAATTCATTTAGATCGATTTCCCTAAATTTAAATACACTTTGTATTTCAGATAACTCAATGTCAGACTGAATATTGTTAAATGGTATAGAGTTACTAATTAAATTAATGCTTTCAATAAAATACAATTTAAACTTATTAGCAATCACAGAGTTTACAGATTCCAACTTATCACCGCAACAAACTTCACTAATTTCAGCTTTATTTTTATTTAAAACCAATTTTTTAATCGATCGCCACATATCCTTTTGATTTTAACATGATTCAATTTTATTACAAATATAATTCTTTTTTGTAAGGAAAAGTTTATTTTTGTAAGAATTACGTACAATTCTTTAATTATTCCAGTAATTTGGCCTATTGAATATATCGCCCTACGAAAGCACTGAATTTTTTTAAGTTTCAAGATTCTTAATTCGTTTGTGAACCATTTATTTGATTCATTGATTATGGTTTTTTTAGTTAGTTTTTGAACACAATATTTTAAGCTTTCTTGTAACAATACTGATAACATATTAAACTCAGTACTATTAATATTTAACTGTTCACATTTTTCGCCTCTGAACTGATTCTTGTTGTATTTAAATAGATTAATACACTTTTTATCGATTTTAGTTCCTTTACTTGCCACTGGCACTTTTATTTGAATAGCTTCATGATCACCCACTTTGAATTCCGGAGCCGATTCTGGCCAAATTGGTTTCTCTTTAGGGCATATAACAAAGTCAATTAGTGACCGCGAACGTTCCCTGATCCTAGTTGGTTTATTTATCACTTGTTTTAGGTTGTTTTGTGTTAAAATATCAGAAAAAACTTTAGTGTAGGTATAATTATTATCCATTAAATTTATGTTAAAGTCCACTAAAATTACTATATTGGAATTCGAATGGAATACTACATCAAACCGAGTCGAAAATGTTGTACAAAATTCACGATCAGAACTACTTAGAGATCTGTACAGTTTCTCTAAATTCTTTTGTGAAAATTTCAAGGCATAAACACCAAATTTTCATAGTGTCATGTATTTCACTAAAAATTGTATACCGAATATCTTTTTTAATATATAACACTACACCGCCTGTATGGCTACTTGTGCTATCGCAACGTAATGGTTCCCTATAATTTGGTAGCTTTATTTCATTATTGTCTATATAACTTGTTAAATGGGTTTCAGAAAAGGCAAGAACATAAAAATGATTATTGTTACCTATTAATTCAATTTCGTTAAAATTATTTATTAGGCCGTGCACGTTAGAGCACATGTAAGTTAATTGGTTTGATTGCTAATATTGAGTTCTTTTATCACTTTTATTTTTCTTGATTTGTGGTTGAAACCCTGGCATTTAAAGCACCTCGTAAGATTAAAATATTCTCTAACCGGACATTTAACTAATTCCATTATTTTATTATCTACTTCGATAATCGCGCTCAAATTTCTCAATTTGTTTTTATTTTGGAATACATGAACTAATTTAATATCACTGACACTTAATTCAGAATTTCGTCTCTTTATTTTATTGACGATTTCATTTTCTCGTTCATCATTCTCTAAACTCATGACACACTTTTGGGTTTTGTTTAGTAGGTAATGTAACATTATATTGATCTTTGAATTTGTTTTCAATTTTTAATTTTTCTGATGATACTTTGTCCCCACATTTAATAACAACATCGCCATCATACTTGTTCACAACACTGTTAATATTTACATTAGTTGGATTGAATTGAATTGAATTTTATTGAGTCTTTCCTTTCTTAAACGATTACAATGTTTGTCTTATTCTAATTCTAATTCTAGCAGTCGATGGAGTAAGAAAATAAAAGTGGCTATATCGTATGGCCTTCTTTTCAGATTTAGTTATTTGGATAGCCTCATGGCATACTGTATGCATATGTACTATAAGGTAGAACTGCTTTTGCTCATAAGCATTTATGTCGCTTGAGACGGTTGTCTCTTATTCTCTTTCATAGAGACTGTGCATTGGTAACTTGTGGCGTGGTGCCACCTTAAACTAACCTAAAATAAATATATACATATATACAAACTTATGTTAACATTTCATTTTAAGATAGAGCGAGAACTCTACATTGTTAATACATGAACATATGGACACTTAACGTATAAATGAGCGAGAGTGCAAGCGCACTATATACTTTAACTAAGTCATGTGATTTTGTACTTATGTGAAAAAAAATTAGTTATAGAAAATAACTTTTTAAAGGTTATGATTTTGTATGGAATTTACATTTTTTTTGACTGAGTACGATTTGTTTTTTTTTTACACCATTTTTACACTAATTTATTAAGAAAATATAGGATTGTAAAGTAAGTTGATGAGGAGGAGTCCTTTCTGCATAATGCGAAATAAATGTGGAATGTTGAGACAGTTTGCTCCTCTGACGCTTGCTTCCATGTAGTTATAGGTAACTGCTATGAGCAGTAGTTGATTAACGGATAATTCCGTTAGTCGGTTATGGGCGGCTAATGCGCTGATCCTAGGGATTCTTTGTTACTGTACAGCATCGTCCATGTACGATGTGTGATGTGCTCATTTGAGTTATATGCCGTTCCTGGGACTGGCAATTTTCCATCAGTTGTTATTGATGTAGGCAATGACTGATACGTGCAGTCGTTATGCATCCTGGGGATGCTTCCGTTACGGTACAGCATCATCCATACGTGGATGATGTGTGGTCAAAGAGTGATTATTGTGTGAAACATGACAGTTACGGATTGACTTCTACTTCAGCTTTTATCAGGACGTAATGGACACCTTATATTTGTTTCATGTTTTCAGCACGGTTCACTCTAATTTGTTACTTATTATGATATATTTAAACAATTCTTGTTACTTATTACTGCTAAGCAAGAATTAAATTATAAAACACAGTTACTTTTTTTTTTTGCTAATGAGACGAGGGAGTAAACCCCCGTCTGTTCTTGACGGAAGCCAGAAGTCGAATCACATTAGTTGGATCTATTTTTTCTTTGATTTGTTTACAAGTTTATTTGATTCCTGCTTAGCCTTAGGATAGACAAGGACCGATGATTCATTTCTTTTCACTATGTCAGCAAAGGAGCTTTTATCTTTGTTTTGGTTTTTTATATTGCTGTTGTTCTTTTTAATTTCATAAGTGAGTGCACTAACTGACTTTGCTATATGTGCGACACTTTCTTTCATATGATCTTCACTTTTATCAACTTTTTTTTGACTAATTTGTTTTTTTGTATGTCATTATAGATTCAGAAACTGTTGCAATTTTGTTTACCCTATTATTAATTTTTTCACTTTGATTTTGTAAAGATTCAGTTAATTCATTTACTTTTTTAACACTTTTTTCACAAGCCAGCTGTGATACTTTCATAGAATTAAATCTTTCAATGTATGTCGTTTCAATAGCCTCTAAAAGTCTCTTAATGTCGTTTTTATTTTGTTTTAAGGAATCCTCAAATTCTTTCTTGTATTGACTTAGGTAATTATATTTTTTTTAGAGCTTCATGCATCTCCTTTATTACAGAATAAACGTTTTCTATGTACATTATACAGTCATCACATATGTACCGCACCCTGCTATACCTATCAAATATACCACTGCTATATGAGTATATGAGTATATACCACTGCATTTGATTGTAAAGTGGAATATTTTACCGCAAACTCCCGCACACCGATTCTCCACGAATGGAATTTTTGCATTTATTACAATTGTTCATCTTTAATCAAAATATGACCGCAACATTAGCTTCAACTTAATCGAAGTTCCGGGCTTGTCAAATTTTATAGTTAAATCTCTTCTAGATATTTAGTTTACTCAATATACACTCGGAAGGCTAATTAGCTGAACTTACTACGATGACGATTCACTGTGAATCAATTGAGCAAGTTAAACAAATAAAATACCTTGGTGTTATACTAGACGAACAAATTACCTTTAAGGACTATGTAAATTATTTATGTAATTAAATATCAAAAAACCTTGGAGTTTAAAAAAAAAATAGAAAAAACATATCGATGTGTACTGCTGTGGATTTATGTAGTGTATTCATTAAACCTCATTTTGATTTCTGTGCTACTTTATTATATATGTGTCCACAAAATCACAAAGATAGATTGCAATTACAACAAAATAATGCTATGCGATCAATTTTAAGATGTGGTAGATACACTTCAATAAGATCAATGTTGAATACTCTTAAATGGTTAAATATAGATCCAAGACTTTATATGTTGTGTATGATATTTGTTTATAAAATTAAAAATAATATGTTTCTGGGCTACTTATGTTAAAATGAAGATTTTAAACTCAATCTAAGAAATAATAACGATTTCAGAATCGAACGGGCTAGAACGTTAAGAGTTAAAAGAGCCATTTATTATATGGGTTTCCAAAGCTTTCACAGTATACCAAGAGAAATTAAAAAATTTTGTTTTATTCAAAAGAAATCTTATTGCCTATATTAAAAATTATTATACATAATTTTATACAAAATCAAAAAAATTGCAATTATATCTAGGATAATTTTTTTTTAATTACTTAAAAAAAAAAATATTAAAAAAAATTCTGTGATACATGTAATTAAAATGTGAGTTCTAAGATTGTAAAAAAATGTAAACTAAGTGGCTTAAAGCTAAATAAAGATCATTCATTTTATTTCATAAAACGATTTCGAAGGATATCCTGTTGTAGTATCCTACATTCCGAAAAAGAAAAACCTATTAGATATCCGTTTAACGCTGTCCGAAACATATACAGTAAAATTTTCTAATCGGGACACTATAATCGGGCTACCTCATATTCGGACCGCACCTTATGCATTCCCTGCTATTTTTCATGTTCAATTAGCAATTGATATGTTAAAGGTTAAAGCTACGCAAAATTTTAAGTGATTTAGTAATATGTTAAATCATTTTTAGTATGATACTAGGTTAAAAAGAGGATTTTGCTAATTTTAAACGAGTTTAGTATCGTATTATCTTCTTAACATTTTACTAAAGTTAAAACCACCGAATGCCTACTATAAATTTTTAGTATCGTACTAAATCCACATGTCATTCTGATAGTATATAGGCTCTACACGCGGGAGGACCAGGTTCGAGTCCTGCTGGTCATTAATTTTTTTTTAATTTTTGGAAATAATGAAGTTAAAATGATGAAAATATAAACATCGAATACTTACTTAGAGCACATGTTGGGTTTCTATCAACATATAATCAATTTACAACGCATAAACACAATAATTGTGTTCATCAAAATTCAAACCCTACAAATGCTTTGCTATCTGCTTAATTAGCATGTTACTAGTTAACAAAAGGTTTAAAATTTATGAAAAGTTAGTAGGCTACTATGTACATAGTAAATTGTTAACTAGTATCGTGTTAACGCCTTAATAGTAGATTGCTTAAAATTTTGCCCCACTAAGTTTAAAAAAGAGGTAAAAGAACAATGAGTAAACGAAATTACTGTGATCTTGATCTGGAAAATAAGGTTGAAATTATTAAGTGTTTCGAAGATGCACATACTTATATCTCAGAGAGATCTTGCAAAGAAATTTGATGGTAGCAAATCTCAAATCCAATGAGTTTTGAGTGCGAAGAAGGACATCAAACTGCGATTTAAAAAATTGTTTGTATTGAAAACAAAACGTATGAAATCATTTGCATCTTTTGCCGAAATTGATGTCTTGATATTTAAATGGTTTTTCTTAGCTAGACAAAAGATTGTGCCAATTTCTGGTACAATTCTCCTATTTTTTTTGGAAACTTGTAGGCGGTATATGCACTGGCAGTTGTATTTTTATGGACATGAATGCATGAGAAAAACCTTTCTAAGTGGACCGGTCCGATTAAAAAAGAATCTCTACAATCGGACCTACTCCTAATTGGACCAACTTTTCTGCAGTCCCAAGGGTGGTCTAATTTGACAGGTTTTACTGTATAAATAAAGTCAAATGTCAACCGACATGTTTCGAAAACTTGGTTTTCAAGCAAAAACAGTGATTCTATGTATCGTTTGCGTGGTTATAAGCTTTTTTGAGCGGATAGATGTGGTAGAAGAGGTGGTGGAGTGGCGGTATATGTACGCAATGGTATTATTTGCAAAATTATTTGTAAGTCAGAAGTGAATAGTGAGATAAATTACTTATTTTTAAATATTTTAAATGAAGGAGGTAGTAACCTTCTATTATGTGCGGTTTATAGACTTAATAATAACATTGATATTAATCCATTGCTAAGCCTCCTCGAAACCATCACTCTTGGATGTTCCAAGGTCATCATTTGTGGGGATTTTATCTCCAACCTTCTCGATCAGACATCTCTTATTGATGGTATGAAAACCTTCAATTTGTTTCCGGTAAACAAGACTAGTGCTACACACTTTTCTAGAAACTCGGCCACTCTTGTAGACGTTTTCTTTGTCAGTGATTTAAGTGACGTTCAGCTATATGATCAGTTATCAGCACCGGTTTTCTCTAAACATGACCTTATCTTCCTATCTTTCACCCAAAAATTCGTTATATTACCATTTCTACTTCTATCCGTCCCTCGCACAGTTTGTACTGATCTTCTTCCTAATGCTCTTCAATCTCATGAGTTGTTCGATTTTCAACGTGTTGAAAGCAATGATATTGTTGAATGTATATTATACGTTAAATCCAATGCTGTTGGTACTGTTAATATCCACCCAATTTTCTTAAAGTCAGTTTTACCTGTTATCTTACCCTTTATCACGCATTCCTTTAACACAATTTTAATGACTGGTTTATTTCCATACCAATGGAAATCGGCTAAGGTGTTGCCTATCCCGAAAAATGGTAATGAATACAGACCTATTTCCATTCTTTCTTTTTTGTCAAAAGTTTTTGAGCGAGTTGTGCAAAAGCAAATTAATGAGCACCTAAGAGCTCATAATATCCTTTCTCCAAAACAGTCAGGTTTTCGCCAAAAACATAGCTGCGCTACCGCCATTTTAAACGTTGTCGAAGATATCAGACTTGCTTTGATGATGATCATGTATCTTTCCTTGTATTTCTCGATTTTTCGAAAGCATTTGAGGCCGTGGATCACTTCAATCTCTGTCACAAGCTCTTTGCAGATTATGGTTTCTCTTCGTCGGCAGTGCGCTTGATGTCATCCTATCTTCGGGATAGACAACAAGCAGTTTCACATAACAATAAAATGTCGAATTTCCTTCCGACTACTAGAGGAGTCCCTCAGGGTTCGATACAAGGCCCACTTCTATTTTCCCTGTATATTAATGAACTCCCCAATAAGGTCAGAGGATGTTCTATCCAAATGTATGCTGACGATGTACAGCTTTACAAAAGCTGCCCGCTTGGGCTTATCGTAGACTGTGTTTACACAATCAATAAAGACCTTGAAGAAATATCGCCTTGGTCAACTTATAATGGTTTGTTCTTAAATCCTGCAAAATCAAAATGCATCATTATTAGTAGGAAATCGCTGAAAATCGATTACTTTCCCAGTCTGTACATCAATAATTCACCAATTGCCTATGTTTCTTCGGCCCGAAATCTCGGAATGTTATTTAATAGTACATTATATTGGGATATGCATATTAACGCCGCCGTTGGTAAAGTTTATGGAGTACTCCGTATGCTTTGGTGCTCCCAGCATTATACCCCTTTCAAAAATCGATTGCTCCTAGCCAAAACACTAGTAAAACCTATACTCACATATGATTGTGAAGTTTTTTGTCATTGCGACTCAGTAAGCAAGAGAAAGCTTAATGTCGCCTTTAACAACACTGCACGATATGTCTTTGGCTTGCGAAGATCTGACCACATATCAAGGTTTTCAATACAAATCTTTAATATCTCTCTCGATAATCTTATGCGCTTCCGTACTATTATACTACTGTTCAAAGTGATCCAAAGCAAACAGCCGTGCAGTTTATACAATAGGATTCAGTTTTGTTCCTCTAACAGATCGCAACAACTAATTATTCCGCGTCACTCATCTTACTTCGGAGAGACAGTTTTTCGTCAACGCCATCCGCCTGTGGAATTCATTACCACGTTACCTAAGAGGTATGAGAGGTGAAGCAGAGTTTCGTCGAGCGCTAAAAATCCACTTTCATTATTAAATAAATCTTTTCTTTTTCTTTTCCTCCCTAACTGTTCTTTGATTTAATTCTTTTTGTCAACAGACACATATTGTATTTATAACTATTTTTTCTTTTTATTATTTTTTTTATAGCTTAAACTTAAATTTAACTAATATTTAAAGATTGTTAATTATTGTTATAGTTTATATTTGTATACTTTTAGCTTAACACTATCTTAAAAGAAGTGAATACTTACTGTGTAAGCATACAATGAAATACAAATAAAGAAATTATAGCCAAGAAATATTAAGTAAAGTGAAGTGTGCGTTACATTAATATTTTTTTTCTTATAATTTTCTCGTATTTGTATAGCAGTTTTTTTGGTATTTCAGTTTTTCTTGAGCGTTTAATCAGCATAGTTTTTTCTTTGATCTTAAAAGTTTTGTATAGTTACATTGATTTAGATTCGTAGTTTTTTTTTTGTAAATAAGCCATATGTTTTTTGAAGTTAAGTTTTTGTTTCAAATGCATGAAGTAAGATGTAGTTTTAAGGCATAGTTTTTTTGCGATTTCAGTTTTTGGTTCTTTAAAGCTAGGAATTATAAAAAATATACATAGCTGTGTTTGTTTATAAGTTTAGAATGTTTTTATTTTTATCATAAAATACTATATAGGTAGGTATAGTTTTTGTTATTTCAAGTTTTGTGTACTTGACGTTAATTTAATTTTTTTTATTTTTGCATGAGCATAGTTTTTTAATTTTTTTTTGTAACATTTACATTTGGTAAGATTTAGTTCTAAGGCATAGTTTAACATTAAAGGTTTAGTTTTTATAATTATGTTAAGTTTTTTTTTTTGATTTTATGATCCTTTTTGTTGTGTTACATATAATAATAAAGATTTAGTTTTAAATGAGCAAAATTGTTTTGATTTAAAGGGTTCTAACATTAAGATACATAGGAAATTTAACTTAATTTTGGTGGGGGCAATATCCCCATTTATTTGGCTTAATACAAGCTTCATAATTTAACCTAACTTAAAACTATGAAACTTAGGGCTATGTCTGGACTGAATTGGGCGGACGATTTAACAGGAGTTTTAGGCTGGGAGTGCTGAGGTTGAAGTCAAAACAGTTAAAATCAAACCTTCGCAGCATACGGGTAATAGGTTCATTGTTAGTGTTGAGAAAGATAGAGTTGTAGAGGGTTTCAGAGTCAATGGAACCTGAAAGAAGTCGATGAATGAAGAGGATTTCGGTTATTTCTCTTCGCTCTGGCAGGGTATTGAGGTTAATTAGTTGGAGGCGATTTTGATAGAGGGGCAGAATCAAAGAATTATTCCAAGGCAGGCCACGAAGGGCGAATCTTAAGAAACGGCATTGAATGCTCTCGATTCTAGAGATATGAATTTTTTGATATGGGGACCACAATTGGCAAGCGTATTCAAGTAACGGGCGGACAAAGGTTAAGTAGAGTGATCTGGTGACGTAAGGGTCGGAGAATTCTTTGGACCATCGTTTAACAAAACCAAGCGTTGAATTGGCTTTTGAAATAATATCGATGTGTGTTATGAAATTGAGCTCTCGGTCACATAATATGCCGAGGTCTCGAATCGATTCAACTATGGCTAAGGGTTGATTGTAAAGAAAGTAGCTCTTCGGACAAGATTTTATGCGTTTGCGTGAAAAAGTGATTGATTGACACTTAGCAATATTAAGCTCTAAGCAGTTTTTGATACACCAGACTGAGAAACTGTCGAGATCTAGTTGAATAACGGAAGAGTCGTGTGAGGAAGAAATTATCTTAAAAAACTTGGTATCGTCAGCGTATAATAAGATATGTGAATGTTTAATGACCAATTCAATATCGTTAATTGTAAGAATAAAAAGGAGAGGTTCTAAGTGACTTCCTTGGGGGACCCCGGAGGTAGCTAAGAATTAATTGGAGAAGGCAGATCTGAAACGAACACTGTAATACCGGTTTTCCAGATAAGAAGAAATCCATTTTAAGAAAATAGGTTCAAAGCCGAAGGTGGACAATTTGAAAAGTATAAGTCTATGTGAAATTTTGTCAAAAGCCTTACTAAAGTCAGTAGAGATAACATCTACTTCCTTTCCGCTTTCTAGAGCTGAGACTGTATACGATACAAATTCAACTAGATTAGTTGTTGTAGACCTACATTTGAGAAAGCCGTGTTGTCTAGGGGAAATGA
Organism: Philhelius pedissequus; assembly: GCA_910595825.1. NCBI lineage: Eukaryota > Metazoa > Arthropoda > Insecta > Diptera > Syrphidae > Philhelius > Philhelius pedissequus. The sequence goes on along the minus strand of OU343161.1, from coordinate 143,409,307 downwards.
GCGACTTACAACGGAAACTTAAAATTTCGTACAAAATACTTTCAAATATTTTAGGGATATGTGAAAGTTTGGCAATGGGACGATAGTTTTTAATATCGTTCTTAGTCCCCTTGTTGTATATTGGGGTTATGAAAGAGGTTTTTCATACCTGAGGAAATTCTCCTCGAGATAATGATAGTATGAACAATTTGGAGAGCGGAAACGAGAGAGCTGAAGAACATTTTTTTAGGAATATTGCGGGGAGGCCATCAGGGCCAGGAAGATATTCATCGTTAAGTTGATTCAACTTATTTTCGATGATATATGGGTCGACGGTAGGAGGAAGAAAAGAGCCTAGTGAGAGATTTTGGCAAATAATCGAAATAATCTGAATCAGGTACGAAGGAATAGTCGGTGAAAGATTGCTTGAAAAATGTGGCAAAAAAATTGGCAATATCTTGCGGATTATTCGAATTTTCGGTATTGAAGGAAAGAAAGGAAGGGTAACCATCGATTTTCATTTTGAAAAATCTGACACCATGTGATAAGTAAGAGGTTATACGCAAGAATGTCTTTATTGAATAAAGTATAAAACAGTGTTGACATATTGGTTTTCTTATATTAGTACTATTACGTCAGTATTGAGTATTATTACAGTCCCATATGCCCCACCGAATTGCAGTTATAACATTGATCTGCAACTCGCAGAGTAAAATTATTATTCGATCTCGTTGCCATCCCCGTTGATGTTGTAGTAGAATACTTTATATAATCCCGTTTTTGTGGATACGTTACTAACGTGTACGTACATCCATAGATCGTCATATTTCACAAGAGTCTTCCACGTCCATTTTAAATTCTGTTGCTAATCGTATTTTATAATAAAGTATTCTCTCAAGTTCCACTTCCCGTCTCGAACCTATTTCTTATCACCATCATGTTTTCTTTACTCGAAGCTCTCATTCAATCCTTTGCTTGCGTAAGTATGTAATACTTGCGCGCCGAAATTTTGGTTGTGTATGCCGCCCTCTTGAGCATCCAAACAAATAAAATGCGCATTAAATTTTCGTCCACATTATATACTTTTACATTGTTAAATTGTGTCAGCCACACCACACACACGCACCACCATCACTATATAGCATCTCTGTCTAAATAAAATATATTTGCCCTCTCTCGTTATTTACCTTTGTTGTCAACAGCGTTATCCCAAAAATAAAAAAAATATCGTGCCACTTTGTCCCAATGAGCGTGCCATTAGCCATACTAGAAAAAACAATCATGTTCGATGAAAAAACAAAATAAAAGTTTATTTACTTCATTTCTTTTTATGCTCGATGTCAGCAAATTCCATAACGGTCTCTCAATCTATACATTTTTTCTTTAGCCAACAGTTTCGTCAATGGTTCAGCTAATTGATCATCTGTAGAAACGAACCGCACAGTAATCTCCATTCTATTTTGTTTATTGATCGTGTAAAAGAATTCTGTATCAATATGTTTGGTTCTCTTTGATGATTCGGGATTTTTAACAATATTGTTATCGCCCTGGCAAAACACCGGTATTGGACTGGTCTGCATGCAGCCGAAGTCTTTTAAAATACGTCTTAGACCTACTGTTGCCTTGGTTGCTGAACATAATGTCACAAATTCTGCCTCGGTTGTCGATGTTGCTTTGTTTTCTGGAACTCCAAGCTACAAGTCTGCGGGCCGTTGAGAAAACAAACCCATCCATTTGTACTGCATCTGGTGTCAACATCACCTGCCCAATCAGCATCCGAATAAACAATCAGCGTAGTTTCGTTCTGAGAAATGTCACCGAAGGTTTAACTCCATACTATCTCTCATAAGGAGTGCCACCATTAAGAGTCTGCGTTCGATACAAAAAAAAAAAACAAAATAAAACTTTATTTACTTCATTTCTTATTTATGCTCGATGTAAGAACTTTATTCAAAAAAAGAATGAGTAAAAGAATTGTAATATGACATACGTAATTCAATAATTATATAATTGTATATTTTTCTAGGGGAATTTCTTTGCCAAACCACGGGCATAAAATCAATACACATTTCTAGGTGCATGAATTTAACCAAATTCCCCTAGAAAAATATAATTTGCAGTATATATATTTGCAAATTCTATTAGAGTCCACCAAAAATATTGCGTCTTAGAAAGGTACGATAGCATCTAACTGATTGTGATTAATGAAAACAAAATAAAATAATAAAAAATAATAATAAATATTGGATCATAGTTTTTCATCCCTAAGATAATGTTTAGATTATGGTAGTACCGCCACTATATCATATGTCGAGTATTATGTGTATGAGTAGGGTGACGGTGGCTCAGCTCTCTCACGGTCAGATTCTGAGTAGCAAAACGCACTTTTTAGGGGTTGTATTTTTTCTAGAAGTTGTGAATTTGTTTTTCTAAGCACAAGAATATTAGGTTTAGCTTTAATTTATGCAGGTTGGCTACCGGCTTTCGCCGTCACACAACCAAAAAAGGTCCAAGCGAACAATTGCAATAATTTAAGCATTTTTGCCTTGGAAAACCTGTATTTTTTGTTTAAGTCTCCATTTCTATGATTCATTGGATTGAATCGTTTTTATGCAGTTTTCTTCTTCTTGGCATTTGAAGTTTTGCATTTAAATTATTGAAATCATTTAAAAGGATACAAAATTTAAAGGCATTTTTTTTTTTTTTTTTTTTATGTCCAAGCTCAAAATGACATTTCGACACTATAATTTCCTTATGTGGGCTCTATTCAACCTATAAGCGCGTTTAGCTTAATGGATCTATTCAACGTTGCATAATTCTTATAAATTAGATTTTCGAGTTCAATAAGGAGTGCATAGCACTATATACTCGCTGTAATGCAATTATAAATAACGCTGATATACTCGTAATACAATAACTAAATATAATACAAAATAAATACAATTTAAATAATTAAATTTGGTTTAAAATTTTGGTAATTATTTGGCTTTATAGTTTCATTATATGCCATAATTGCATTTGTTTTATGACACTCTGTTTTTGTCTTAATTTTATTAATCCTAGAAAAAACTTCATCGTCCGAGCGAGGCAAACTATGGACGGTCAACATAGATTTTGTAATATTAACGCATATTCGTCCATCAATATTGTTTCTTAGTTTATATAGCTTAATCCAAAACGTTTTTGAATCTTCTAGAAAAACATTTTCAGCTAGCCCGATTTCAAAAATGATTTCAATTCGGTAAAAGAAAGAAGAAATAGATGAGGAAATTTTGAATAAAGAATTATAAAGTATGATTAATTTGTATGTTTGATTTTTTTAGAAAGGCAGGGTCAATAATTTTCAAAGAATTTAGCACCTCGTCTTTTAAATTAATCTATCTTTCGAATTTTTATTTTTTGAAGACATCACCAGTACTTAAACCTAAAAGTTCTTCCATGAATTTCCAAAAAAAGTCAGACATTGGCTTACAGTTTTTGGGCTCATAACAGTTATCATCTTGTTTTAGAGAGTTAATATAATCTTCTTTTAAAGATTTTTTAAGTACAATTTTGTGAAAAGTATTTATATCTGAAACTTATAAATTTATTTTTGGGGTCTCCTTTCAAAGATTTTTAAATCATATGAAAAATTAATTTCTGAAATATTTATATTAAATTATTTTTCCGAGATTTCCTTTATTTGTTTTTTACATTTTTCCAAAGGCAAACATTTTTTTCACAAAAAAGAAGCCATTTTTGCGAGTTTAAAGAGAAAAATATGTCAAGTTTTAAAATAGTTTTTCGTACCGTGCGATACATCGATTGAAAGGTGGGACTCAGTAGATTGCGAATATGCTATTTTTGACTTTCTAGGATGCTTGCAGATCGAGAGAAAGATTCTTCGAGTGATGTTTGGCCAAGCGTGCATCGGTGGTGAGCGGAGGAGAAGATTTAACGACGAACTTTACGGGCTCTACAGCGATAACGACCTGTCTGGTCAAAAGCTGAACAAACTGCGACTGAGATGGCTAGGTCACGTGGAGCGCATGCACATCGACGCACCAGCCCGACGAGTCTACGTATCCAACCCTGGTGAACAACTTAACAGAGGAAAGCCTCATCAAGTGGTGAACGACCTCAACCAACTTCCAACTTGGTGTGCGTAACTGGTGGTATCTATATATGGACCGGGCTAGCTGGAGAGGTTTGCTGGTTGAGGCCGTGATCCATCCTGGATTGTAAGCGCCATCTAAAGTAAAGTAAAAGTAAGACTTTTACCTGTGTTTTTTCTTTGTCCGTGAGTTGACATGAACGTAGCCACTTGGACGTCCTCGGGTCTGGTCTGCATTTTCGTTGCTACCTCGAACCACTCGTACTGTTGTATCCTTTTTCCACTCCCTTGTGAGCTTCCTGATCCCGGGTTTTCTGCAATGGAACCTTTTTCGTCATAATTTGTTTGGGGTTTATCATTTCCCATTTCGTTTTTGTTAAATTTGTTTTTTTATTAATAAATTTAAGTTTTTTTTTTGAAATATAGATGGGTCCAATTAAGTTTTGTTTTATTAAATTTTGTATCTTATTTTCATTTTGACAAATCTGACACCATATGATAAGTAAGAGGTCATACGCAAGAATGTCTTTATTTAATAAAGTATAAAATAGTGTTGACATATTGGTTTTCTTATATTAGTACTATTAAGTCAGCATTGAGTATTATTACAGTCCCATATGCCCCACCGAATTGCAGTTATATCATTGATCTGCAACTCGCAGATTAAAATTATTATTCGATCTCGTTGCCATCCACGTTGATGTTGTAGTAGAATACTTTATATAATCCCGTTTTTGTGGATACGTTACTAACGTGTGCGTGCATACATAGATCGTCATATTTCACAAGAGTCTTCCACGTCCATTTTAAATTCTGTTGCTAATCGTATTTTATCATAAATTATTCTCTCAAGTTCCACTAATGGTTTTAATTTTTCAGGACATCATCAGTACTTAAACCTAAAAGTTGTAACGTACGCTCTAGGTGAGAAGGGCTGATCTTGAAAATTCTCAACCCATACAACCACCCACCCTTAACACTACCAGTAGGATCCAAAGCTTACAGAGACTCCGAAACTCCTGGCAGCAGAAGCGGATGGGTGTCCAGGTCCCAACTGCGCGGCATGCTAGCATGGCCGATGGTTAGCTCGTCGGATGGGGGGTTTCTTGAAGTTGGAAGTCTGGACGGCCGTTATGTAAAGTCATGCCGTATGACATTCGTACAAAAAAATTCGCGAAGCTGATTGTCCCAAACAGAAGAATTTGTTGTCCCTGTGAGATGAGGAGAGCTTTACTGTTATTGCTCTCTGAGGAATATCCCTTACTCTATGAGTAAGACCATGCGACCAACCTGGTTACCAAGACCTCAACTATTTTTGGTAACCCCCAAAAGAGTATGAAGAGAAATAGTGTACCTATGCCTTCATCGTATCGCCTTCGTATTCATTGCAGCCCGTTTCTGTCAGAGCCACATCCACCAAAAGAAATAACCTAAATCATATTCATGGTATCTAACTAAAGCTAGTTTATAAAAAAAATCATAATCGCAAAACCCATCGCAATAATTTAAACAGAAGCCAAGATACAATAATGTTGCATCAAAATACTAGTTTGTCACCATTCGCAAGCTTGACTCAGGGAAAAGTTTCAAATTAAAAAGATATTTACATTTTCGAAATAGTAAAACAAATATTTTTATTCAAAAGCAATGAAAAATACTATATACTAACAAAAAAATATATATACTAAACACTAAGTTAAAAAAAAATAATCGAAATTTTTCCGTCAAATCAAAATTCAAAAGAAAAATAAAAAAAAATAAGAATTGTTTTGATTTAATAAAATATAAAATGCTGGAAAACAAATCGAAAAACTGTTGATAAAGAGAAATGAACAAAATTTAACAAATAATATGATAGAGAGAATTAATTCTTAAATTTCGCCTCTCTCTTTCTCTTCCTTTTGTCTGTTTATGTTGTAATTTTCTCTTTGTTTTAATTAACTTTAACTCAATTACTTTTATCTTATTTTTCAAACCTAATAGCAATGTTATGTGCTATCTAATTTCTTCCCTATTTAAACCATTTTTTTTTCATTTTTATATTTCAATTTCACAATTTGAAATTGATACTAATATTAGAATTTCAATAAGAATGTGTTTATGTTTAAATATGTTATATATGTATGTATGTAGATTTCAAATAATATGTAATGTAATTATATTCGTTCGTTCAAATGTTAAATTTATATAAAATGACTTACCCCGTCAATAATAATTTTATTTTGTTTTATTTATTTGTCTGTACCTTCGATGTACTTTTGTGTTTTAATTCCGTTAGTTGTTTTAGTTCGCAGATAAACAATTCCTTCAGATGGTGTGCACAGCATCGCATGATTTGCAGTGTTTGTTATTTTGTTATTGTTTTTTTTTGCGTGTATTGTGTATTGTTGAGCTAAACTAGATTTAGAAAAAAAAGATAGAAAATTTGAACGAACTGAATTTACAGTGAATTTAAATTCAAATTTTGAATAGTGTTCATTTATAAAAATAATGAAATCTTTTAAGATTTTAAAGAATTTATAGCTATTCTTATATTATTTTACTGTTTTTTTTTTTTTGCTTTTTTCTTAATTTAATTATATGTATTGTACGTAGCTTTTTTTCGAATGGTTTAAGGGAGCTTTGATGCTGTATTTTATTTTAAATTATGTTGTTTGTTGAGTTTGTCGTCACCATATCAGCAACAGAGGTGTGATCAAGTGGATTCGATGATTTGTAGGTGGAGAATGAGTCCCGTAACCGAGGTTCTTTTATCGGATTCTTATCGTAAATTTCTAGATCTGGTCCTCTGATTGTAGATGATGTGAGTGTTCGTATATATGGGTTAGATGATGTGGATAATATGTGGACTGGGTTCTTCTTTTTTTTTGCAGTTTACTGATGGTTGGTATTTTGTTTGTTATGTTGATGCACAAAAAGCGGTGCACTAAGTAGGTAAGGTGCCAAGTGAGGGTGTTTTTTTTTCTTTGCTGCTTGTGGTGTGGTTGAGCCGCGGGCACAATTTCTCACGTGTGTGAATTAAAACCTTGATGAGGCCAGCGGCAATCTCTTCAGACGTGTCAGAGTGGGGAATGTCAGATTGTTCTTGGGGATTCGCTTTACAGGTGGGTAAAGAAGTTTTAGGCTTCTCACTTGGAGCACCTGAACGGAAAAAAATCTCTGGGCAAAATTAAATCGCGACTGGCTAGGTAATTACCGAATTGCTCACCTTTATGTAGATACATATATCTATGTAGGTAAGTATGTATATTCGATATATTCGAAGTTTAATTTTTGTTTTGAATTGAAAAAAAAAATTGTACAAGAAAAATCTTTAAACAATTTTAATATTAATTTTTTCCTTTTAATGGACCCGGTTGAAATACGACACGTCGTGTGACCTCTGGAGAAAAAAACACCAAAAAGAAATATTCTGCTTTCGTCTCAGGTATTTATACCCTTGGTCCTAAGCTCATAGATTCTCTCACGCATACACTCCGAGAACAATCATGGACGAAAATTCAACTTCCGATTTATTGTTTTTCTCTGTGGATTTTGACCACAAAAATCTGAAAATTATCTTAAAATTTAAATTCGAATTTTTCAAAAATACATGTGACAATTTCCAAATTTTCTAGTCAAACTCCACCGAATATGCCTATTCTATGTGATTGTGTGTTCTAACAATTTTTTGTAAACAACTGCGAAACAGCTCTCCGACGATCAGTGTTCTTGAAAATATTAAAATTCTCGTTTTCATGTTTTTGTTCAAACATATAGATTTATTGTTATCTGGTCGGTGATCACTTATCACGTCTCGTGGTTTGATTCATTAGCATGCCCGAAGCTTATCTTAAAGTCTTCTGGTTCGAGTCCCCATCATTACTATTCTTTTTTTTTCAATAATATATTATTTTTTTATTTATTCCCATAACATCATAATACGTTTTTTTTCTTCCATCCTTCATTTTTAATAAATTTCCAGCTTTTGATAAACCCAACATGTGTCTATTTTTTTGAAAACGTATTGTCAAAAATCCTTTCGATATTAGCTACCTATATGAATTCCCACCACAAATCCCATATTCGAAACGCTTACGAGTATGCACCCTATTTATGATAAACATTTCATAGAATTACCATTAACATTCTATTATATGTCTGTTAAGTTTGCTCTAACTCTCAAGATCAAAATAAAAACTCGAGTACATAAAACTAGAGTTTCTCAAACCATTTAATATTTTTATTATTTGAGTCGAGTAGTGAATTTGTAGCGAGAGCGTCCAGCGATGTTATAAACCATAGTTTCTTTAAAGTGTACTGTACTATCTTCTGGCTTGATAAGCAAATGAACCAAGAGACATACATTTAAAGATAAATTCTTGATATTCGAAGCTAATCAATGATTTTATACATATACAGGGGAAGTTCAGTCCGGAAAATAACTCGTTCTTGCAGGATGAGTATGAGTCAAAATTCAGAAAACAACTGGAGTGGAAGTGGAATACATGGTGAGGGTACAGTAGCAGCCATACTTACGTACTGATCGTTGTGATTTGGAAAACCACTAAGCCATATCAAGATTTCTCACAAAACGTTTTCATTTCGTAAGCTGCAAAGCACACGAATGAAAATGAAAAGAAACCTGCTAATTCGAATCTGTAGTAACCTATCATTTGTAGCATACCCACGCCTGAGAAATCTGAGTCTCATGTTCAGACTGATTAGCCACTGTTGAGCAACGTTAATATTTTTTTTAATCTTTTGAGTGAAACACACATAAAGACTGACCCTTATCATTCTCTTATTCATAGAGATGGTTACCTACGACTCTAACCTATCATTTGTAGCCATATACCCACGCCTGAGAAATCTGAGTCTCATGTTCAGACTGATTAGCCACTGTTGAGCAACGTTAATATTTTTTTTAATCTTTTGAGTGAAACACACCTAAAGACTGACCCTTATCATTCTCTAATTCATAGAGATGATTACCTACGACTCTAACAACGTTAGTTTTCAAAAATTTAGGACACAACTTTGCATTCCTTTTTTTGGAAGCATCACTTAAAATAAAATTCCTTTTAAATACAATATCGCCTACTTTGAAGTTAGTTGTTTTGCTTCTTGTATTGTATCTGTGTTCGTATTGAACATGGGCTTTATCAAGTGCATTCTTAATGTGTTTATGCAGCATGTTGACTTTTGAACTTTTAGGAATTATGTTCACTTCTGAGCCATTAATACCTCCAAGCCTTCGCATGAGCTTGAAATCAGATCCATGTTCAATCATCTTCTGCCCAAACAACGCCTCATACGGGGACACTCCAATGGTCGAATGCACCGAGGAACGCACCGCACATCCTATCGCTGGAATATGGTTATCCCAGTCTCTCTGATCTTGTTTTAAATAGGATCTTATGGATGGATGTAAGAATAAAGCGGTTTACTCTTTCGCTTGCATTAGCTTGCGGTGCATAAGATGCAGTTTTGACGTGTTGTATACCTAAGGGTGTTAAAAAGTTTGTGAAAGTCGAGCTAGTAAATTGCTTTCCGTTGTCCGTCATTAAGGACTCAGGAACGCCAAATAAACAAAATATTTCCTCATGTAAGAATTGAATAGCAATCTCTGAAGTTGCTTTTTGCAGCGCTTTAATTTTTACAAATTTAGTTAATTGGTCTAGTGCCACAATAATGTGGATGTTTCCTTTCTTTGAACATGGATACGGTCCAAGAAAGTCCACATATAGGTGTTGAAAAGGATAGTCAACAACGAAAGGTTTTCCCATTTGTTCTCGTAGTATTTGATTCGATGGTTTTGCAGTCTTACAAGTTTCGCAACTGCCTATATATGTCCTAAACTTGGGATGCCATATTTGGCCAAAAGAATTTTTGCTTGAGGCGGTAGAGAGTTTTCGATATCCTCCCATGCTAAGCTTTAGCTGGATGATGGGCCAGAGAAATGAGCTGATTAGTTAGCACCGATGGAACCCATAACTTCCACACTAAATCATCCTCCAATGGATTACCTGTGCAATGATTGACCTTCTTGTACACGAAACCGTCCGAGACAAGAAGGTCAAGTAGCTGATGTTTTTGCTTTTCGATGCTGTCTATGATCTTAAGATATTCATCCGCTTGAAAAGCGGGGTCTGTAAGATCCAAATGCAGTACATCGGAAGGATCAGTTAAAATGGATTCGAGGCTGACTGCATCTGACGAGTGTACTCTAGAGAGGGCATCAGGCACCACATGCAGTGAACCTTTTCGGTGCTCGATTTCAAAATCATATCCCTGTAGTTTAAGGCTCCATCGGGCCAACCCACCACTGAGATTCTGCTGACCAATCAGCCATTTCAAACTGACATGATCTGTTATTATTTTAAATTTGTATCCTTCAACATATGGCCGGAATTTTTCAACGGCTATCAGGGCAGCTAAACATTCTCTTTCTGTCACGCTATAATTCCTCTCTGCTCCGTTTAATTTATGGGAGTAGATGGGACGTTCTACACAATTTTCATCCATTTGGCACAAGACACATCCGATTCTTGAATCAGAATCGTCACAAAGAATTATAAAAGGCCTTTTGAAATCCGGGTAAACAAGAACTGAAGACATTGTTAGCTTATCTTTTATCAATTCAAACGCTTTTAGAGCATCTTCACCAAACTCGAATTTCACCCTCTTTTTAAGTGTATCAGTTATCGGGGTAGCTAGCGTGGCATAATCGTTGACAAATCTCCTATACCACCCTGACATAATCTGCGAACTTGACATGGTGAAGTCGGAACTGAGAAATCCCTAACTGCCGCAACTTTGTCTTTATCTGTCTTTAAACAACCGCTTCTAACAACATATCCTAAAAATTTGAGTTCCTTGTAGCAAAACTTCGATTTCTCTACATTAATCGTTAGACCGTCTACATTTAATCTACTAGCAAGCTGCATTAAAATTTTAACATGTTCGTCAAAAGTGCGCGAAATTACCAAAAGATCATCGACATAAGGATATACATTTTTTTTTAAGTTCAAAGGAGGCCAGGAGGCATTACCACGAACTCTAATAAAGGTTTACCAGGCACCGTAAAGGCGGTTTTTTCCTTTGACGAAGGGGGATCTGCAAGAATGCGTCCTTGAGATCCACACTCGAAATGAAAACTGCATTTTCCACACGCGATAATAGACCCTTCACAGGATGAAGCGGATATGCATCGTTTTTGGACACTTTCTATAGTCCAGGTACAGCCGATTTCTACCGGGTTTGCGTATCAGAACTACTGGCGAGCTCCACGCACCATTGCTTTCCTGAATGATGCCCATTTTCTATCAAGCAACCCTAACATGTTTTCTCCGCAAATGGTCACCACAGCATATGGCTGAGGATCTTCGTTTGTGCAAAGAGTGGTTGCTTCTCTAGCTTTTTGACCCAACTTTTTTGATTTTACTTTTTCTCGAATTCTTAAGATACTTTTGGAAATTGGTCGAGAAATTGGTCCTAAAATTCTCTCTCAAGCTGCATGATATGTTATAAGGCGTTCATGTAACGATTTTCCTAATTTTGCCTTTTTAGAATGCTTGGAAGTTTCTAAGTTTTTATAATTTATTTTGTTGTTTCTTTTTAATATTTGTATAGCCTGGTCTTTATATGGCTGCAAAAAATTTCCATTTTTAGCTATATTGTGGATTTCGGTTACGTTTTAGATTTTACTTTCATTTATTGTTTGGAATCCCGATTTTTGTTGAGAGAGCAATATGTTTCGGGTGTCACATTGCTCTTTTCCACATCGGAAACAAAACAATGACCTTTGAGCAACAGGACATTCAAGGTAGCTGTGACCAACAGCCTTGCAGTTCCAGCAGGTATAAGAACTAGTATCTCTTCAACTGCAGAACATCTATATTTCAGATTCCGATGGAGAATTTTCACTGCGGTCGATTTCATTTACATATCTGCGCAAATGAGGGGCAAGAACCGTTTGCGATTTACTCTTCTGCGTATCTTGTTCGTAGAGGTTATTGAACAAAACAGGCGCACTCAAAGAACTAAACTATATATTTATAAGCACTTTCGATTAGTAACATTTTCACTCAATATATTTACTTTAAACTATAATATCTTTTCTCTGAAGTTACTGTTTACAAACATTACATATATTTATATTTTAGGAAAATCAGCCTTACAGTTGGATGAGCTAAGACACAAAATTGAAACTAAAATATCGAAGAAATCAGATGGCGTTGATATTAGCTATTGGGAGAGCTTGTTGTCGAAGTTAAAAGCGCATATGGCTAAAACTAGGTTACGAGACAAACACCAAATTAACTTAAGGCAAAAGCTTGATCTGTTAAAAAATGCAACTTTTGAGAAACCGGCATCAAGATCTACTTTGACGTCTTATGTTATTGACAATTCTTGTGTTAACGAAAAATTTGGATTAAATATAAGCGATGCTATTAATAAAAAAGTGGAACCAGAGCCGAATTCTACATTGGCAAATTCTAATTTTAACGAACAATTGGGATTAAATATAAATGATGATCATATAAATGAAAAAGATGGGAATGCTACTAAACGCACAGACGAGAAGCATTTATACACCTACGTAGATCTTTACAATGGTGGATGCTACAGCCCCACATACTTAACATTAGAAGAAATAGAAGATGCCAAGATAATTTCATCAGATAAAGCCGAAGAAAAAATAGAAACCTTGCGAAGGTCACTATTCGATTCTAACTTTGAAAAGAATACTTTTACTAGGGATGAGATATTACTTCACGAGAATGCATGTAAAGGCATGACGGAAGATGAAGCTGTGTTTTCGGTTGAAACCACATTAGAATCGCAGGTTTATTTATGGTCAGATAAGTATCGTCCGAGAAAACCCCGGTACTTCAACCGTGTCCATACGGGATTTGAGTGGAATAAGTACAACCAAACTCATTACGATATGGATAACCCTCCACCGAAAATAGTTCAAGGTTATAAATTTAATATATTTTATCCGGACCTAATAAAACAAAAGTGCACACCCCAATACTTTTTGGTAAGTATTTCGGTTCAATTAAAAATTATTTGTTAGACATTTAATTCCTTTTTAAGACGCCGTGTTCGGATAATATTGACTTCGCTGTTTTAAGATTTCATGCTGGGCCACCTTACGAGGACATAGCATTTAAAATCGTTAATCGAGAATGGGAGTTCAGTTACAAACGAGGATTCCGATGTCAGTTTCAAAATAATATTTTCCAGTTATGGTTTCATTTCAAACGTTATAGATACCGGCGTTAAAAGTACAAGATGGAATTTATTATAAGTTGGGAATAAAAAATATTATTTTGTTCGTATATGAATATTTATTCAAAGATGTAAAATACGGGATAAGTATACAATTTAGACAAGCTTCCCATTTATTTAATGAACTATCAAAATGTTATTGGGAAATGATTTACACACATCGGATAAAGTTCCCCAAAGGGTCCTTCGTCCTTCATGAAAACTTTTGAGTAATTTGTTTACAGTTGGTAAATTTATGATCTGTATATAAATCTTTATACACATACATAAAATATATACTAGATATGTTTTTGTGAAGCACTGTTCACATGGGAGCGACCAACAAATGAACGAATATTCGTCCATTTTGACTTTCGTTCACATATACTCTACTCGCGACTCTTGTTTGATATATGTATATGTATATGTATATGTATAATCTGTTTGTTGTAGAGTAGGTGTAATTCACTTAAACTTAATTAAATTAATTATTTTTTGTTTGTACATCTAATTTTTATTAACCAATATTAATATTTTTCATTCTCAATATATTATTCAAACTGAATAAACGTTTTTCTTATTTGTTAGCTTCAATTATTCTCTGCATAACTTTAAAATTACAATAGGTTATGGGCCCAGGAGAATTGTGAAGAACGATAATTAATTAAACAAAAAATAAAGGAAATACTCCGAAAATTTGTTTGTTACAAATAAGCAATTTTCTTTTGAAGAAATAAAATTAATTTTTGTTTTTTTTTATTACATTTGAAAAACGCTGCAAATTTGTTTAAGATGGGAACCAATTTTTTGCCCACAATTGAGAAGTTAAAAGGCGTGAAAATTATTCCAACTGGAAATTTGCGATGAGAACATACCTTGAACTTATTGATCTTTGGGGTGGTGTTGAGGGTACTGAAAAAGATGCTTCAAAATTTCTGAAAGCAAGAACTACAATTGTCCTATGTATTGATCCAACCAATTACATTCATATTCAATAAGGTAAAACGGCAAAAGAGGTTTGGTACAAGCTTGAATCAATTTTTGAGGATAAGGGTAAGTGGCGCCGAATAAATTTAATACGTCAATTGAGTGGAACAAAGCTTGAGGATTGTGAATCTATGGAATCTTATGTTACACAAATCATTACTGCTGCACAACGTTTCAATGCAATCGGTTTCAAAGTCGACGACGAATGGCTTGCATGTTTCTTACTATGTGGTTTATGTGAAAAATTTGCCCCGATGATCATGGCAATGGATAACGTAGAAGTTACACTTTCAAGTGATGCAATTAAAACAAAACTGCTGCAAGAATTGCCATCTTAAAACAAAGACAATGCATTTTTCAACCTTTCTAAAAGTAAATCGAAAAAAGGTGGAATTCATTGTTACTCGTACAATAAGAAGGGTCATAAGTCACTTGATTGTCCAGAGAAAAAGAAATGGAAAAAGGAATCAAACAAGACACTTCTAGATTCAGTCAATAGTGCTTCACCTGCACCTACATTTAGCACAGTATTTTTACGTGGAAATTTCAATAAATAAGATTGGTACATTGACTGGTGCAACGCAGCATCTGACAATGAATAACGAATGGATATTTGATGCAGACAAATCACCTATATCTGAAATTCTAGCTGCTAATAACACAAAGATGAATGTTCAATTCCTGTGGTACAGTGAAAAAGTATGCTAATGTTAATGGAAGTCCAAAATCGATTGGAGTCCGGGATGTGTTATGTGTGCCAAATCTCACGGCGAATCTTTTTTCAGAAAGTAAATGGACAAAGCATAATCACAAAGTTCAGTTTTTTGCAGATTGCTGCAAAATCACAGATAAAAATGGACGATTTTGGCATCTGCTGAAGTTGTTGATGGTCTTTATAGTTTGAATGATGCAAAATGCAAAAGTTTCGTTGCAGTAGCAAGTTCCGACAGCATTGAAACATGGCATCGGGGATTGGGTCATATAAATTTCAATGACTTGATAAAAATGAAATCTGGAGCTGTAAATGACGTTACATTTAAAGAAGATAAAAGCGAACAAGTATGTGTGACGTGTTTACTAGGTAAACAAAGCAGATTTCAATTTAACCATGTTGGAACTAGAGCAAGTCGACACCATATTCCCAACAGCAGAATGGATTAGCTTAAAGGACCATTCGACCATTGACGGAAAGAGCCTTATGTATGATCACTGATGCGAAATTGGGTAAGGATTATTGGGCTGAAGCAATAGCAAGTGCAACTTACCTAAAGAGTCATTCTTCTTCGCGTGTGTTGGAAAATAAATCACCGATTGAAATTTGGACAGGTGTTAAACAAAATTTTGCTAATTTTCGAATTTTTGGATCACCGGCAATGGTACACGTTTCTGATCAAAAGCGCAAGAAATTTGAAGTTAAATCGGTTCAGTATTTGTTCATTGGCTATTGTGAAGGTAATAAAGGATATCGACTAATAAACCCTGCAACAAATAAGGTCATCCAGAGCAGAGATGTTGTATTTTTGGAATCTGAACGAAATAACCAAATTGTAATTAAAAATGACATATTAAACCAAAATACTGCAACTGTCGTTTTAGGCAATATTAATGATTCAAATTCAAATGCTGATGAAGATTATAATGTTGAGGTGGAGAAGATCATTCCCAATGAAATTGATGAAACTGCAACATTAAGACAATCAGCACGACCAAGGACACCTATCATTATGTCAGATTTTGTTCAATATTTAGTAAAAGACAACATCAATGAACCGTCAACTTTTAGTGAAGATATGTCAAGTCCAAATAGTAAAGATTGGAACAGCGCAATGAACGAGGAGTTTTGATCATTGGTTGATAACAAAACTAGGCAATTGGTTGAACTTCCGAAGGACAGGAAAGCTGTTAACTCAAAATGGGTGTACAAAATCAAAACTGTTAGATGGAAAAATTGTACCATAAAAGCCCAGACTAGTTGGTAAGGGATATAGTCAAAGTGCTGGTATTGACTATGAAGAATCGTTCTCACCAGTCGTACGTTACTCATCGATTCGTTTGATGATGGCACTAGCAGCTAAGTACGATCTCGACATTGAACAAATGGATGCCATAACAGCATTTTTACAGGGAGAAGTCAATGAAACCATCTTTATGAGACAACCAGAGGGTTTTGACTATGGAAGTGGTCGAGTTTGTTTGCTTAAAAAGGCAATTTATGGACTGAGACAAGCAAGTCGTTAGAGGAACATCAAATTAAATGGTGAATAGTGGATATAAACGTTCTCAAATAGACGCAAAAGAAATTCACTGAATATATGATTGAGAAATTCCAAATGCAATATTGCCACTCTGCTAAAACACCGGCCGATACAAATCAAAAATTAACCAAGGAATTGCCAGCAAAAACACCAGATGAGATCAACGAAATGAAAGAAATACCATACCAAGAAGCAATGGGCAGTATACTTTATTTATCACAGTGTACACGACCAGATATTTCATATCCTGTAGGAAGTGTAAGACGTTTTAATAATGAATATGGAAGAGGACACTGGAATGCTGTAAAACGAATTTTCAAATATCTGAAGGGTACTGTAGACTATAAGCTTCAATTTTCGCGTGATGGAAATGTAAGTTTAATGGGATTTTCGGATGCAGATTGGGCATCGGATATTGATAGCCGAAAATCATGTACTGGCTATGTTTTCAAACTTGAAGGTGGAGCTATCTCATGGGCAAGCAAGCGTCAGTCAACTATAAGCTCTAACAAGTGCGGATGCTGAATATATGACTTTATCATTGGCGGCACAAGAAGCTATTTGGCTTAAGCAACTTCTTACCGAAATTGGAGAGGATTTTTCCTCTGTTTTAATTCATTGTGACAACAAGAGTCAATCAATATTTCGCAGAATCAATCATTTAGTCCTAGAACAAAACATATAGATATACGACACCATTTTGTTAAAGAGAAAGTAACAGAGAAGACAATAAGACTACAATATCTAGACACTAATAATATGATTGCGGATAATTTTAACCAAAAGTGTACTAAAGAAAAACATGAATTTTGCTCAAAGAATATGGGTTTAACTTAAATATTTTATTATACTGTTAGTTTAATTGTTTACTTTGATTGACTTCAATTTTATATTTAATTGTGAATTAAGGTGGAGTGTTGTAGATTAGATGTAATTCACTTAATCTTTTTAATTATTTTTGTTTGTACATCTAATTTTTTTAATCAATATTAATATTTTTCATTCTCAATATATTATTCAAACTGAATAAACATTTTTCTTATTTGTTAGTTTCAACTATTCTCTGCATAACTTTAAAATTACAATACAGTTTTGATTTGATTCCAATTCAATTTTAAAATGGGTGCTTACAGGATGAGATCAAAACAATATGTATTAAAAAAATAATATTGATGTTTTTATATATAAAAAAAATA
This sequence comes from Philhelius pedissequus, assembly GCA_910595825.1. Lineage (NCBI taxonomy): Eukaryota > Metazoa > Arthropoda > Insecta > Diptera > Syrphidae > Philhelius > Philhelius pedissequus. Next base: position 143,391,539 of record OU343161.1, on the reverse strand, counting down.
AAAAAAAAGGTTTCACGTACATCCTCTTAACGAAAGTTTGAATGAGAATATATTTCACTGGCAAAAAAAATCCAATATTTTTGGATGTCAAAGGAAAAATTTGATATCATATATAATATGATTGAAAAGTACTTGGTACAAGGATCTTTAAGTTTCAGAAAAGATGAACTCTGTCCCAAGGAAAAGTTTATCATAACTTAACGGTAAGATATATCAATTTATTTCCCTTTTTCCTTGTTTCACGTTATACTTTTTGTACCTTTTATTTTTTGTAGATTCCTTGCTACTGGCGCAAGCTTTGTCGATTTAACCTACATGTTTCGTATGGGAGTGTGAACAATAAAAAAACAGTTGATACAACGATTCAGGCTGTCATTTCCAATTGCTTAAAAATTGTCATCTCAAACTCTCTTTCGAAAGAAGAGTGGACACACATTTCTGTACACTTTTTACAGCGCTGGAACTTTCCAAATTGTCATGGCAAGCATGTCCTTACATTTTCCCCAAAAGAAGGTGGAAGTTTGTTCTTTAACTATAAAAAATCATTTTCCTACAATTTGATGGCCGTGGAGGACGCAAAATATCGTTGTTCAATGGTTGACATTGGAGCATATGGGAGCAATGCCTACTCGACAGTTTTCAGCAACGGTCCTTTTGGAAGGGCAGAATATAATGATAATTACAATACTTAAATTCGAACCACCATAGATTAAGAAAGATACTCATTATTTTTTAAAACAATCCCTGCTATAAAACATACTAAAATCGAGAACGTTACAAATGCTATATATTTTGATAAGTTACTACCTTTATATTACACTTTTTTGAAACACTTCCTTATCTGTCATATTACATTTGAGATAGAGTTCGACTTTTCTTTTTGCTGTAACCTCCAACGATTAAACTTGTGCTTTCCTTAGCTCTTAGATTGGCTTCTGGCTTCCGCCAAGAACGGACGGGGTTTTACTCCCTCATCTCGTTAGTGAAAAAGTAACTGTGTTATGTATAATTTAATTCTTGCTATATGCAGTAAAAAGTAACAAAAATTGTTAAGAATATACTAAGTAACAAAATATAGATGAAGCGTGTTGAAATCATGAAACAAATATAAGATGTCCATTTCGTCCTAATAAAATCCGAAGTAAAAGTCAGTCCGTAACAGTCATGTGTCACACAAACATCGCTCCTTGACCACACATATTCCAAGTATGGATGATGCTGTACCGTAACAGAAGCTTCCTCAGGACAACGACTGCACATATCAGTCCCTAATTGCCCAGTCCCATTGGCATATAACTCAAATGAGCACATCACACATCGTACACTAACGGACGATGCTGTACAGTAACAACGAATCCTTAGGATCCGCGCATTAGCCGCCCATAACCGACAAACGGAATTACCCGTTAATCAACTACTGTTCATAACAGTTACCTAGAACCACATGGAAGCAAGCGTCAGAGGAGCAAACAGTCTCAACATTCCACATATTATTTCGCATTAAGCAGAAAGGACTCCTCCTCATCAACTTACTCTACAATTCAATATGTTTTTGTGTCATTCAAATATGTAAAAAAAAAATTGTGCTAACTTAAAAATTAATTTCATATAAAATCATAACCTTTAAAAAGTTAATTTCCTTAACTAGTTTTTTCACATGAGTACAAAATCACATGTCTTATTTAAAGTATATAGTGCGTATGCACTCTCGTTTATTTAAATGTTAAGTGTATATATGTTCATGTATTAACAGTATAGAGCTCTCGATCTAACTTCAAATGAAATGTTAAGTATAAGTGTTTGTAATGGGTGATTTGTTTGCTACTTGGTTTTCGACGTTTATATTTTTGACAGATCACACATGACAAATTCCACGAACATTTGACATTTCGATTCAGTATTGTTTTCCATTTTATCATGAATAGACTTACGCCTGAACAACGTTTGCAAATTATTGAAATTTATTATCAAAATTCGTGCTCTGTGAAAATGTGTTTCGCAAGCTACGTCCGCAAAATTGTCTTCAGCGACGAGGCTCATTTTTGGCTAAATGGATACGTGAATAAGCAGAATTGCCGTATTTGGAGTGAAGAGCAGACAGAGGCAATTCAGCAGCTACCAATGCATCCCGAAAAATGCACTGTTTGGTGCGGTTTATGGGCAGGCGGCATCATTGGGCCGTACTTCTTCAAGGACGATAAAGGCCGACGACACCACGTCACATGTTACCGATACACTGCTCCTGAGCAAAAGCAGTTCAACTATACAAAGTTACAACAGCCAAGAGGCGTGCATATATATTACAGACAAAGCAGGCAATACATTATGGCCGCTATTTATCCTATATTATTATCGAAAAATTGTATTACTTTGTAAAGTTTCAAGAAAAAAGACTCAATAAATTCAATTCAATTCAATCCTTAGCTCTTAAGATTAACATATTAAATAAACTATTATATAAAGCATTTTGTAGCGTGTTTTACTAAAAAAACATAATAGTTGGCGACGAGGAAAACTAAGTCCGCGTGCAAAAATTAAATCTTTAAAGTCATTAAAAAAGTCGAAATTTCTTTATATTGTCGAATTGTTGGTCAGGTTAAAGCGGCACGTGGTGGCTTTTAACTATAAAATGGTACCATTAGTCGGTAACATCGAACCATTTTTACCTGGTGGTAATTTTAAAGCCTACGAGGACAGGCTTCGTCAATTTTTCAAAATTAATGATATCCAGGATGAAGGTGAAACTCTATTACTCATCACTATGATTGGTTCGGAGATATACGAGATTCTCATGTCGGGTTGGCTATTTAATCCCGCGCCAAATAATCCCGCGTAACTAAATCCCGCGTAACGAAATCCCGCGGCACAAAATCCCGCGCAACGAAATCCTGCCGATTTACTACCTTTCTTGATACAAAGCGACGGCGCTGTATTAAATTTTCAATCTCCATACGATTTTGTTATTTTGACCAATCAAATCAAAACTCCTCCCCTTTTGCATTTTTAGAAGACGGCTCTTTTTCAGAATTTCACTACTTTTAGTTTTAGTCACTCGAAAGAGTGAGAAGCACGGAGAACGAAGGAAAAAAAAGTATAAAATGAGGATTGATTCCGGAAATTCTTCAGTTCTTTTTAGAACTCGGTAGAGGCAAGACCTCATTAAGAGATATGAATGGATTTCAAATGGCTGGTTGTGGATGGAGGTGGGTGTGTGGGCGGTTGTGGGGTGGTAGGCGAGGGGTTTTGGTGGGTTTGTGAGTCGGTTGGCGAGGGGTTTGTTGGGGGTGGTTAGGTTTTTGGCACTGGTTTGTGTGAGCGATGGTTGGTGTGGGTAGTAGGTTGGCGGTTTGTGTCCGCTGCTGCGATTTCTTTTTTTACTTTTGCCCAAATTGTTTTATTGGACGGAGAATTTTATTGTTTCTGTAAAAAAAAATTCGTCGTCTAATAAAAGTACTTAAGCAGGTCAATTAGGCGATTTTTTTGCCCTAGACGGAGGTCTAGGGCAACTTTTCTTATAAAGTTCTTTTTAAAACTTTAAATTTATTTCGAAAAAAATGTTTATCTTTAAAGTCAATTTGCGGGGAAACTAAGCGTCCTAGAGGCATGAAAGTTTACACACTTTGAACTCTGTTTGCGGCTAAACGGCTTTTCCTGGCGACTTAAAAATTGCATATTCGTGATCTATTGAGTGTCACCTTTCTATCGGCGAATCCTTAAACTCAATTTGCAGCCACACTAAGCGTCATAAAGCATTGAAAATTAACACTTTTTCTCTTTAAGCTCGAAATAAAATTTTTTCTGCAAAAAGCACAATGCGTAAGGGGGGGCATGCTGCCCCCCTGCAACCCCCCTGCCTGGGCCAATTATAATATTTGGGGTGGGTTCATTTTGGGTGTATGCAAAGCTTTTTGGAATTAAACATTTTTTTGGACTTAAAGAAACTACATGAGTGGTTCCGGTGAACATCGGTATCAGTTTTTAAAATCGACATATTTTTTTTTAACTCGATTTGCGGCTTAGCATCCTAGTTAGTTAGAAATGTCTGAAATCATTTAATATCTTTTTGTGATCATTTGGTCGTCTTAAAAAGGACGGATTGAAATAAAAAAGTACTTTTTTTCCCAACAATAACACAACAATTATTGATAATTCACACAAAAAAAAACACGGCACTATTACTTTTGCTTAAATACTTGTGTATTCGACGAGGAATTTCATTCCCTCTGTAAAAAAAATTCGTCGTCTAATAAAAGTACTTAAGCAGGCCAATTGGCCGATTTTTTGCCCTAGATGGAGGTCTAGGGCACCTTTTCATAAAAAGTTCTTTTCAGAACTTAAGATTTTTTTCAAAGAGATATTTTTATTTAAAAGAAATCGAAAAAAAAGGTTGGTAAAAAAAGTTTTTTCCAAAACTTAAAAAAAAATATTTTTCTAATACTTAAAATATATATTTATTTTTCAAAAGTACCAAATAGTATTTTCCAAAGAGTATTGGAAATCCCGTCTAATAGTAGTGAACAATCTCAATATATATCCGTACGTGTGTAATTCCAAAAAATTCAATTTAAATCCGCGGGATTTAATTACGCGGGATTTCGTGCCGCGGGATTAAATTACGTTCCCTCTCATGTCTCTAACGGTCCCAGATCTACCAAGTATAAAAGACTTCGAAACTCTCATAAGACTTCTTCGAGCACATTTTGCCCCTGCAGAAAATAAAAGAGCAGAGGTACAAATTTTAGAAGTCATGCCAAGAAGAAGGGGAACCAATCGGTGATCATATAGTCCGTCTGAAGTCGCTCGTCCAGTCATGTCGCTTTGGAGATTTTTTGGACAAAGAACGATACGAAAAAAGCGCCACAACCAACACCACATTGATCAGTGAGCTGGGAAATATGAGTCGTATATTTTAGATGATGTGTTAATTGATCGCATTATCATTATGAGAAAATACAGCAATGTCTACTAAATGACGATAGTAGCAATTTGGAAAAATGTTGTCAAAAGGCTTTAAACATGTAAGCCTCAGAAAAGCATCAAAAACATGCAACCACATGCTTTTCATTCTATATCATCAACAGTTGCCAAAAAATATCACGACTCGATATGCCAAAAAGCAGAACCACTAGCCTAAATAACAGTCAAGTCCAAAAAATGCACACGTGTCTAACCCTAAATGCGGAAAGCGGTCATCTCAAAACCACAATACCTATCAAAGGCAAAGCAGAGATAAAAGGCGATGCTATAGATGTGGTCGGGATCATCAAGAAATTAATTGTCCAGCCAAGCAATGGGAATGTTTTACGTGTGGGAGACCAGGCCGTACATCTGACGTCTGCAGAAACAGCAAGTCAATTAAAGTCGTCCATAGTATTCGAGAAGAACAGCAGAAGCAGTCGATGGTTAGCACCGTTAAAATTAATGGAGCCAGTGTCGAAATGGAGGTTGATACGGAGGTGGCAGATTCAATCATGAGTCAAGGGGAGTTCAGAAAAAAAAATTTAATTTAAATTTAAAAAAGTGTCCAAATAAACTTTGTACAGTTACAGGTAGTCTATTAAAAGAAATCGGTGCGGTGAAGGTTCAGGTGGCGTTTGGAGGTAGAGAGAATCAATTACAGCTGATAATTATTGAAGGGAATAAAGCATTAAAACATTATGGGTCGTTCTTGGATTGTTTATTTGTATCCGGATTGGAGAAGCGTTTTTGGTATGGTTCCGGTTTACCAAGTAAGTTGCAACCAAAATTTAGTTAGAGATAGAACATTCTTTTTCGGGTATAAATAGTAAAAATTTAAATACACTTATTGTCGGGTATGAAGCCGATATCGTGCTTAAAGAGGATCAGACACCTATATTTCCCGTGCCGTACAGGTTAAGAGAAATTGTTAATGAGGAACTGGATAGGTTGGTGGATGAAGGGATCTTAATGTCAATAAAACAAAGTCAGTGGGCAAGCCCAATTGTTATAGTTCCCAAACCGAATGGTAGTATTCGCATCTGTGTCGATTGTCGGGTAACGATCAATAAATGTATTGAGACAGTCCACTACAATTTTCCCAAAATCGAAGACATTTTCGCTCAACTCGCCTATTGTAAAATTGTTTGTGTAGTAGATTTGACAGAGCGTATCAGCAGTTGCCAGTGTCGGAGGACTCCCGTAAACTTCTTGTTATCAACAATTTGAAGAGGCTTTTTGCTTACACAAGATTAATTCTTGGAGTTAGTTCGGCTCCAGCTATTTTTCAGTCGGTTATGGATAGGATTTTGACTGGTTTAAAGTATGTATTTTGCTAAATAGACCACATAATTATTGGTGGAGTTGATGAAAAAGATTGTCGTGCAAAGTTTTTTGAAGTTCTTGGTCGTCTCAGTCGTCATAATGTTAGAATAAATTTAGAAAAGTCAAAATTTGTACAAAATTGTGTGAAATATCTGGGTCATTCGATTTCACAAAAAGGAGTTTGTCCAAATGAAGAAAAAGTGAAAGCCATAGTGGAAGCTTGGTTCCTAAGAATGTTGCGGAGTTGCAATCCTATCTCGGGCTCGTAAATTATTTTTGCCGAATTTAGCAACTACTTTGTCACCGTTGTATAGTCTACTTAAGAAAAATTCAGTCTTTGTTTGGTCTAAGTCATGCGCAGAAGCTTTTAAACAAAGTAAAGAACTTTTGCTTGAAAATAATATTCTCGCTTTATATGATCCGCATAAGCCAATTATTGTCGCAACAGATGCGAGTCCCTACGGTGTAGGGGCAGAATTGGCACACGAAGTTGAAGGCGTAGAAAAACCCGTGCTTTTCGCTTCAAGTAGCTTGAGTCCGGCAGAACGCAATTATTCGCAATTGCACAGAGAAGCTCTTGCTGTAGTCTTTGCTTTAAAAAAATTCCATAACTGTATTTATGGTCAAGAGTTTTCGTTATATACTGACCATCAAGCTATGAAGGAGATTTTTAATCCTAAAAAGGGCATATCTTCAGTAGCCGCAGCCCGTCTCCAAAGATGGTCAATATTACTTTCCCTGTATAAATATAAGATTTCATATCGTCGTAGTACCCAAATGGGCCACGCAGACGCTCTTTCACGTCTTTCTCTTCCCGAAGGTTCAAAGAGAGGAGTCACCTATTAATTTTTTTCAGTCTGAAGAGCAATTGATAAATTTCAAAAAAGTCTTGGGACATTATAAACACGATACAATTTTACAGTCAGTTCATGAGTCTTTACGAAAATCGTGGTCGAGTCCTGTGAAGCAAGAGTTATTGCCTTCTTATCTAAAAAGAAATAGGTTTTCTACGGATAGCGGAGGTGTATTTTATGCGAACCGTATTGTTATTTCCACCTGTCTTCGGAATAAAGTATTGTCAGATTATATATTTAAAAGTGAACAGTGAATAGCTTTTCGATTATATCTTTGGAACGGATTGTCCAATAAAGGCGAGCGATATCTTTTTAGAATCAGCATTTCATACTTTCAAAGGAAGCATCAACATTTTTTACAAAGAAGTTGTATTAAAAAAATAACTACAGGAATACACATACAACACTCTAAATATGCGTATTTTAAGAGTGATTTTTTGCAATAAGCCTTCTACCTTAAAACTTTTGATGCTGATTTTGAAAGTATCAAGAGTAGATTACAAAAAAGGTAAAAACCAAGATTTTAGGATAGATAGATACATTCTAAAGTATTTTCAGATTATATATTTCAAAGTGAACAGTGAATAGCTTTTGGAGTATATCTTTGGAACGGGTTTCAAAGGGGAGCGATATCTTTTTAGAATCAGCATTTCATACTTTCAAAGGAAGCATCAACATTTTTTGCAAAGAAGTTGTATTAAAAAAAATTACTCCAGGAATGCGCATACAACATTCTAAATATGCGTATTTCAAGAGTGATTTTTTACAATAAGCCTTTTACCTTAAAACTTTTGATGCTGATTTTGATAGTATCAAGAGTATATTACACAAAGGTATCCACTACATTCCAAATATACACTCCAAAGTATTTTCAGATAATATATTTCAAAGTGAACAGTGAATAGATTTTGCAGTATATCTTTGGAACGGGTTGTCCAATAAACGCGAGCGATATCTTTTAAAAATCAGCACTTCATACTTTCAAAGGAAGCATCAACATTTTTTGCAAGGAAGTTGTATTTAAAAAAATAACTCCAGGAATATGCATACATCATTCTAAATATGCGTATTTCAAGAGTGATTTTTTACAATAAGCCTTCTACCTAAAAGCTTCTGATGCTGATTTTGAGAGTTTTATGAGCAGATTACAAAAAAGGTACCAACTACGTTTTTAGGATAAGCCGTTCCAAACATTCACTCCAAAGTATTTTCAGATTATATATTTCAAAGTGGACAGTGAACAGCTTTTGGAGCATATCTTTGGAACGGGTTGTACAATAAAGGCGAGCGATATCTTTTTAGAATCAACACTTCATACTTTCAAAAGAAGCATCAACATTTTTCGCAAAGAAGTTGTATTAAAAAAAATAACTCCAGGAATACGCATACAACATTCCAAATATGCGTATTTAAAGAGTGATTTTTTACAATAAGCCTTCACCTAAAAACTTTTGATGCTGATTTTGAGAGTATCAAGAGTAGATTACAAGAAGGTATCAAGTACGTTTTTAGGATAACCCATTCCAATCATACATTCCAAAGTATTTTCAGATAATATATTTCAAAGTGGACAGTGAATAGCTTTTGGAGTATATCTTTGGAACGGGTTGTACAATAAAGGCGAGCGATATCTTTTTAGAATCAGCACTTAATACTTTCAAAGGAAGCATCAACATTTTTTGCAAGGAAGTTGTAGTTAAAAAAATAACTCCAGAAATATGCATACATCATTCTAAATATGCGTATTTCAAGAGTGGTTTTTTACAATAAGCCTTCTACCTAAAAACTTTTGATGCTGATTTTGAGAGTATCAAGAGTAGATTACAAGAAGGTATCAAGTACGTTTTTAGGATAACCCATTTCAAACATACACTCCAAAGTATATTCAGATTATATATTTCAAAGTGGGCAGTGAATAGCTTTTGGAGTATATATTTGGAACGGGCTTTCCAACAAAGGCGACCGATATCTTTTAGAATCAGCAATTCATACTTTCAAAGGAAGCATCAACATTTTTTGCAAAGAAGTTGTCTTGAAGGACCAATGTACGATAGCTCTAAAAAGAAGAGAATGATAATTAAAAGATTTATAAAAATTAAGTTTAAAATGATCTATTTATTATAATACTCGTAGGTATATAAATTACAAACGCAATCAAGAGAACTTGCCTGGTCGACGGTCAAATCACAAGAGGAAGTAAAAACGTGAAAGTAGAAGGAAAGTGTAGTTAAGGAATAGAGAAATAGGTGGGTGCATGTAATGGGGCATTGTTTGCAGAATGGAAGGTAGTAGATGATGTGTAATGCCAAATTAGGATAAAATATAAAGATATAAAAAAAACATTGAATATTTAACATATTCTAATAAAGAAAGGAATAAGAGTTAATTTTTCTCAATGTGCCATTGTCGTATGTGACTGTGTATACAAAACTATTTGTTACCCAAACACAAACGACAAAATAATCACACATAAGACAAAAATAAAACAAATTTAAATGTTGTTAGAATATTACATACGACAATATAAAAACAAATTACATTTTTATTTAAAAATAAAAATAAACTCAAATTTATTTTTTAGTATTTATTTTCTGTATAAAAAATAGTTTTTTTTTATTCTCAACAAACTTAAAATAAACAAAAGTAAAATAAAAAGTTTTAATCCTAAAAAAAATAATTAATTAATTCATATTGGATAATATACAAAATACCCCAGTGTTTAAAGTATTTCTAAGTTTAAAAAAATCGCATTTATAAGTTCATAGTGTAGTTGTTGTTTAATTATTTAGGCCTATTCTGCCACATCTGTTATTCTACTATGAATTTTCTGTTATTATGCATAACAGATCCCCCTCCATAAAAGATATTTTATAATTGGTATTGAGGAGTTCGATCTTTTATAAAGTCTGTTATGGAACTTCGAAAAAGAAACATTTATACGAACAGACCGAAAATCTGCTATGAAATTATCAGTTCTAGTTAATAAAAAATTTCGGCAGTCGGCACTAACGAATGCCAATAGATTAACCTCTGGAATAATTGTGTTTTGTTTCGCGAAGATAAATTATTCTTTCATGTAATTTGTCAATAACACGTCCTGAATTTAATATATCTCATATAAAAAGTTGTACGAAACTCACACCGGCAAGATAAGCGACTATTTTCTTTTAAATTTGATCCATGAAATGTGTTCTGTGCTTTCATGTTTAGTTTAAAATTACTAACATATTTGTGTTTGTTATTATTCATTTTAATAAATGAATTTCTGACTTCTTTTTAGAACAATTCATTAACGAAATAAACGTAGTAAACATATATTGAAATCATTTATTTTGCAATCAAAGTGTGTTTTTTATTCTTTTATGATTCATAAAAGATTCCATAACAGATTGTGTCATGCTGAATATTAAAAATGCAGTTCGTAAAGGACTTGTTGAGTATTTCGAAATTCTTACAGCTCATTAGCAGATTTCTAAACAGATTTTATAGCAGATGTAGCATACAGAATACCAAAATTATAATGCATAAAAGATTTTTTTACAGCTTAAACTTTTGTAGGAAAATTCATATTAGAATAGCAGCATAAAAGATCTCGGTGAATGGGGCTAATTAATATTAATTATATAAAGTAGGAACAAGAAAAAGACTGTTTTCAAAAACGCAGAAGATCTGCGCTAGTAAAAAACGCATTTCTTTTCTCAAGCATTTTTGAATGCATATACACTTTAGAATATGTGCAGTCAACTGAAGACCGCTTTTAATAAAAATAAATTTTCTCTCGTTCGTGCCCCTTCTGCAGCCAAGAAATATTCTGCTATATCCCGATGATTTTGTACGTTTATGAATAGTAGGACTGCAATTCAACTAGGTTAGTGCGAGCCAAAATCTGCTTTTATGAACACGCCAAATACAGCGTTTAGTAAGGCAGCCGCTTACGAAAACTTCCATACTCTTTAAAAGATCAAAGTTTTACTTAATTTTTACAATAAGGGTATTCATGCAACGACGGAAATCTCAGATAAACCCCAGAAACCAGATAATTTTATCTCCGCAGAAATGAAGTGTCAAAGTTTGTATGGGAAAATATTCTACAAATCAGATAAAATTATTTCACGAATTTGATGTAGAAAGAGAATAAATAAACCTCATAAATTTATTTCAGTGACCATCTGATTAATTCCCATATTTGAGCAAATATTTTTAAGGGTGTGCTCATGCAAATATCTGGCGGAAAATTATATCTTTCTGCAAAGCGGAAAATTATGTCGTTGCATGAATACCCTTAATGACCCAATAAAATATTTTATTTTCAACGTTTTTGAGATATGGATTCATACTTTTTATATATTTTTTTTATTTGTTGGATTGGATGGCCTTTGATGGAAATATTCGAAGAGCTTTTTGATTTAAATAAGCCTAGGTTTGGATTGGAATGAAGATTCGTACCTGCATCATAATCATCATCCCATAGTATTTTGGTGCGCATGTTAAAACAAATAAAAAGAATTATTCAAACCTATCTTTTGCCTTATAGTGCATTATCATACGCATAGAGTTCATCCGACACACTTGGTGCATGGTGCAGAGGACTCGTCCAACCTCTTACCTCTGCGAAATCTTGATCTCGAATCGTGAGCGCGACTGAAATTACACCAGTCTGTGCGTTATCTTATGAGACATGTGACAAACGCCTACCGGAATTTCAGTAAAATAATGTGGTAGGTATATTAAAAATAAAACCTACGACAAGTATTTACCAAACGTTCGATGCACAGATTATGTATGAAAAATATGTCGTATGTTTTTATTTTGTCGTATGTGTCACATTTGTATACACATACGACAAAGAAATACTTAAATGTTGGCGATCGTGCACATACGACAAATTTTAACGATATTATCTTGGAAACTATGGCCGATATCGAAAAACGGATTGCACCAGGTTGTTGAGAAAAATTTAAATAACAAAACTGCATTTAAATCTCAAAACCTCACATTTTTACATACGACAAAATTTTACCCAGGCGACGAATGGTATTGGCGATCCGAATACCACCGGTTAGATACTGTACTATATCGTTGATAAATAATGCAAACAGTAAAGCACTGAGAGGACATCCTTTTTTAACACCAGAATTCGTATCAAACCATTGTCAAAATACATGATCCGTCCAAACAGCAGCCACTGAACCAGAGTACATAATTTTAATAACATTTAGAAATTTCGAAGAGACACACAGTTGTGATAGTTTATAAATAAGTGCGTTTCTATTCACAAGATCAAAAGCCGCCTTAAAGTCAACGAAAAACGCGCAAGTCTTATTATTCCTGGCATGGAAGGCTTTGACTTTTGAAGTTAAGACGAAAATCTGGTACACAGTTGAGTATATTTAACTGAATTCCTGCTTGGAATTCCTCTAAAATATTGTTGACATCAACCCATTTTTCTAGTCTATTTACGAGGATACCACAAAATATTTTTGCTCTAACGTTCATGAAGGATATTCCACGATAATTTTCAACGTTGTTCGGATCACCTTTCTTATAAATAGGGAAGATTACAGATTTTTTGAACGATGAAGGGATACTTGCAGTTGAAAAAATGACGTTATACATTTGTTTCAGTTGATTAATGAGAGATGGTGTTGCAGTTTTGAAATACTCATATGGAATAACATTTTCTCCTAGAGCTTTTCCGTTTTTGTCATTCTCAAGAACGATATTTATATCGTCAATGGTTATTTCGGGGTTTAAGATTTCATCTATATCTAGATTCTGCATATGCAAACGATATGTTTGAATAGTTGAGTAGCAGTTTTTGAAGTTGACAGACAGGTCATCTGCTGATACACTTGAGCCTATGACAAAACTGCATCCATTTATTTCTTTTGCTATCTTCCAAAAATCATTTGAACTCTTGGCGAGACTAAGGGAATTTGCTTGTATATTTTCGTATTCAATTTTCTTTGAGCGGCAAATTTGCTTGTATCTTCAGTTTGATTCGATATACCACCTTCTTAATTCTTCCGTATAGCAGGTACGCAGTGCCTGTAAGAGCGCGAACGATTTTTTTCGGGCATTCATGCGCTCTTTATCGATCCACTTTTTTTTAACTTTGTAACATTTCCTGTTGATTGATTTCGAGAAGTACTTGATATATCTTATGATTTTATTTCAAAACAACTCAATAGATTGGTTCGATATTGCAGTTTCTGAGATAAGGTTATCTAGATTTACTTGGTAGTCGCTCATGTTTCCATTTTAGCTTTAATAAAAGATTAAGATTCTGTTGTTGCACTGCATTTTTAATTGACCATTGAATTACAAGAGGCATATGATCCGAAAATGTTTTATATTCTATTGTAAATTTCGAAATAGAGTCAATCCAGTTATAGTTTGCTGTGCAGTAGTCGAAAACAGATTTCCCTTGCCCCCCTACAAAGGTATAGTGACCCTCCGTATCACCATACGTACAACCATTTAAGATGATACTATCGAACATTTGTAACATCTCCAAGAAATCCAGACCATTTTGGTTACAAATATCGTGTTTGGACTGTCTGCTGGTTGGTGAGATTAAAGAGTTGTTTATTGTGTGCGCGAGCTTAATTTGGATGTTACTAATTCTAGCATTGAAATTTCCAACCAGAAGAACACTTTTACTATCTAGGTAACTCATTACGTTATTCAGTTTTTCAAAATCTTCGCTCCACTTATTACAGTTAATATATGCTGCAATAACATATTTTTTTGTAGAAGCTTAACTAAATTTGTGCCTTCATGTTCTAAAAAATCGTATGTTTTTAACTGCGATGATTTAATTCCGTCCTTTAGATGATGTTCTGACTGCTCCATTCCAAAAAAGTTTGAACCAATTGAAAAGGCTTTTAAATTTAAATGAATTATCATTAATTAAATGTGTTTCAAATAAGAAAAAAACGTCAAATGTTTTAACATAATTAAGAAAAATCAGTAAAAAGAATTTAGTTGCTTAGGCCTGATATATTATAAAGAGTTTGTTGGTGACAGCATCGTGCTTTTGACAAATTCAAAATTTATTTTTCCATACATTCGTTTTAGTTCTTCTTCTTCATCATCATTTTGATTAATTATTAATTTATTATAAGAATTAAAATAAAATGTTTTACTACCAATTACAAGATTGTTGTTTTTAAATTGAATCTTTTCGTTTGGTCTTTGTGTTTTATTATTCGACGATAAGTAGAATTCGGCGTTTTAGTTGCATCTGCTTTGTCAGATCTCGTTGGACATAAGCACCTGTGCCCTTGAGCTTTGAGGAGTTCCTCATCATTTTGTTTGCAACCTCTTTGGTGCCGGTGTTTATCTTAAGTTTAATGAATGTGCTATTCTCACTTATTTTTGTGGCTTGTCGTAAATTGTGTGTTTCTTCACTATCAAGAAGAAATTGAGTCAATCTGCGTACCCTTTCCTGAGGATCCGTCTCAGAATGGTCGCTTCGTATCGCGATAATAATGTTTTTTCCTTTGAGGTCACGACTCTGTAGCTCGAGTTTATCTTCCAGAAAATTGCAACGCGTTTCGAACTACTGTACTTTCTTTGAATGTTCTTCATTTTCATTTCGTAGAAAATTAACTTCGGTATTTAAATTGTTGACGTCGTCCTTTGAGGCTAGATTCTCGGTTGCTTTCGTAAGCTCTGAGCGGAGTGACTCATCAATAATTGCTTTAATTTTCTGGAAATCAGCAAGGGATAGAGACATTTTTGTATGTGGCCTGTAAATTTTTGTTGCCCTTTATATGTTGGTATCAGCTTCCGAGTCAGAATGTTCCTCGAGCGATATTTGGTGTTTTTTCTTTTGTTTTCGGTCATGTGACTTGCGAACACGTAGGTTACGTATTTTAAAGCTAATTTTACCTAAGATTTTCCAACTGTCTTTTTACAGTGTCTTACAATTATAATAAAAGGAGTTAATTAAAACTTTTAAGACTGGAATTAATGTAATTTAAACAGTTTTTTTTTAAATAATACGAGAGCGACTTTTCAACACTTCCTATTCACTTGCAAAACAGGGTTGCCAACCTTAACTAGTATTGTGACTTTTGTTGGATGAGTTTCGTGGCAAACGTATATCCATAATGTAATATAATAGTGAAAAAAAAATGGAGTAGTCAGATCCTTATGGAAACAACTAAAATATATTATAATTAAATTATTACAGAATGAAATACGTAATAAACATAATAAAACTCACCCACTTCCGATATTTGTTTTGAAATTTTTTAACCAGCAGCTTAATTTGGATGTTACTAATTCTAATTAATTGAAATTTCCAACCAGAAGAACACTTTTACTATCTAGGTAACTCATTACGTTATTCAGTTTTTCAAAATCTTCGCTCCACTTATTATAGTTAATATATGCTGGAATAACATATTTTTCTGTAGAAGATTAACTAAATTTGTGCCTTCATGTTCTAAAAAATCGTATGTTTTTAACTGCGATGATTTAATTCCGTCCTTTAGATGATGTTCTGACTGCTCCATTCCCAAAAAGGCTTTTCAATTGAAAAGGCTTTTAAATTTAAATGAATTATCATTAATTAAATGTGTTTTAAATAAGAAAAAAACGTCAAATGTTTTAACATAATTAAGAAAAATCAGTAAAAAGAATTTTGTTGCTTAGGCCTGATATATTATAAAGAGTTTTTTGTTGGCAGCATCGTGTTTTTGACAAATTCAAAATTTATTTTTCCATACATTCGTTTTAGTTCTTCTTCTTCATCATCATTTTGATTAATTATTAATTTATTATAAAAATTAAAATAAAATGTTTTACTACCAATTACAAGATTGTTGTTTTTAATTTGAATCTTTTCGTTTGGTCTTTGTGTTTTTATTATTCGACGACAAGTAGAATTCGGCGTTTTAGTTGCATCTGCTTTGTCAGATCTCGTTGGACATAAGCACCTGTGCCCTTGAGCTTTGAGCTTTGAGGAGTTCCTCATCATTTTGTTTGCAACCTCTTTGGT
Organism: Philhelius pedissequus; assembly: GCA_910595825.1. Taxonomy (NCBI): domain Eukaryota; kingdom Metazoa; phylum Arthropoda; class Insecta; order Diptera; family Syrphidae; genus Philhelius; species Philhelius pedissequus. Next base: position 143,375,393 of record OU343161.1, on the reverse strand, counting down.
GCCGGTGTTTATCTTAAGTTTAATGAATGTGCTATTCTCACTTATTTTTGTGGCTTGTCGTAAATTGTGTGTTTCTTCACTATCAAGGAGTAATTGAGTCAATCTGCGTACCCTTTCCTGAGGATCGGTCTCAGAATGGTCGCTTCGTATCGCGATAATAATGTTTTTTCCTTTAAGGTCACGACTCTGTAGTTCGAGTTTATCTTCCAGAAAATTGCAACGCGTTTCGAACTACTGTACTTTCTTTGAATGTTCTTCATTTTCAATTCGTAGAAAATTAACTTCGGTATTTAAATTGTTCACGTCGTCCTTTGAGGCTAGATTCTCGGTTGCTTTCGTAAGCTCTGAGCGGAGTGACTCATCAATAATTGCTTTAATTTTCTGGAAATCAGCAGAGGATAGAGACATTTTTGTATGTGGCCTGTAAATTTTCGTTGCCCTTTATATGTTGGTATCAGCTTCCGAGTCAGAATGTTCCTCGAGCGATATTTGGTGTTTTTTCTTTTGTTTTCGGTCATGTGACTTGCGACCAGGTAGGTTACGTATTTTAAAGCTAATTTTACCTAAGATTTTCCAACTGTCTTTTTACAGTGTCTTACAATTATAATAAAAGGAGTTAATTAAAACTTTTAAGACTGGAATTAATGTAATTTAAACAGTTTTTTTTTAAATAATACGAGAGCGACTTTTCAACACTTCCTATTCACTTGCAAAACAGGGTTGCCAACCTTAACTAGTATTGTGACTTTTGTTGGATGAGTTTCGTGGCAAACGTATATCCATAATGTAATATAATAGTGAAAAAAAAATGGAGTAGTCAGATCCTTATGGAAACAACTAAAATATATTATAATTAAATTATTACAGAATGAAATACGTAATAAACATAATAAAACTCACCCACTTCCGATATTTGTTTTGAAATTTTTTATCTTTTTTATTGTTTTGTTATCTGTCAAAATACTCACCTCAAATTAAGTAAACTGGTCTTGTCTTGTGGTAAGATTAAGGCACACATGCATTAATATGCTAGGGCTTGCTTCTACTTTTTGATTAGATTTTTTTCATTTTGAACATACAATTAATAAATTGCTGAATTTGTAAGCCAAAATCAACAAAGAACTTTTACTAGTACGTTTTTTGTTTGATAAAATCCTTTAGGAATACAATTTAACCAAAAAGCAATTCATTTTTCATTTTTTGAATTCAATGGATTTTTATTTTGAATATTTAATCTCACCATATCTACCAAAAGTGCAAATGCGCACTCCTCCGTTTCGATAAGCCTTTGTTGGTGTCTGCTCCATTTGAAATGCACGGGCAACTAACCCATGATTGTCGAAACGGAGAAAATTCTCTCAATTTAGTTTGTAAGAGAACGAACCCCCGAAGTCGTGCATCTATGTAGTATAGTTTCTCTATGGCCCCGACGAAGATCAACAATTGTGTGGATGAAACAACCAAAAAGATGTTTTTTTTCTGTTTTCTGTGAAACGACACGCGGAAAAACGGAAAAAGTAAAAAAATGTTTACCGTCGCGACACGCGGCCGCATTGTATTTACTAAACCGAGTTTCAATGCATTTTAACTTTGACAGAGCGGTTTTTGAAGTGCCGCGAGATCGACCGCGTGTCCATTCTGTTCAGTCAGTTACGGGGTGTTTGAAGGAGGCTTTACATGCATCTTCATCTTCATCTGCATTGACATCTGAAAAAAAAGAGGAAACAAAATAAAAAATTCATACTTGTGCGATAGAGAGCGAAAACCAAAATGGAGATCATCTTCATGTATGAAGATTATAGGAAGTACGAACCTGAAGATTGCAGATTATAGTGAAGATGAACATGTTCATCTTCATTATAGCATTTGCATCTGCACCATAATTTGTTCCGGTTCAGATAACGAATTTTAAAGTTTTTTTTTACCATTTCACCTCAGTTTGCTTAAAAACAACGAAAATAGCGAACATTTTCTTCTCAAAGCTACATACCTGAACGCTAAAAATATGTGATTGTGAGATGTGTCAAGAAAGCTATAGCAGAGTTCGAGTAAGTTATTAGTGTGTACAGTGTCTTACTTTTATGTTTGTTTTATATTATTGGCCCGCTCTACTTTTCTTCAAGTCTGCAGATGCGGATCCATGTAAAGCCGCCTTGAATTGTACTGCACCGCGTAATAGTCTCTTTCGTATTTGGATTGTATTCGTGTATAGTAAACTACTAGTCGTCAAAGGAAATGCATTCAATTGTACTAGTGTTAGTAAAATGTGGGGTTGATCCACAGAAAAATACGGATGTGCAAAATTGATTCAGAATAAGAAACAAATTTTTGTTTGCCCTATGGAAGGATTTAACTTGGCAAAATTAATATTTTTTACCAACGGGAACCCTCATACAAATTGCACTAGTGTAAAAGCAGATTTAATAATTAGTTTGGTTCTTTGGCAACATCGTGGTTGACAATTCTAAACTGAAGTACCAACTTGTACAAGTTAAAATGCTAACCCCCCAACTAACAATTTAGATTGCCGTAGGTACGATTTCGAGAATTTCGCAGGCTACCAGCTTGTATATAGCCATCTTATGCAAGCTGTTGCAAGATAGCTTGTATATAGCCATCTTATGCAAGCTATAGCAAGCTAGCTTGCATATAGCCAACTTATGCAAGCTTTAACTTGTATATAGCAATCTTATGCAAGCTATAGCACGTGCATTTGTTGGTAGCTTGTATATATCCATCTTATACAAGCTATATCTGGTATATAGTCATCTTATGCAAGCTAAAGCACGTGTATTTGCAGAAAGCTTGTATATCTTATGCAAGCACACCCTGCATTGTATGGTTTGTATATTGTAAATTAATTTTTATTTCGTGGAAATTCCACCATTAGTTTTGAATATGTATTTGATATCACATTTTTACTTGCGATTATAGGTACTGTAAGGCAAGATATGTATTGGTAAAAATAAAAAAAAATTCTAACAATCAATCATGACATTACGATCATAGAGAACACCAAAAAGTGGGTCCCGCAATTCCGTCTGTCTGTCTGTCCTCGAGTCTGCAGCCTAAACGGTTCGATGGACTAACTTAAATCTTAGTACATATTGTTTTTCGGTAATATGCCCGCACGTTTTTTTAACTTTTTAGATTTATTAATTTTTTTTTTCATAACTATGTACGCGCTCAAGGGATTATGAATACCCTTTATATGTTTTTCTTAACACAGCGCGGGCATCCGGTGGAAGAAGAGAAAGAAGGATAGGAAAGATATGTGGCGCGATGTTCTGAGACTAGAACTGGTTGTTGTCTCAGATTTATCTCCAGGGATGGCGGCTGAACTAATGCGGAGAGAATTACCGTGTTTTATTAATTTATGTCCCTTATAATTCGCATTATTTTATTTATTTCGTTGTCATATTTTATGGGTATACTAGTTTACTCAATCACATGTTGAGTGTTATGCCTAAACAGCATGTAATGAGCAAAGCAGCAACTTATTTTATGGCAATTTTTAGAATTGGTGTTTAATGGAATATAAGAAGACATAGACAACGGCAGGAATCGAACCTGTACCACGAGGTTGACAGGCGAGCACACAACTATCGTGCCACGGCCACCCCCAATTTCAACTCATAAAAGTTGTATTAACAAAAACATTTGTTTTTTAGTTTAACTTAAATCTTATGGGCATGGCCTGAAAGGCCGTCAGCCAGATGATAGCCTAAAATGATAATAATTTACAGTTTTTTGTAGTTTAATAGTGCTTTATAAAAAAAATATTCAAACTTAAAAGCCTTCTCTTATTATCTGTCTTCTATAATTAAGAGCAAATTTTAAATACAGAGATAGTTTTTTCCAATCTAATCCATTAAGAATTGCAATGACTTCCGCTTGATAAATAACTTTTCTGCCATACTTGTCGCCGAATTTCTACTAGAATTGGGCACCTTGCGATGAAGTGCCGTACGTTTTCCCTTTCATTGGTGTTGCATAGGGAGCAGTTGAGCGGTAGGTCATTTCGATGTGGAATGAAATTTAGAGGCAAGAGTTCACCCCTTGCCCTGAAGATCAATGCTATTGTTTCACGGTTATGGATGTCCTTGAAATAGTTGGATTCTCTTAGATCATGATGAAGTTGAGGGTAGAATTCCCTATGTAGTGAACTCGTAGCTTGCTCTATACTTTTCTCTCTCGATTTTAAGTGAATCTTTTCCAATAGATTATGAAGATATGATATCCATTCTGCTAAGTTGTTTAAGGTTAGATTAAATGAGAGTTCACAAGAACCTGCTAGGTTTTTCCATTCTTGAAACCATGAGCTTTGCGACCTTATTACAAAGACTGCAATCTTTCTTGCAACTTTATCGACGTGGCTGTACATTATTTTGGTGATGTAATTGAAGTGCAGTTTAAGGGATGGAAGATATAATGGTGATAAACCGGTTTCGATGAGAAGCATGTAGTTTGGTGTTGTGTTTGGTAGTCTAAACTGCCTTTTCAGAAAGAACCTCAGGAGTTTTTCAGTTGTTTCAGACTGATTCCAGCCCCATGATTCTGTAGCATACAGCATTATAGATTCAGACATTGCGAGAAAAACTTTATATTTTGCACTAAATGCTAAGTCCTTATTTCCATACACATTTTCCCACACCGTACCAATCGCATTTTTGGTCGAAAAGGTTTTTTCACTAGGTCTTGTTCTAGGTTTAAATTGCGCGTCACAGTGTAACCCAGTTATTCATACACCCTCACAGTTTCGATTTGATATTCTCCGCAATACCTTTATCCTCTCCGAAAAACCATTGTTTTTGATTTGGAAAGGTTCAGTGTTAAATTCCACTTCGAACAGTATTTCCTCAGTTTGTTGATCATTAGCCGAAGAGATTGAAAAGAAAGATTCAGTGTTAGATTCCACTTCGAACAGTATTTCCCCAGTTTGTTGATCATTAGCTGAAGAGATTCAGGAGATTCAGCTAAAATGACGAGATCGTCTGCGTACATGAGCACTTTAATCCGAAACCCATCAATCATTATACCACACGGCATGTCTTTTATTAGATCCTCGAAGTAAAGGCAAAATGCTGAAGGGCTGAGATTGCAACCTTGTTTCAACCCTACTAAGGCGTGAAACCGATCAGATAGATTTTGCCCATCCCATACTGCACTCAGAATATATTTGCTTTCAATGCATGCTGTGAGTCGGCTTCTTAGAATTTCCATGAAGATTTTGAGAGAAGAATTGAGAAAAGCAATACCCCGATAGTTGGATGGGTCCTTCTTATCTCCTTTTTAAATATGGGAAAAAGAATAGATTTTCTGAAAGCATCCGGTGTTTCGCCTGTAGTTAAAATAACATTGTACACTTTTGTGAGAAGTGTTAGAAACTCCAATGTTGCATATTTCCAGAATTCATTCGGGATCAGGTCAATTCCAGGAGCTTTGTTGTCTTTTATCTTGGCTACTACTGCTGGGACTTCAGCGATCGTTATTTCTCTATCTAAAATTTGGATTTCGATATTTGGTATGGCGTATTGGATTGGATGGGAAAATAGTTCCGGGTTCAATTGTACTTCAAAATGATGTAATGTTTCAGCGGGCAACAGTGTTTTTGCAACAAAAGGTCTTCCTTTTATATTTTGTATTCCTTTCCAAAATTCCGAGGAGTTTTTACAGTCTGTTAGGCTTTCTGCTTGTTTTTTGGAGTAATTAGCTTTTTTACATCTACATAAAGTTTTGTACGCTCGATTTGCTTCAAGATAGTCTTCTTTCAATGAAAGGGCATTGAAATTTGGGTAAAGATGAAGAAACGCAAAAGATCTTTTCCGGGAAGATTCACATTCCTTATCATACGAGGTCGATTTTATTGAAGGGTCTTAGGTTTTTGGAGATCTATGACCGCAGTCGATGATATCATGCTCTGCAAATCTACCATCGTTGCCGAGTGCTCATATAGTCCGTGTGCTGCTATACTGCGGTTAAGTTTTGCCTGATATATTTCAACGCGATTTTTCTGCCATTTGAGGTTAGGGAGAAGTGAATTTTGTGTGTCGATTTGTATTTGACTATCTGAATGTGTCGCAGTTAAAGTTACAATTAATGGCATATGGTCAGACTAAATCTGACTATCCACTTCAAAATCAAATAAATTGCAGACCAAGTCAGTGGACATGATAAGATAATCGATAACAGACTGGCCTGGGTTTCTAATAAAAGTAAGTTTACATTCTTCATCTCCTTTTTGAGTACCATTCATTATAGCCAAATCAAAAGAGCTTCCCATTTTCAAGATCGTTTTCCCCCTTGCGTTGATTTCTTTAGCTTTAGATTTTCTTGGGACAGAACGACATCCAAAAGAGACGTATTGTTCTTGTCCTGTTGGTGCGTTCAAATCCCCTAAAAGTATGCAGTGATTATCTCCCAATATTTGCATTGTATCTTGTAAATGAGTAAAGTCCGTTTGCCAGTGCGAACAATTTAAATAGACTGGGACTAAATTTATAGTTTTTTTTTATCGATTAGTATCTCTAAATATTTGAAATCTTCTATATCCTTGAAAGTGCACTTGGTTATGGATAAGGATTTTTTTTACGCCGTAAAGTGTTCCATCCGAAGCGCTTCCTCTCGTTGTTCCATTCCTTTTTATCGCTGCAACCCAACTTAGTTCGTAATCGTTGAAAAACTCTTCAAAGTATTTTTGATCTTGGTTCAGAGTGTGAGTTTCGTATAACAAAAATATTTCAAAAGTGTTGACATAATAAAAAAAAGTTACGATATATTTTCTTATTAGCTAAACCATTAATATTATAACTTAAAATATTTAATTTCTGAAAACTAACATCATTTTCAATATTCTGGCTGACTGCTAGATCCTAGTGCGAACGTCTATTAAATTGAACTGCACTACCAACATCATAAATGTTTGCGAGTTGAGATGTAGGTAGCGGAAGATAGCTAGTAGATGACGTTTGAGTGACATTTACAGATGACATTTGCAAGTTGTTGTTTTGGTAAATAAGTTTTCTCTCTGTAAGGTGATATTAAATTTTGGCGAAAGAATGTTACGACCGTTCTTATTTCCACAAAATAAACCAGTCTCATCATTCCAGGAGAAATGTTCATCTTGAATGCGCAACCTGTCATCTATCAAGCTAACCCTAAGATCTGGATTCTGTGACTTCACTGCCCTTTTCAGTTTCAGCAATATTGTGCGATTACGGCGCATTTCAACTGGGTAATCTTTATGCATTGATATGCCAGTATTTGCAAGCCTTTTTCCTTGGATAAGTATATCTCGAACCAACTGCCCATTCGCTACCTTCGCGCGGTAGGTCCGCCGATTTGTTGACGAGGTGCGTAGCTCCTGGAAGTATTCGAAGCTTACTGCTGATGCCCCATTTGTCATGCTTGAACTTGGAAGATGAAAAATTAAGTTGCTATCTCTCATATGCAGATCAGAAACTTCAAAACGCCGCTCGAGATGATCGCATCTCGATTCCAAAGATCGAATTTGCGCCTTAAGGTTTTCGTTGCACACTCGTAGTTGGGAAAGTTCGGTAATTATGGGTTGAAGATCTTGTTTCGCCGTCAGATTATTGAATCGATCATCAAGCAATCGGGTAAAATCTTCAAGTTATAATTCGCTAAGGGAGCTCATTGCAGTTCTATTCTTTTTGGTGTTTTTGGTGTCTTCTTTGGTATCAGGAGATCTTTCTAACAAATTTCGCTTCTTAGTTGCCGGTGTTACGAGGTTAGGATTCATGCGTGTGCGATTTTTGAAATATAACTTTAACTTATTGCTAGCACTTACGTGAATTTGATTGTACGAACTTAGATTAAGGTGCTCTGAATCTTTTGTTAACTTTTTAAAACTTAATTATTTCGCACAACACTCAGAAAAAAAATGCCTTGTTTAACAGATCGTCGGCCATCATCAAAAAATTGCTATTTTTGTTACATTTACTAGAACCATTTATTTTGGTTGTCGATTTTCTGGGAAACGGTTTATTTGAGTTTTTTGGAAATTTTTTAAGCAGAAGCTCCTAGAAAGTTTAAACACTATTGTAAACCAATTTTTTTCAAACATTTTTTTTTGCAAATTAATTTTTTTCTTGAAAACTCAAAATTTCAAAAACGGCTCAATAGGTTTTTTTCGAAACTTCGTATTTGGAAGTTTTTGACCTTATCCTGAATAGTTAAAAAATTAGTTTTCCTAAAATAAAAAAAACAACTTTACCTCCCATACCAATTCTAAAAAACCGCTAAAAAAATATTTATTTCTCAAAAACGGCTCCAACAATTTAAAAAAAATGTGTGTCTCCTTAAATAAGTACAGTCCACTTTTAAGTATAAAAATATTTTGTTCGCGTACTTATTAACGGTACTTCCCATAGAACCACTTTACATATTTTAGACTTTCTCGCTATTGGATGGCCCGATTGATATTAATTTTTTTGCAAACGCTCTCTAAAAGTTTTAATAAAACTGCACACTCAAATCTTCAAAAAAAAAAGTTTTCCGAATTTTAAAAAAATTATATTTTTTTTTTTGAAAAGTCGATTTTTCAATTTTATTTTAAATTTTAATTTTATATGTATATTAATATAGCCTTCAAAATGGCGTCTCAATTTTTTACTAAAAATGTTTTAAAATTTTATACATAAAAAATTAATTTTTAAAAAAACCGCTCCAACGATTTCTGAAATTTTTTTTTTATATATTCTTATTTATCCAGGAATCCAATTGGCATCTTTGTTTTCCCTTAAACTAAAGCAACTAAGCAATCAAAAACTATTTTATTGAGTATCATCCATTAATTTCTACCTAAATATATTTAATTTTCGCAGTTTTGCGCGCGTCACTGAATATATGTATACCTAGATTATGTACTATGTAGGCCCTCATACATTTATATATATATACATCTGTAGAGATCACATAAATATTATGTAAATTGCGCCCAAATTATAAAGTTATATTAATAAGCTACCACCCACCTACATCCTTCACTTTTATATTTTCTGTCTATATTTACATACCTAGGTTCCATCTATGTATGTATGTTCTTTTTCTTATTAACCTCCTACCTATAATTAATTAAAATCCATAATTTAATCTAAATATACATTATTTGTGGGTAGGCACGTATAACTAACTAACTATTTCTTTAATCATCCATTCGGAAATTCATTATACTAAGAATCAAGGTAATAAACCTACTAAGCAGCCACATTAAAGTTGTTAGCTGCAAAAGCAAGTTCGTATGATCCAGTCTAGCATTTTATTTTATTTAAATTCGATTTCCGTCTAAATTAAGCGACGTAGCGACTTAAAAATTGAATATTCGTGATGTTGGCAGTGACACCTTTATATCGATGTATCGCACGATACGAAAAACCAATTTGTCAAAATTGACATATTTTTCTATTTAAACTCGAAAAATTAGTTCTTTTTGTTGATAAAACAATTTTTTTCTTAAAAAGAATGTGTTTTTTTAAAAGTGTTTTTTTTCGTCAAAAAGTGTTTTTTTGTCAAAAATAAAATATAATTTTGGAAAAAATTATTTTAAGTGGTTGTTTATTATCAAAAACAATTTTCTGAAAGAAATATTCATTCTAATATTATTAGAAAGTACTACCTAAATCTAACGAACCGAAGTGTTCGGCGTTCGAATCAGAATTTGACACAGATTTTATTTTTTATGACAATGGAGTTAATGCAATATGAATATTAACATAAGATACTTTTTGTTCGAAATTGTAAATGCAATGAAAGTATAATAAAGAATAATAAAAGCTGTAAAATAAAGAGCTTTTGCGATTTAAATGATTTTAAGATATTTACGATGTATGTACCTAAATCTGATGAAAATTATTTGTAAAACTTGTTTTTACACACAGTACACATACCTACCATATTTAATTAAATACACATGACTATAAAATATACAGATTCGAGTATTATTTTTTTAAGATATCTAAAGAATGGAATTTTACCAATCGCCACCGCACAATGACATTTATTGCGCGAACGCAAAGTAATTATTATAACGTGAAAGCACGCGATGTATCAACTCATCAAAATTTGGACATTCTACTCGTATATCATTAGGTGGCGTAGTGGCAGAGTGCACGTACAGTCGATCTCGTACTGTGGAGGTGTTAACACGTTTTCGGCTTCCGAGTTTTTCCAAATTAAATTTCGTGTGTGAGCTTAAGTTTTACATTAAATCAAGATTTCATAAGTGGTGCAGTAGCGCAGTGGTAGAGTGGCCGACCGAGAATCCGAGGGTCGCCAGTTCGATTCCCAGCCGGGCATCAGAACTTTGCAAGCTTTTTTTCACAACCGTGAAGTGGAAAACTTTATTGGTTGGGAAAACAATCAAAGGAGGAGGAGTTTAAGCACCGGGGCATCGAAAGGTGTCCTAGCGCCAATGAGGCGAGCGTTGGCATCAGCTGAGGGAACATCGAAAGATGTTCCAATTACAAGCAGTGATTCTGCAGCAACAACATCAACAGCAATAACAACAACGGCAACATCATCCGATGCTAACCAAATAGCGCAGAAAGAGGATCAAGTGCGCACCAAATTTGGTAAAGAGGAGATTCACGGCCACCTCAGCAAAGCTGCTAGCTGGGGTGAATACGTCCGATATAGACGAGACGTCAGAGGCAGCAAGACAAACCCAGCTAGACACTTCACCCGAAGAGGGTATTGCATATATGTCTGAGGAAGGAGAAGGGCACTTCACGACGAGCAATAGTACTGCCTTCGTGAACCTCTTCACATCAGAGGAGGCATCTGAGGAGTACGAGGAACAAAGAATGATCGCTCAAATTGAAACAATGGAGGCAGAAATCCAAAAGTTGAAAAGTAAAGTTAAGGCCAGCCAAGAAGCGTGCCGAGCGAAACAACTAAAAGTACTCGACGAACAAGAACAACAACAGAAAAAAGAACAATTACAAAAACAACAGCCACAGCAGCAGCCAAAACAACAACGGAAAACACAACAGCAACAGCAGCAGGCAAAATCCCAGAAACAACCGCAAGAAAAACAGCAGCAGCAGAATCAAAAGCAGCAGCAGAAAAGTCAGTCTCAGCAGCAGCAGCCACAGCCACCGATTACGAAAAAAGAAAAGGTGCCACCCATAAATACTTATAAAATGGAGTTACAGGATACCATAAATCTATGTAAGTTGACCATAGGTCAAAATTTTACTATAAAAAGATTAAATAACGATAGGCATGCTATCCATTGCTTCACACTGGAACAGCACAAAAAAATTAAGGCGTTGCTAAAAGAAACCACTACTGAATTCTTTAGTTTCACCCCTAAGAACGAAAAATTTCAAACGGTCCTTTTGATGGGCATAGATTCCTGCACGGAACCACAGGTGCTCTTAAGTGAACTCCGCCAAAAAGCGAATGACGATCTCGACTTTATCGGGGTCAAGCCGTTCGCTACAGTTAGAGCTAGACGGGAGAAGCGGAGTCTTCCCTTCTTCCTTGTTCAACTCTCACCCAGCAGCAAACTGGATAGTTTGAGGAGTATCTCCGTCCTCAACTACCAGGATGTAACTTGGGACAAATTAAAAAGGCGCGGCGACATGCTTCAATGCATGCGCTGCCAAAGGTACGGCCACGCCGCAGAAAACTGCGAAATGAAGTCACGCTGCGTTAAGTGTGGAGAGAACCACAATTCAGATGAATGCAAGTTACGAAGGGAACGGGACGAAGATAGGACCCAGATTAAATGTGTACTCTGCCGAGGCAGCGGACACCCCGCTAATTATCGGGGATGCCCGACGTTTCAGCTTATAAAGAACAATAAAGCAGCAAAGCAAACAGTGGTAGAAAAGCGTCCAACAGTGCGCCCTCCTACAACAACGCCCGTCAACCCCGGCGGCACAGGCGGATATTATGGGCATTCTGCTGGCCATGCAGGGTCAGTTGACTGGTCTCCAAAACCAGAACAGGGAGCAGGCGATTAGGGTGGATTATCTCTACTGTTTTGCCGAGAGGCCCTTTAAGATCCTAGCTGTGAATGTAAATTCACTGATTATGACCGAACGTAGAGCGAATTTATTCCAATTGCTTAAAGACATAAGTCCAGATGTGTTTATGGCTAGCGAAACTAAGCTTAACCAGAAACATAAATTGACTAACAACAATTACAATATCGTAAGAAGAGACCGACCCAACTCCACTCAAGGAGGGGGCGTCGCAATCTTTATACGTAAAGGCATTAGTCATAAGGTAATATATAATAGTGATGTGCGAAAATTTCGGACGTTAGAGGCATGCATCATATGCATTCATCTCCAACAGGGGAAGCGAATGTATGCCGTTAACTCGCCGATTCTCTTCAGCATTTACACCAGCGATCTGATAGGTAGTCTAACTCAGGCAATTGCGTACGCCGACCATCTAATTGCGTACGGAACAGCTCCAACAGTTGAGGTCATCAAAATTCTTTTGCAGCGTGACTTCGACAAGATTCATCGATATTGTGATGACTGGAAGTTGAAAATCAATTTCCAGAAATCAGAAACAATTCTGTTTAGGACTTCGTTGTCTAGCGCCTCAAGGGATACGAGAAAGAACTGGCGCAAGCTGGTGATCGTAGGACCACATGGACATCCACCGGCGAGTAAAAGTGTAGTAAAGTACCTTGGCATCTGGTTGGATCAGTACTTGTATTTCGACAAACATATAGGTGCTGCTCTGGCCAAGGCTAGGGGAGCCTTTGCCCTGACAAAACGATTGTTTTATAGCAGTCGTCTTGACAGCAGGGTGGAGGTGATTTGCTACATGGCCCTCATCAGGACGATGATTGCCTATGGATGCCCGGTGTGGTTCAACGTTGCCCCATCTCAAATGGAAAAGATTCGGGTGTTTCAGAGGCAGTGTCTTCGACGTTGCCTTGGATTACACAGAACACCAGAGTCGGAGTACAAACTATATTATTCCAACCAGGTTCTATACAACGGAGCCAACATAAACAGAATAGATAATTTTTTGTTTAAGCTGATTCGGGGGCACGTTGCAAGAGCGATGTCCTCAACTAACAATTAAATTTTTGGGGCGTACTACCTCAATAACGAATATTTCGAGAGTGCGCGGTTAAGTGGCTACATCCCTCCCGAGGCATTCCTCTATTTAGACAGGCGAGGGCTGATACAGGATGGTGGGGCGGTTCCGCTCATCTACCACGTCAGCCGGAAAACTGTGGATAGGCGACTCCTGTATGGTCGAGACGTCATCGCTCAAGGTGGAGAAGAGTGCCTTCGGTTCAGTAGGACTGTGTCCGATCGGGACCGGAGGGATAAGGCGAAACAGGAGAACCAGTTTTAAAGTCGTTTTAGAAGGTATATCTTGGGCGACTTACATAGATTTAGGGCATTAGGTATAGGGAACAGTCGGGGTGGCACCAAAAAAAAATTAAAAATATGTATGGATGCGGGGGCATACGTGCATGTATCTGCGTGTCTGTACATGTATGTGCGTACGTATATGTATGTGCGTATGTACATGTATGGGTGGGTTGCATGTTGTTGTGTGTCTGCATGCATATAAAAAATAAACAAACAAAAAATTAAAAAACGAAAAAAAAATGCTGCCGTGGCTGTTCTAGTTTTTAAGTATTATTAGGCATTTTAAGTAGTTTAAGTTATTTTTAGTTACTATAAGTTAGTTTTATTTAGTTTTAATTATTTTTAATATATATTTAGGTTTAGTTTATAAGTAAAAAAAAATAAAAAAATAAAAAAAAAATTTAAAAAAAAATGTTCTTTTGTAAAAGTTTCCTTGAAATATAAAATAAAATAAAAAGAAATTAGATTTAATTAAAATAGTTTTTAGGTCGAAAGACATTAGTATTAAGAGTTATTGTTTAATTTAGAGCGCCCGTAAAGGGCCAGTAAATTAGTTGTAAGTTATTGATAATTAGGCTAGCTTTAAACATTTTTGTCTAGCTTTAAGATAGTTATAGTTAATATGAAATAAAAATGACTTTATACAAAAAAAAATAGTGCTCGTACGGCGATCAAAAGGTCCTGAGTTCAAATACAGGAAAAATCATGTAAGTAAATTGAAATTTTTAAAATTAAATTAAATTCTATACATTTCAGATAAGCAGGAAAAGCAGTTGCCTAAGTCCCAAATGTCGATCAAAATGCAGATATTAATAAAATTAAATATATAACCAACCATTTTTTTAAACTATTTACAGTGGTCTAATTTTTTCCATATAGCTTGCAGAAGCAGGCCTTATGCAAGCTATATGTTTCAATATAGCCTGCATATTGCGAGTAATAGCTGGCAGAATGTGCACCAAAATGACTTGCCTTATGTGGTTAATATACAAGCTAGGAAATAGCTTGTATATAGCCTACTACAAGCTAAAATGTTAGTTGGGCCTGGTGGTGAGATATGTAATTAAATTCTGGGTCAGGAAAATTGAAATGGATAAATATCAAGATTTTGTAGTGTTGTTGTAATGCATGCAAAGCTCTGACCTATATAGGGCTTCGTGCGTAATAAAACGCAACTAATATAATATAAGATTCAAGGGCAACCCCACTGATCTCTATAATAGAGATTTCTCAACTATGTTTGGGATCCTTATAGCCTTTTCACACCAAAACCAAAACACGGTTTTCGCCAAATTATCGGTTTTGACTGAAAACCTAAAGCGAAAACATAAGTTTCCCCTTACATTTTTGATAGACCATTCGTTTTGATAAACTACAAGTTTTAAATATTAGCCAAATTGAGATAATTTGCACCAAATTATCTTGCAAATTGAATGAAACCATTCAGTTAAAAAAACATACATCAAACATACGATCACAATCGAACACACCTTTGCTGAATAAATTGAATCAAAGCTGAATACAAACTGAACCACTTGATTCAAATTGTCAAACTTCGCGTTTTTAAACGTCAACAAACATGCTAGTTATTTGACGTTATTTACTAAGTTATGGATTTTAATTATGTAAGTTAGGAGAGTAAAATATATCTACATATATAGACATATTGACGGAACCTAAGAATGTAAACATGTACATAATAATGAAAAGGAAGGATGTATGTGGGTAGGTAGCTATATGCATATAACTTTATAATTTAGGTGCACTATGCATACATAAGATTCATGTGATTCTATGACACATATATGTATGTGTACATAAATGTATGAGGGCCTACATTGTTTTTAGTATTCAGTGCTGTAGGCAAAAATTCGTAAAAAGGCAATAATAAAAAGGTAGAAATAAATGAGAAATAAAAATAATACATATATTTAAATGTTTTTATATTGCTTAGTCGTTATAGTTTGAGGGAAAACAAAGATGCAGTTTGAATTCGTTGATTAATAAGAATATATCAAACAAAAAATTCAAAAATCGTTTTAGCGGTTTTTAAAAATTATTTTTTTATGTATAAAATTTTTAAAACAATTTTAGAAACAAAAATTTAAACGCCATTTTGGGGACTTTATTAATATATATATAAAATTAAAATTAAAAAAAAATCAGTGACTGGTTTTTGAAAAATCGATTTTTGGCGCCATTTATACAAAAAAAATTGTCAAATCTTTTAAACTCAAAAACAAGTGATTAAATCGGCTTAATCAAAACAAAATAATTCAAAATTCTGAAATAAATACTTAAAATAATTTGAGCTTAAAAAAAGTCGCCATTTTATTTCTTGGATAAATTTGAATTTATGAGAACAAAATTTTAAAAATCTGTTGAGCGGTTCCTGAGCAAAAAATTTTTTTTAAAAACTTTTTTAAAACATTTTTGAAGAAAAAAATCAAAAACGCCAATTCACAGGTATTCAGCAAATACATATAACTATAAATTTTGAAAAAAAAAATATTTAATGAGTTTTCAAAATGTATATTTTTTTTTATTTTGTTAATGCCTTTAAAAATACAAAAAAATATTAATTAAAAATAGTGGTACGCAGTATAAATTGGGCAACCTAAACCTACATATCTGTGCAATTCTGACAGAATCAGTTAAGCCATTTAAGAGATAGTAAAAACGGTCCTATGGAAAGTACCGTTTTTAGTAATTTTTGATTTTTTTTTCAACCATATAATGGGTCGTACCTAAAAAGCTGCACTGATTGTTTTAAATCAAAATCGTTAGAGCCATTTCCGAGAAAAATAGGCTTTAACGTAACGGTTATATGGCAGGTACCGTTATTTTTTGAACCAACAAATTTCAATTTTCTCTCTGTACGGTACCTAAAAAAATCCTTATAGCTATCTACCAAGTTTGAAGCAA
The DNA here is from genome assembly GCA_910595825.1 of Philhelius pedissequus. Lineage (NCBI taxonomy): Eukaryota > Metazoa > Arthropoda > Insecta > Diptera > Syrphidae > Philhelius > Philhelius pedissequus. The sequence goes on along the minus strand of OU343161.1, from coordinate 143,359,095 downwards.
TTTGGCCCTTTCGGGCTGTAGGTGTCTATACATACATACATACAAAGAGAGGATAGAATTTTTAGTCCATCTTTTTTTCGTATTCGCTATCATTGGTCTTGTTTGATTATTATCTCAAAACTTTTTTTTTCAGCGAATCCATAACTTGCCTTATAGTACCATATCATGGATTAAATGTAAATCTAAATGTATTATACCTACTTATATTCATATATATAAACGGTGATTTTTTAAGAGCTTGGTTTTTGAAAATTCAAAAAAAAACACAGAAACTTGTAAAAAGTGAATGAAATTTTTATTTGGATCGATAAATCAATTTCTGCCATTTACTTTTTAAAAATAATTTCACTTAAATGTTGCCCGCGGCTACGCTTCAGGTGGTCCATTCTGAAGGTCCAATTTTGGCAAACTTTTTCACACATTTCGGCCGGAATCTCACCAATGACGCGTTCAATGTTGGCTTCCAAGGCAGCAATCGTGTTTGGCTTGTCCCCATAGACAATAGACTTAACATAGCCCTACAAAAAATAGTCTAACGGGGTCAAATCACATGATCTTGGTGGCCAATTGACTGCGCCAAAACGTGAGATCAACTGCTCACCAAATTCGCCTCTCAATTGATGCATGGTTTCGCGTGCAGTGTGGCATGTGGCACCGTCCTGTTGGAACCACATGTCGACCGAGTTCAATTCTTGCATTTTCGGCAAAAAAAATCTGTTATCATCGAACGGTACCTTTCTCCATTGACCGTAACCCTGCGGCCTTCATCGTCCTTGAAGAAGTACGGCCCAATGATGCCGCCTGCCCATAAACCGCACCAAACAGTGCATTTTTCGGGATGCATTGGTAGCTGCTGAATTGCCTCTGGCTGCTCGTCACTCCAAATACGGCAATTCTGCTTATTCACGTATCCATTTAGCCAAAAATGAGCCTCGTCGCTGAAACGGACGTAGCTTGCGAAACACATTTTTCACAGAGCACGAATTTTGATAATAAATTTCAATAATTTGCAAACGTTGTTCAGGCGTAAGTCTATTCATGATGAAATAGCAAACGATACTGAATCGAAATGTCAAATGTTCGTGGAATTTGTCATGTGTGATCTGTCAAAAATATAAACGTCAAAAACCAAGTAGCAAAAAAATCACCCGTTATAAGTACAAAACACAATCTTATTGTCTTGTATGTATCCATACTCGCATTAACTTCAAAACAACGCTAATTTTCTTTAGTTCAAGTTCAAGGACACATAAAAAAGGTTATCTTCCAAAGGCTAAGCTGCGTGACGCGGCGGCGGCCGACGACAAGTTGTTGTCAAATATTTTTTCTTGCAAAAGCAAATTTGTTTGAACACTCTTCACACTATAAACTTATACACTTGGCCCAAATTTAATATTTTTATGTGAATTGCCTACGCGTATATAAGGGGTTTTCCAATAAGAGGTGTTATTTTGAATAGCCCAATTCGGTAGCTGTCACTTTTGAAGCTGTCATTTTTTGACATTTGACAAGTAGAAACTACGCTATTAATAAAAATGGGACGATACACGCTTCAACAACGCATTTCTTTTTTTTGAATATCAAAATAACACCTCTTATTGGGAAACCCAAGGGTTTTCCAATAAGGAGGTGTTATTTTGAATAGCCCGCTATTTCGGTAGATGTCACTTTTGAAGCTGTCATTTTTTGACATTTGACAAGTAGAAACTACGCTATTAATAAAAATGGAACGATACACGCTTCAACAACGCATTTCTTTTTTTTTGAATATCAAAATAACACCTCTTATTGGAAAACCCTATACATAGGTTCATATGTACCTAGGTACATTAAGTAAAATTAAAAAAATTATTTTATAATACGTATAAAAATTCTAAATAGATATCTACCTATTAAGTAAAGATGAATTTCAAAAGGATATATGTATGTATACAAAAAACAGCCGATTTTAAATATACCAGGCTATATTTTAAGTACATCCATACACCTTTCTTATTTAAATTTCTAATTTAATTTGTATTAATTAAATTTCTAAGTTAATACAATGCCACGCACAACACTTTATCACACAGGTACATACACTCAACACTGCAAAATTAATTTTAAACGAAAATTGCAAATCGAAGTCAAAAATCAAAATTGTTTTTTTCTTACATAAGACGAACCGACGACGGTAGGTAGGTACATACCTACCTACAATGCCACACAAAATTTTTCACAAAATGAATTAGTTCCATACTACACTCATCATTGAACGGCAAAATTTATTTCAAACAAAAATTGAAAATTGAAGGCAGTGAAAATATTTTTTTAAACAGAAAACGAACCGATGACAAACATAAATGCAACACCGAGACCAAAACTGGGTCAAAAATAAATACAAATAACAACCAACTATAGTACTACTACTACTACTACATAGCTAGTTTCTTCAATTTTAAATAAATATGAAGAAACAAAAGTTATCTTTTGTTTTATCTTGCTTTAACTTCAAGCATTCTTCTCACTCATTATCTATTTCTCTTACCTTATTTTTTAATCTTTCACAATATCGCTCTTCTCCAGTCTGCACAGTCTGCAAATATCCCCGACATAGTAATTTTTGTACAAACTGCCTAGAGGGCTCCCCAGCGTTCGTCTTCATGATAGTACTATAGAAATGTATATACAAGGGTTTGGTGTGAAAAGCCTATTTAGGCTTATAGACGTGAATAGACGTGATCTTTTATTCTCTTATTCTGCTATTCTGTTATGAATTTGCATATAAAAGTTTAAGCTGTCAAAAAATCTTTTATGAATTATAATTTTGGTATTCGGCATGCTAAATCTTCTATAAAATCTGTTAAGGAATCAGCTTATGAGCTGTCAAAACTTCGAAATTCTTAAAAAGGCTTTTACGAACTGCATTTTTGGTATTCAGCATGCCACAATCTGTTATGGAGTCTTTTATGAATCTTAAAAGAATAAAAGACACATTTTTGTTACTTTTATCATAAAAGATTTCAATATATGAAGTAAAAACTTTTATTTCGTTAATAAATTGTTCTTAAAATGACAGATATAACAAAATATTATTAAAAGACATAAAAACAAATACAAATATGAAAGTAATTTCAAACTATTTATTTCAATACACGAAAGCACAGAACACATTTTGATGGATAAAACGTAAAAGAAAGTATAGCTTATCTTGCTGGAGTTCGTTTTTGTACAACTTTTTATATTGGATACACTAAATTCAAGAACTGTTATTGACAAATTACAAAGATTGATTTTCGAAATTATTTAACAGCCTTATAAAAGATCGAACTCCTGAATACCAATTATAAATTATCTTTTATGGTGAATATCTGTTACCCCGTTTATATGAGTGAATTGAGGAATCGAATTGAGATTTCGATTCAGGTATATGGCCTCGTGGGATCGGAAGATTGAATTAAATTGGAATCGAAGTAACAATTTGAGTTTACAGAATAAAGCCTAGTACGCTGCTGATGCGAAACGAAATTTTTCGGTGGTCTCCACTAGGAGAGCGAAATGCTAACGAAAACCACAGCGGAAAAATATTTGCGGAGAGTTCTGTAAGCTGTCAAAAACAAATGACAAGTTGTAAAAAAAAAGTAATTTTGTCACCAAATTATTTTTAGATGGAAAATTTTTTGTCGCCAAATTGCTTTTAGATGTAATTTTCTTGAAATAATTCTTGTATTTAAAAATTCTTCTTGTTACACATAGAGGATTAAAAATAAAACTCAGAACCGTTTAAATGATGGAAATTAAGCAAATACTTTGGGACTTATTAACTGGTTTATCTGCCGATTTGATGAAATCTATCAATTTTAAGAAAATCAATGAAATAGGGAGGTAAACCACTCTATAATTCGAAAACTACGTCCTTCATTGGGATGGTGTAAACGGTTATGAGTTCTAATTTATGGTTTCTTACTAATTCCGGATACCATTTTCAAGTCCAAGAATTATTTCAAAAAAAATTATATATAAAGGCAATTTGGTGACAAAAAAATACATCTAAAAGTAATTTGGTGACAAAACTACTTTTGGTTTTGTTAATGCTTCGTTTGAAAGTATGAAGTTTTGATTCAATAAAGATATCGCTCGCCTTTATTGGACAACCCGTTCCAAAGATATAGTCCAAAGCTATTCACTGTTCACCTTGAAATACATAATTTGAAAATACTTTGAAGTGTATCTTTGGAACGGGTTATCCTAAAAACTTGGTTGATACCTTTTTGTAATCTACTCTTGATACTCTCAAAATCGCATCAAACGTTTATAGGTAGAAGGATTATTGAAAAAAATCCCTCTTGAAATACGCATATTTAGAATGACGTATGCGTATTCCTGGAGCTATTTTTTTAATACAACTTCTTTGCAAAAAATGTTGATGCTTCCTTTGAAAGTATGAAGTGCTGATTCTAAAAAGATATCGCTCGCCTTTATTGGACAACCCGTTCCAAAGATATACTACAAAAGCTATTCACTGTTCACTTTGAAATATATAATCTGAAAAATAAAACCAGACTATAAATATAATGGACTATATCTTCGGAACGGGTTGTCCAATAAAGGCGAGCGATATCTTTTTAGAATCAGCACTTCATACTTTCAAAGGAAGCATCAACATTTTTTGCAAAGAAGTTGTATTAAAAAAAAATAGCTCCAGGAATACGCATACATCATTCTAAATATGCGTATTTCAAGAGTGATTTTTTGCAATAATCCTTCTACCTGTAAACGTTTGATGCTGATTTTGAGAGTATCAAGAGTGGATCACAAAAAAGTATCAACCAAGTTTTTAGGATAACCCGTTCCAAAGATACACTCCAAAGTATTTTCAGATTATATATTTCAAGAGAACAGTGAATAGCTTTTAGAATATATTTTTGGAACGGGTTGCATTTTCTCTTGTTCATCAGTGAGTTTTCTTAGTGGGTTTGTATTTGACCGCTCTGCTACGCTGCGAATGCTCTTTAATCGATTCCCATTTTAACTATAGGTCTTGCTTCCTCAATTAATACTAAAATCGAATGAATAGTAAAAATGCATGGCCTTATATGTCAAATCCAATTGACAAGTGACCAGCTTGCAAGCAGCTTGATTTGCTATCAAATTCACGAGCAGGGCATCTGCCATACGATGGTTCAATTACATAAGACAAAAAAAAACTTCGTCCAGAAAAGAAAAAGAAGGTAGCGATGGCAATGCGAGGTAAGTGATTTGTCATCATCTTCTTTCTATCAACATAACAAGGACAATTTCACCTGAAATTGTAGACTAAATAACAATGTCACCAATCAATGAGATCGGAAACAGGCTTTCTAAATAGAGGTGGGTATCGTTTAAGATGGCCTTTTTGCAACCAAACATTATTGTGGTCCTTAATTGTCGTTGGTGCAGCGGAAGGCCGCTTACCTTTTGCTTCCTTGTCCCCACCAGGTCGGAAATTCATATTCGTACTGCCAGTAGCGGGCGGTCGATTTGATTTTTTCTTTGTGGCAATTGAGTTAATTTATGTGTTGAAAGTATGTAGTCAGAAATGGTGAGTGTTTTTTTTTAATATTTATATGGTGTCAAAGGTCGCATAGAATTTAAAAGTCGGAGTAACAAATGTATTTTAAAAATCATGATATGGACAGTTAATTGCAGAACCAATTACTGAATCTTGATTATAATATTATTATTTAGTAGTCACTTAAAATAAATTAATTTTAAAAGGACATAGGTTATTTTTAATCTAAGCAGTAGCACTAGGTATGAGAAAAGTCCATAGTTGGTTATAATAAGCACTCCAAATAAAGATCCGCTATATCTTGTTCGCCGATAAGATATGTGAAGGGTGTGCTTCTTTCCAACTTCCCATTTCCATTTTGCAGATTTAGTTTAGTCGATTTTAAAATTGGTTTTGATACAAAAATTAGAATTGAACTTATTTCGAATAATTTAATACAGAAAATGCACAGAAAAACCAGACACTAGAGAAAACCCAAAGAAAAATCAAATAAACAATACAAGAGCTTGAATTTTTTTTTTATAAAAAAAATGAAATGTCAAAATTTCGCAAGCAATTAATGTGCAGGTCAATTAAATTGAGAACGAAAAGAGTGGAGAATTGTACTAAGAAATCTAGTACAGCTATCCACTAAAATTACACATTTCGTCGTTCAGCAGCGTACTGGAAAACGAAAAGTAGAGCGAAATTTTTCGTTCATGATTTCGTCGTGTCATTTTTGTATGGGATTTTTCGTTTCGCATCAGCAGCGTACTAGGCTTAAACAACAAAAACATTCAACAGAAAAAAATACAAGGAAAACGGAAACCCACTGAACACAAAAACACACTATTGGTGCACACACACGCCAAGAATCAGATGTGAATTCGATTCTTCAATTCCTCGATTCAGGTATATAAGTACATTATGAATTCGATTCAGCTCTTCTAGTGGGATCGGATCGAGTAATCCTATTTTAATCCGATTCAAGTATACAAAGACCTAAATCTGATTCAATACCGATTCAATTCTCCATATAAACGTAGTATGTTATGTATCATAACAGAATATTCTTTGCAGAATAACAGATGTGGCAGAATAGGTCTAATTATATTTTGTGTATTTGGGGAAACGTTGAAAACACAAATAAGCCATAATAAGATTGGAAACCTTCGTACGTCTTACCCCGCAAATCTATTAGATTACCAGAAGTATTTGTAACTTGAAATTCTATCCGCGAATAGATGGAAATCGAAAAACAAAACAAAACCGACTTACTAGGGATGGTGTTGACTATGAGTCTATAGGAAGATGGACAGAAAAGATTCTTCTATGCATTTTTATCAATAAGCCAATTGGAAAATGAACGAAAAAGTTACTTGGGTGTATGTTTCAGAATGTAGGTAAAACTCAAATGAAAGCATAGGTTTCGGGTCCTTATGTTATTAGTTTTTGGTTGATAAGTTTCCAATCATGTTAGTACATATCTGTGGATCCTACCCTTATTGATTTTGATATTTGATTGTCCATATTTTTATTGTCGCTACTCTGCAGTTACAGTGGTTAGAATTTATACCATAAAGTGATGGTAATGTTCTTTTTTTAAATGCATTTCGATATAATGAGATTTTTTTAAACGTTTAAATTAGGATGTTTTTCTAATGATTAGAAGACAGAAAAGTACTATATTCACTGATGCCAAAGAAAACACTTCTGTGACAGAGCTGAAAAGAATGATTGGAGGTGGTTTTGACGACAATAATTATGAAATGCGCGATATTACAATTTTATTTTATTTGCTTTAAGGAATTCTAAAAGTTAGCCCTGCAGATCAAATTTTGTTTTACTATGGAAGTGATCCTATGGCAAATGAGAAGCTTTTACAGGACTTTGGAATTACCATGGCAATTGCAAAAGCTCAATCTCCAGCGCAACTTGGTTTAGTATTGCGGTGAGAAAAAATTTAATTTCTAACATTTATTATAAATTTACCCGTGCGTTTCTGCGGCCCTTATATCCGATATACAGAATTATTAAGAGTTCAAAGGCGCTCTTGTTCTGTGGCATGTCTGAAAATATTATATGTCAATTATATTTTTTTTTACCAAAATGTAGACTACCTACATATTACAAAGAATTTGTTATCAAGATCTTTTGTCGTTTTCGAGATCATTGATATAGCAAGTAATATAAGCTGCGTTTTATTCTGCCCTATGGAGGTACCATAGGAGCGGAATTCTCTCGGATTTACTACGAATCGGAGACATTTTGCTTCGAGGTGATTCTCCGATCGACTGATCGGAAATTCTGTCCGACAAAATTCAACGCATGCCATTTGTATGCGATGAAGTACTTTTAATGGTTTTATTTTTGACAGATACAAACAAAATATGCTCCGAAGTCCTCCGACAAGTTCTCGTTGCGGAAAGTGTTTTCTTTTTAAAGAAATTGTTTATTAAAATGTAAGTAATGAAGAAATACACCTTATGTACGTTAAATTGTGGGCTTTTTGTTTTTAGGCAGAACGAATAAACAAGTTCACAGCAATATGAGCAGATGATAAATCTGCCAAGCGAATATCCCGATATTGCATATCTAAAGTTACACAAGAAGTTGTGGCTGTATTTTAGTTTTGAATACATCATATATTTATTAAAGGTTTGGAGTGACATCATCAGACCGATAATTTATTTTGTATTTGTGTTGATTCTGCTCAGAAACAAAAGCAAAAGCATTTTTATTTAGGCGAACGTTTTTATTCAATCTCGAAAGAAATTATAGAATTATAGCTGCGTCAGGTAGTCAGCGTATATTGTTTTCGTTCTTGCAATCTTCTTTGATTTTCTAAATAAATAATATTGAACCTCAAAAGTTTTTTTTTTCAAATTATTTTTTTTGTTGACAGTTCAAACGGAAACAAAACATGTGTTTGGAAATAAGGAGGCGCTAGTTTTGATATTAAAATCGGTGCATCTAATTGTATTTCTAAAAACTCTAGCGCATTATAATTGAAAAAAAAATACTTTCTATAAACAATAAATTACACTCTCTCGCCAATTTTTCATGGTTTAAAACGTCTATAGTGTATATTTAATAAAAAAAAAACTATCCAAAATATATCGCATTTTCGATATATCAGTTAAGTTGATCATCTCTGCCTAAAGTTTATATCTATCGCAATGCGTCGTGGTTTTTCTTTAAAATTTCTTCCGATGACAGCTACTTCGAACTGAAATTGAATTTCCGACGAAGATGCGTTGCGGAGAAAACTTTTTTTTTTGTATTCATTTTTATTTAATCTTAACTTATAACTTTCTTAAAGCTAGACAAAAATGTTTAAAACTAGCCTAATTATCAATAACTTACAACTAATTTACTGGCACTTTACGGGCGCTCTAAACTAAACTTTATCTCTTAATACTAATGTCTTTCGACCTAAGAACTATTTTAATTAAATATAATTATTTTATTTTTATTTAAACAAGAAAACTTTACTACAAAACTTAGTATCAGATCATTTTAAATTTACCTAAAAACTTCTTAAAGCTAGACTAAAAATAATTAAAACTAAGATACAACTAACTTATACTAACTAGAAATACTTAAAACTACTTAAAACTAGAACATCCACAGCAGCTTTTTTAGGTTGTTTTTATATTTTTTTTGTATATTTTGTATACGCATGCAGACACACAGAGACATGCAACCCACACAGCCATGTACATACGTACATACATATTCGTATGTACATACATACACATGCACGCAGCTGCATGCACAAATGCCCCCGCAAACTTACATATTTTAAATTTTTTTTTGTGCCACCCCGACTGTTCCTTATACCTAATTTACCTAAATCTACGTAAGTCGGCCAAGACATACCATCCTAATCGACTGTATGTATCATAATGCTGTTCAGAGCCACCAGAACTGGTTCTCTTGTTTCGCCCTATCCCTTCGGTCCCGATCCTTCACAGTCCTACTGAACCGAAGGCGCTCTTCTCCACTTTGAGCGATGACGTCTCGACCATGCAGGAGTCGCCTATCTACAGTTTTCCGGCTGACGTGGTAGATGAGCGGAACTGCCATTCCATCCTTTATCAGCCCTCGACTGTCTAAAAAGAGGAATGCCTCGGAAGAGATGTAGCAACTTAACCGCGCACTCTCAAAATATTCATTATTGGGGTAGTAAGCCCCAAAAATTAGGCTCTTGGTTGAGGACATCGCTCTTGCAGTGAGACCCCGAATCAGCTTAAATAAAAATTATCTATTCTGTTTATGTTGGCTCCGTTGTATAGAACCCGGTTGGCATAATATCTTGTGTACTCCGACTCTGGTGTTCTGTGTAATCCAAGGCAACGTCTAAGACATTGCCTCTCAAATACCCGAATCTTTTCCATTTGAGATGGGGCAACGTTGAACCACACCGGGCATCCGTAGGCAATCATCCGCCTGATGACCATGTAACAAATCACCTCCACCCTGCTGTCAAGACGGCTGCTATAAAACAGTCGTTTTGTCAAGGCAAAGGCTCCCCTAGCCCTGGCCAAGGCAGCACCTATATGTCTGTCGAAATACAGGTACTGATCCAACCAGATGCCAAGGTACTTTACTACACTTTTACTCGCTAGTGGATGTCCATGTGGCCCACCAGCTTGCGCCAGTTCTTTCTCGTATCCCTCTGTTATTTTTTAACACGTATTACAAAAACAACACAATATCCAGGTTTTTATCGGGGTTCTATCTGGGTTTGCAAATATTAGTATTAAATTCGACGAACAGAGGGTACATTTAAGTACATAACCCAGATCGTTTTTTGAACCATATGGGTTACTGGCGATGATAAAACGCGGCAGCTATGTCAAGTTTGATCAAAATCTCGAGTACGATTTTTCCAAATTCAAAACTTTCCTTATAGTACCTATCTACATTATATATCGCAATATTTTGTACAATATACATACATATGTATGTATAACCTTATAAACGGTGATTTTTTAAGAGCTTGGTTTTTGAAAATTCAAAAAAACAGAAACTTGTAAGAAGTGAATGAAATTTTTATTTGGATCGATAAATCAATTTCTGCCATTTACTTTTTAAAAATAATTTCACTTAAATGTTGCCCGCGGCTACGCTTCAGGTGGTTCATTTTGAAGGTCCAATTTTGGCAAACTTTTTCACACATTTCGGCCGGAATCTCACCAATGACGCGTTCAATGTTGGCTTCCAAGGCAGCAATCGTGTTTGGCTTGTCCCTCTAGACAATAGACTTAACATAGCCCCACAAAAAATAGTCTAACGGGGTCAAATCACATGATCTTGGTGGCCAATTGACTGCGCCAAAACGTGAGATCAACTGCTCACCAAATTCGCCTCTCAATTGATGCATGGTTTCGCGTGCAGTGTGGCATGTGGCACCGTCCTGTTCGAACCACATGTCGACCGAGTTCAATGCTTGCATTTTCGGCAAAAAAAAAATCTGTTATCATCGAACGGTACCTTTCTCCATTGACCGTAACCCTGCGGCCTTCATCTTCCTTGAAGAAGTACGGCCCAATGATGCCGCCTGCCCATAAACGCACCAAACAGTGCATTTTTCGGGATGCATTGGTAGCTGCTGAATTGCCTCTGGCTGCTCTTCACTCCAAATACGGCAATTCTGCTTATTCACGTATCCATTTAGCCAAAAATGAGCCTCGTCGCTGAAGACAATTTTGCGATAAAAAAACGGATCCTCATCCAACTTTTCTAAGACCCATTCACCGAAAATTCTACGTTGTGGTAGGTACCTGGCTTCAATTCTTGCACCAGCTGTATTTTGTATGGCTTTAAACCAAGATCTTTGCGTAAAATCTTCCAGGTGGTCGAATAACACAAACCCAATTGCTGCGATCGGCGCCGAATGGACATATCGCGATCTTCAGCAACACTGGCGGATGCAGCAGCAATATTCTCTTCGGTACGCACTCTACGGATACGATTTGGTGGATTAATGTCCAATAAAGTGAAACTGATGCGAAATTTGGTCACAATGAGCTGAATAGCCTGCTCGGTGGTCGATTATGACGACCATAAAACGGACGTAGCTTGCGAAACACATTTTTCACAGAGCACGAATTTTGATAATAAATTTCAATAATTTGCAAACGTTGTTCAGGCGTAAGTCTATTCATGATGAAATGGCAAACAATACTGAATCGAAATGTCAAATGTTCGTGGAATTTGTCATGTGTGATCTGTCAAAAATATAAACGTCAAAAACCAAGTAGCAAAAAAATCACCCTTTAGTTGTCTGATTAAACACAATTTACTGATATTTGCTTATATTTGCTAGCTGACCTGGTAAACATTGTTCTGACATATAAATTATAGCGAATATTTTTGTTGTTAAATAATAATAAATAAACGCATCCATATCGCTGACTTTTTTCATATACTTGCAATTTTTTGATTGACTTCACCGAACTGCCGAGCTAAACATTAAATGATGAATGTTTTTCTCAGCAGAACCGAATATAGTAGGTACCATCCAGCTATTGTGAATAACTGCGGTGTTGATCAGTATTTCTTCGAATTTTGTTTAAGTGTGTAATTTAAATATAGGCAAGAGAAGCGAGCGTAACTTCTTCCCGGAAAACAATTGTCCGAATAACGATTGCCCGCATTTTTTTTGTATTTTTCAGAATAGTTTCCTGCATAAGGAAATATAAATTCATGATTGACCGAGTAACGATTGCCCGGAAATTTTGAAAAGTACTATTTCGTACTTATCAAAAATATTTTACTTATATCTTTAATATTTTTGTTTTTTCCTAAAATATTTTAAAATTTGAAGATATCACTTCTTCGGCTTTTTTGGTCGTGATAATTTATTAATGAAATATATTGATTAGTTTTCCCAACGTTTCGACTGAGTTTTCAGTCGTCTTCAGGTTCACTTTATTAACCATGAAAAAAAAGGGAAACATTTGTATGTTTACATTTAGTTGTTTAGATTTTACACTTACAATTATATGAACGAAACTATTTTATCAAATTACATATATATATAGGGTTTTCCAATAAGAGGTGTTATTTTGATATTCAAAAAAAAGAAATGCGTTGTTGAAGCGTGTATCGTTCCATTTTTATTAATAGCGTAGTTTCTACTTGTCAAATGTCAAAAAATGACAGCTTCAAAAGTGACAGCTACCGAAATAGCGGGCTATTCAAAATAACACCTCCTTATTGGAAAACCCTGGAAAACCCTTGGGTTTTCCAATAAGAGGTGTTATTTTGATATTCAAAAAAAAGAAATGCGTTGTTGAAGCGTGTATCGTTCCATTTTTATTAATAGCGTAGTTTCTACTTGTCAAATGTCAAAAAATGACAGCTTCAAAAGTGACAGCTACCGAATTAGCGGGCTATTCAAAATAACACCTCTTATTGGAAAACCCCTTATATAAAAATTTAAAAAATTACAGTTTTGTGGTTGAATATTTAAATTAAAGCACTTCTTCTTATTTAGAAGTTTAGTCAACTTCTGTTTAATAAAATTTTCTTTTAAAGGAGCAACAAAACTATTGATGTATGTATGGATGTATCGCAGTTATGTAGAGACTAGGGAACATTACACCGACGAGATACGTATCCTGCTTCCTGTTCATGTTATTTTTGTTATTCAAAATGTGCAAAGTTTCTAACGTATATCGTTTCAATGTATGTTTTTCCGTTTGAAGAATTTGCACATTTTTAAAGTCTGGAGCATGATTTCTTTCTAAGCTGTGACTATCAAGAGCTGTTTTCTGAGAACTTTTGGACTTGATATCAGATTTGTGATTTGAGATCCTTTGTTTTAAAAGCAGCTTGGTAGTGCCAATGTAACATAGTTCACAATTTTCTCTTTCGTTGCCTAGGCAATTGATCTTATATACAACGTCTGTACTTTGATCCTTTTCACTTTTCTTGTTAAGTTTTGTAAACAGTGTGTTAAGTGTTTGGTTGGATTTGTAAGCAACATTGACATCTTTAGCTTTGCTAGCGATGGTTTTCTTAAAACTTTCAGCAAGTTTCGGCACGTAAACCATACTTTTGAAATAATCTGCTCCTTCATGTTTATTGCTTTGTTGGTGATTCGTTTGGTTGTTGTGGACACTTGAATGACAGTCGTATTGCTGCCGATTCCCAAAGAATCAAGTGACCTTGTGTTGCTGTCATATAGCCGTGTATCTAAGGCTAACACTGGCATCGTAAACTGCAAAGTAGCATTCATGCGGCACACAGAATATTGAGGAATTGGAGAAGAACTTTCGCACAAAAGAGTTCTTCGTAGAGTGCTGCGATTCGGTGGTGACCGAAGGGCAGGATATTCAACTCCCCCTAAAACAAAAACAAAAAGAAAACGGATCCGGACAACAATCGTTCTACGTAAAGATATGCAATTTTTGTTCAGCTTACTACTGGAGTTCACTATTTTGTTTTAAGCTGACCACTCGTAGCGGATCCCACGTTGGAGGGGAAGTGTGTTAATTAATACCAGTGCTATATAAACTTTCTGCGAAGAAAACATAGTAAAAAAATATAACTTTGTTGACACTATGTAACCGGGTTCTTCTCACAGGAACGATGTTGTGTTCGCCGCGGCTGTTGTTTCGTTGGAGGTGAGGGAAATGTAGGGAGTGCTGGCTTGGCCAGGCGATTCTGGACAGTGTTTCGGTCACCGTGAACCATATTGTTCCATAAGAGATCGTCATATTCAAAAAAATAAGAATAGAAGAAAATAATGGATCAATCTGAGACTACGGCTACGACATTTGGTTTTGATTTTGACGTTTCGCTGTTGAGTTTGGGTTGGCTCGGATTTCGAGCCTCGATTAGTAAACATGGAGGGTGGAAAAAAAATAGAGTAGTTTCTCAGAACGACCGCGTGATACCGTTCGTGTCGTGGGTTTTACACGGGACATAAGGGAGTTTATATGGTACGTGGTTTGTGTGGATGGATCGTAGAAAAGGGCAGATTAGCAATAGACACCGAACGTATAGCACGTGATCTTCGCGATTGAATCAATAAACGCTTAAAGTAATTAATAGAAACGCAATCAAATACAAAGTTAAAATTAATATATATATATATATATAACCGAGGTTATCGCGCGTCCAAATTGTGGAGCGGTTACCACCGTCGATAGATATATGTATTCATTAAGTGAAGTAAGTTAGATATAATTTTATTAAAGGAGAACATAATTGTACATCGAAACAAGAAGACGAAACCGATTCGCTCGCCTTTGCTGATCAGAGCACAAGGAGGCAGGGTATAAACTTCCTAACCCAGAGCAGCATCCTCACAATATCCTTTTTGTTTCTCCTACACGGATATGTGCCGTAACTATACTCCAATTTATTATTAATAGGATCATGCAAAAATCGGCGGTCAAGGACTGCACATCGTAGGAGTCCTGATCGCCCACCCTTTTTTTGTCTGGTAATCGACGATAGTAATCAGGAGATCCTAGATCTTATCCGATCAAGAACCTGTTTAAGAATTTTTCAAGAACTTAGCCAAGAACTTGTTCAATAATTATTCAAGAACTTAGTCAAGAACCAATTCAAGAACCTTATCCAGCGCAAAAAAAAAATCAAGATAACTTATTTAACCTCGTGTTTTTTTTATTGCAGTCATTTTCTTCGGTCTTTACATATTACAAAAATTGCTAATTCTACTTACCGTTATAACTACTTGTACTGTTAAATCACATGTTAATTTTTTTTACAACCATGCTTATCCTTCGTTCGCGAACGAATAAAAGATACATATTTCTTAAAATTTTTCGAGATTCCTAATTTTATGTTTACAGTTCTTCAGATATATTTTTCTAGCGCTAGCAGGTTTCTAATCTCTTTTTGTAAAATATAAGTAAATAGGAAGATAGGAGGTGCTTTCGGTATTCCAATATTGTTTTAATATGCACAAAATATAAACAAACAAAAAATAAAATCGTTTCGGTTTGGCTTCGCCCTTGATAAGGTTAAAGAGGTAAATCCGAGAAGATAAAAAATAAAATGTATACAATTTTTAAACGAGTTACTATCTATCATACCCTTATTGAGCTCAATTCAGGTAGATTTTAGTGCTCTAGGAAAACCGTTGCTCAAAGTCACAAGTTAGAAGACTTGGAAATTTATTCCTTTTTAACGAATTTCGAGGTGAAGGCTAGGCCAAGATCATTTGGAAGGAATATTTCAGAGTGTTAGTATCTTGGTAATTTTCTCAAATGTATATGTACCATCAAGAAAATAAAAATAAACATCTTAAATCTCTTAAATAAAAAAAAGGGAAAATGCAATGAAATAAATTTTATTCCTTAAATTTATGAAATTATTTACTAATAAAAATATAAAAACTGTTAAAATTTCATATTATGGAAAAACGATTTTTTTGTTTTCTTTTCAAGCTAATTGCTTGATGATTCGTTAAGTCTTCTATTTCCAGGGGATGCTGAAGGTGACCGGGTGATTCGGTGGAAAAGGACTACTGAGCTGGAATATTGGTAAGCAATATTTGGGGAAATCCATAAATCAGACCGCGGATTTCCAGGGTAGGGTGGGCAAGGTCTACGCTGAGAACACCACAGCGCCCTCTGGTGGGAAATGTCCGTCCGCTTCTTGATTAGATTTATTTTCGTGGGATTAAATCTCGTACGGCATGTTAAGTGTTTTGTGATGGGAGAGATAGTGCCGACGGGCCAAGATCCCACACCATTCCGGCGAGCTCAAGCCGAGCCTAAGCAAACATGCCAGGCCCATCCGGCGCAAAGACAACCTCATTATTATCCTTGTGAACTTTACAGTTCACACCTACCTCGATCGTATTACAAATGGCGCCCACAACGTTGGTCCTTGTTTTTGTTTACCCTAATCCTAATTTTACCATGTCACAATTGTTCTTGTTATCTTTCTCAGAAACTCGTATGTCATAAAAGGGAAAGTTTTCAAACATACCACTTTTATTTGTGACGAGCAAACAAAAGAAAGATGACAACAACAATTAAAACTCTGCTTTGGTTTTGTCTAAACCTTTCCTTAAATGCTACAACTTTACTTTTCTATCATCCTAATTTTTCAATCTTCATTCCCCAGTCTCGGTTTACTTCAAAGAATTGTGACCTGTTCGGTGATGAAGTGTCAAACAGTTGCACAGTTTTCCTTTTTCTCCTTCTTTGTGTTTTGCCAACCTGATGTCTTCATGACTTCTATACTAGGCCTCAGCCCGGAATAGAATTGCGGAAGATATTAAGTAGCAACAAATTCCTTCCTAAGTTTAGTTTTTTTTTGAAACTACTTTCCACTCAGACGGATTAAAATTCAAACTAGTCCGTCCGACAGTCAATTATAATCAGAATTTACTTACCTACAGCTCAGTACATATAAAAAAAAAAAAAAATACATCAACCGGAAAAGTCGCCCGAAGCATCCCCGAAATAACATGAAAAAAAAACATTAGATAAAACAAGACACTTAATTTAAAAAAAAAAAAATATATAAAATAAAATAAAACAAATAAGATTAATAATAACTTTTTCTATTTGTCGTTTAGTAGGTTTGGTTTATTTTTCGTTTAAATTCCCTTTCCTTAGTTTTACTCATTAGCAAAATTAACGTAAGTGCTAAGTTGTTTTGGTAGAAAAGAAAAATTATACTTATTTTAATCAAAAACTAATATACCTAGTTTAAGTATTTAATAAGTTAATAATTTTTTTTTGCTGTTGACTATAACTCGTTCTGTTTATTTTATTGGAACTTGTCAATTGATTTTTTTTTTGTTTCCGTCTCAGTCCAAATTTTTGCTTTTCAAACAAATTACTTCTCACTGTCTCAGTTAGCCAAAATTACCTACCTTCTTTCCAAGTCTATTAAGTCTATTTTTTTTTGTTTCTTTTGGTTGTTTTACATAAACAAAGTACCATTTGGTTTATACTATTACCATGAGTTATTAACTTGGAATTTAAATTTCGGTTTGAACTTCTCTCAAACACACTTACCCTTTTTTTAAACTAGTTATATTTATTCTTATAATAACCCGCTGTTGGAAGTTTCCTTTTAAACTTTTTTTTATTATTAACTTTTGGCCTAGATAGAAATTTGTGTTTTAGCTAAAACAAAATGAGCCAAAGTTCCAAGACTGGTACTATCAAAAAAAGGGTCCCAGATCTTCAGCCAGGTTATATCCTGATGGGCAAGAGCGTCTGTTTAATAGTTTAAGCCCACTAGTACCGGATGACCCGCTATTAAACGCCAACAACCAACCAAGTCCCTACTCTGCAACAATTCCAAATCATACAAATAATCCAGACACGGCTAACAATACCTCGAATGAGCTTCGAGCGCGTCCTCGGGTAGCGCGCACGCCAATATTTAATAATAATGATCGAACCCGAAACCAAGTTCAAATCCAAAGTAATGAAATAGTCCACGATCCCGCACCGAGTCAACCACCCGAGACCTTCAACGCCATGGATAACTCTTTAGGTTTAGGGCAATTTAATGGGTCTACGGGACCCGAGTCAGTTATAGCTCCATCTTATTGCAGTCTCAGCAATTAAGGTGCTACGTTCGTGGATCTGGACCACAGCATACAAATTGTTCGTAATGAACAAATAGTCGACAATACGAACGCAGTCCGCGAAAAGGTCAATAATCACGATTCGATATCAAGTGATCTGAAAGCGTATGTCAACTTGGCAATTGTGAATGCCTTCTCGTCTTATACAGAATCCATGAAATCGGATATCTTCGATAGTATTAAGCAATCGATCAAAGACAATTTTATCGATTTCCTTGGTGATATAAATGTCACCACTAGGCCTTTAAGACGGGAAGAGGTAATTCCCAAAACACCCACTATCGCGAACGTTGTTCGAAAGCCGACACCTCAATACCCTCAGCATCAACCTTCACAACAGCGGCCAAATCAACACCTAAATAATTCCTATCATCAGCAACCGCCCTCCAACCGACAGCAAGATCTATTCTTTCAGAAACCCAATACTCAAGTTCAACAAATATCCTTCCAAAATACTGATAATCCGAAGCAGTTACAACAGCAAACAAATATAAATTTATTACCACAGTTTAACCAACACTCCATACCGCAACAAAATTCCCAAAATAACTACCGTCAGCAACAACTCCCTCAGAGTCTCCCTTACCCGCAACCACAACCTAAATTGAATCAAACTAATAAAAAAAAGTTCCAAATTAATCAATCGTCAGTATTTTCACAACCACCAAATATTTTCAAGCCTATCGTAGAAATGCAACCACCAGTTAACTTGGTTCATAACTATTCGGATTGGAGTAACCGTAACGGTTATCAACAAATTTCCCCCAATCAGTATCCCGAGTCGAACCTTAACTCTTTCAGAGGTTATCGGGATCCGATCAAAATTGATCGATGGGGTCTTAAGTTTGACGGAAAACCCGAAACATTAACAGTAGAAGATTTCATATTCCGATTAGAAACCCTCCAAAATCAGTATCAGTGTTCTTGGCCCGAAATCATGAAGCAATTTCACCTCACTCTCAGGAGACGCTCAAGATTGGTATTGGGAGTTCTAGAAATCGAATTACAGACCTGATTGGCAAACTCTACGCGCGGCATTATTGCTTCATTTCAGAAATTCAAAATCGGACTATGAAATCATGCGCGAACTTTCGGATCGCAAACAAGGTTCGTTTGAGTCCTGCGATACCTATTTCTCAGCGATATTTAAAATGAGATCACAAAACGCCCATGCCGGAATTTGAGCTGATAAGAATGCTTAAGAGGAATCTTAATGAAAGGATCGGCAAACTCGTCTATCCTATGGCAATTTTCTCCTTGGACCAATTAAGGTTTGCTTGCAAGGAAGCAGAGAATGCCTTCCCATGCAAAGATTCACATCATTCTATGCGGTATCATAAGCCGCTTAAAAAATTAGTAAATAACGAGCTGCAGCATTCTGGAGATGATCAAAATTCTTATGAGGATAATATCGCAGCTATGCAATACGTTAACAATAATAGACCTAGACCAGCAAATAAAGTTCTAGCTTGCTGGAACTGCAAAAATGTGGGTCACTTATATTGGGAGTGTCCATCGCCTAAGCAGAATATATTCTGTTTTAAATGCGGCGAAGAAAACTATATTGTGTCTAACTGTCCTAAATGTATATCGAAAAACGGACCGAAGAGCGCGATTACAACGGGGGAGTCGCGTTCGAATCAGACCCCCGAAACTACGATCCAACAAAATGGTTAGCAAAACTGAAAAGGGAGGAGGGTGAAGACAAAGGGGTGACAATTTTAAAGAGGGAAAATATCATTGTAGAACAAAGTTATAATAAAGGTACAATTATTTATAGAAAACCTTTACATATTAGAATAAGTGATTATAATAAGGCAAAAGAAAGAATTTTTAAAGTCAGTACAGTAAGCAACAAAATACTTAAAGCTCGGCATAGATATAAAATGAGGAAACAATTAAAATCCAACCTGTTGTCAACTATAATTGATGTGTCAGGAGATCCTAGGCCTTACGCCAAAGTAAAAATAGCCGACAAAGAAGTATTGGGCTTGCTTGACAGCGGCGGTAGTATCAGCATACTTGGCAAAGGATGTAAAAGCTTCGTAAGTGAACTAAACGCTCAGATCTCCTTTCGTTTCTAACGTTAAAACTGCAGATGAAAAAAATCAATCCATCATTGGCAAGATAGAATTAGGGGTTAACTACAATAGCAAATTACGCAACATCACCTTTTACCTGGTCCCCAGTCTAGATCAGGAAATTTATCTGGGCGTCGATTTTTGGAGAGCATTTGACCTCGCCCCTGGAATAATCAAGGATACTTCGGATACTCACCAATTATCTCCAGAGCAGCAAGTGAGATTGGACGCTGTCAGAAATAGGTTCAGGTGTTATACCAAATACGGTCTCGGTAAGAAGACACTGGTCGAGCATGTCATCGAAACCGGAGATGCGGTTCCTGTAAAGCGGCGTCATTACCCTGTCTCTCCAGCGATACAAGCCCTTATGTATGCAGAGATAGACAGGATGTTGAGCCTTGGAGTGATTGAGGAGAGCGAAAGCTCATGGAGTTCGCCAGTGGTTATCATCCAAAAACCCGGCAAAAATCGGTTATGTCTTGATTTTAGAAAGTTGAACTCGCTCACCAAGAAAAATGCATATCCTCTCCCAAACCTCGAAGGCATCTTCAGCCGCCTCCGAGATACTATTTTCATAAGCAGTATCGACCTTAAAGACGCGTTTTGGCAAATACCGCTGGAGAGGGAGAGTAGAGAGAAGACTGCCTTTACAATACCGGGGCGGCCCTTGTACCATTTTACCGTCATGCCTTTTGGACTGTGTAATGCAGCCCAGAAGTTATGTCAGTTGATGGACAAGGTCATTCCCTCAAGGTTAAGGGACCGTGTCTTCGTGTACCTCGATGATCTGCTCGTCATTGCTCCGGATTTTGAGACCCACATCGCTCTGCTGGACGAAGTCGCGGCTTGTCTCAACAAAGCTGGTCTCACCATCAACATAACGAAGTCAAAATTTTGCTTCAAAGAATTGAAGTACTTGGGCTTCGTGGTTGGTGGTGGGATCATCAGGACAGACCCAGCTAAAGTTGAGGCGATCGAAAGTTTTCCGATCCCTAAAACGGCAAAGCAGGTTCGAAGGCTGCTTGGATTAGCGGGGTGGTACCGTAAGTTTATACGGAAGTTTTCCACCCTGACGTCTCCAATCACGGACACTCTGAAAAAGAGCAATACAAAATTTAAGATGACGGAAGAAGCTCTGGAGGCTATTGGTGAGTTGAAACTGAAGCCCCAGCACTAACGCATCCAAATTTTAGCAAGCGTTTTTATATACAATGCGATGCGTCGGAAACCGGGGTGGGAGCGGTGCTTTTCCAAAAAATGATGAAGAGAAAGAAGCGCCTCTCTCTTTCTATTCCCAGAAATTGAATAAATCTCAAAAAAATTATAGTGTTACCGAAAAGGAATGCCTGGCGGCCGTACTACCAATACAAAAATTTAAACCCTACGTTGAGGGCATGCTTTTCACCGTAATCACTGACCATTCAAGCCTTAAATGGCTCATGAGCCTTAAAGATCTGAGCGGAAAACTTGCGCGATGGAGTTTGCAACTCCAAGCTTTCTCATTTGACATTGAACACCGTAAAGGTAGCTTAAATGTGGTCCCAGATGCTCTGTCCAGGGCCTACATGGAAATTGAAAGTATCGCCTTACAAAATATTGCGCCCTTGATCAATCTACAATCAAAAGAATTCAATTCTGAAGAATATAAAAGTTTGTTAAAAACAGTGAGGGAAAATCAAGACCGTCTACCAGATTTGAAGATTGATGATAATTATGTATACAAGAAATCTTTTCCGTCCTTCGAAGACGCCACTACAGTCGAGCATTCATGGAGATTATGGGTACCGTCAGGTCTCACTAATGAAATTATTGCTCGTGCTCACAATCCGCCACAAGTTGCTCATGGTGGCGTAGCCAAAACTTTACAAAGAGTTCGGGAATTCTTTTACTGGCCGAATATGACTGTCCAAATAAGGGAATATATATCAAAATGTGACACTTGTATTCAGTGTAAATCTACAAATCAAGTCTTACGTCCTCCTATGTCGAGTGTGTACAGCGTGGATCGTCCTTTTCAAAAGATATATGTTGACTTCTTAGGTCCGTATCCGCTTTCTAAGTCTGGTAATAGTTATGTCTTTGTTGTCCTTGATCACTTCTCCAAATTTGTTTTCTTGAAGTCTTTACGTAATGCTAATAGTTCAAGTATCATTAAATATCTGCAAGAAAATATTTTCCATTTATTTGGAGTGCCCCAAATAATACACTCTGACAATGGAAAACAGTTTCTATTCCATTTCAAAACAGCAAATTACTCTCCGCAGTCAAATGCATCGGAGCGAGTGAACCGAACTCTTTTAGCCGCAATACGATCGTATCTCAAAGATGATCAACGAGATTGGGATCTTCATTTAAGCGACATATCTTGTGCAGTTCACACTTCAACTGGTGTGTCACCATATTTTGCTCTATTCGGCATTAATATGATGACACACGGAAGTTGTTACGAACTGGCTGATAAATTAAATTCTTTAGAAGATGGAGAGCTTATGACATTATCAAGACAAACTCGCCTACAGTGTATGCGAGATAAAATCAAAGAGAGTATATTCAAGGCCGGTGAAAAAAGTGCCCAAAAATACAACACTCGCACGCGCAACATACGTTTTGTGCCTGGCCAAGAGGTATTTAGAAGAAATTTCATCCTAAGCGATGGTTCAAAATACCTCAGCGCCAAACTATGTCCTAAATTCGTCAAAAGTCGAGTAGCGAAATTAGTAGGTAAAAATCTATATGAGTTGGAGAATTTGTCTGGTAAAAGCATTGGCGTTTATCATGCGAAAGACATTAAACAATAAAATAAGATTCTGTTAAATATTTTCTTTGTATGCTAGACAGGATAACAACCTCTTACTCAAGTATTACAAGGGATAACATTTATTTTAACTGTCCATTTGTCATAAGGAGAAATTTGTTTTGTTTATATCAGGCTATATTAGTTTATTAATTGAAGAAAACGCAAACAATATGTTTATATTATTTTTGTTTTTGTTTTAGTGGACTGTGTGGATTTAAAGCCAATTGAATGAATTTGTGACCTTTAGTCCAAAATGCGTTTCGCCAGGTACTACAGCTGGGCTCATCAGTTAGATGCTGTAGTACCTTTCTAAGACGCATTATTTTTTGATCGATGTTTACCGACTTTAATAAAACTTACAGCGATTACTCACTGTAAATTATATTTTTCTAGGGGAATTTGGTTAGATTCATGCACCTAGAATTATGTTTTGCCCGTGGTCTGGTCAGTGAATTAATTGAAGAAAACGCAAACAATATGTTTATATTATTTTTGTTTTTGTTTTAGTGGACTCTGTGGATTTAAAGCCAATTGAATGAATTTGTGACCTTTAGTCCAAAATGCGTTTCGCCCAGGTACTACAGCTGGCCTCATCAGTTAGATGCTGTAGTACCTTTCTAAGACGCATTATTTTTTGATCGATGTTTACCGACTTTAATAAAACTTACAGCGATTACTCACTGTAAATTATATTTTTCTATGGGAATTTGGTTAGATTCATGCACCTAGAATTATGATTTGCCCGTGGTCTGGCCAGTGAATTAATTGAAGAAACCGCAAACAATTTAGTTTATGTTAATTTATAATAACAATAAGGACCTTTAGATCCGGTGATATTTTTGGTTAATTTAATTTAGATTAAATTTGCATTAGTAGGCTTAGCCTAGTTAAATTATGTCAATATCTATTATGTTAGTTAATTAATTTATTTATTTGATTTTTTTGTTTATTTATTAAATTTATTTATTTATGTTAATTTATATATATATGTTAATTTATTTATTTATTTATTAGTTAATTTATTTACTTATTAAGTTAATTTATGTATATGTTAATTTAATTATTTATATGTTAAATTTATTTATGTATTTATTGGTCAAATTTATCAAACGTCGTTCGCTAAACCTCCTACTATCTTACGGGTTATCTCGTTCATTAATCCTTTATAAATAAAGGCTTTTATAAATATGAAAAAAAAACAGAAGCAATCTCACTTAAATATATTCGGTATTTAATTATATCTATACACATATTTGCATGCCCAAACCTAAATCACAGCAATGCCCGGCTTTCGTGGGTTCTTCACCACATTTGGAAATATTATCAAACCCTGGATATTAAAAAGCATTCATACAAGTTGCTATTGCAAAGAATTATCCTTTAAACACCAAAATCCATATATGTAATCGTCACCAGGACCGTATTAATACGTATAAGACCTATACAAAAGAAATAAAAAAAAAAAATGTACGGGGTGAATAATTGTGTTTTCTAACCGTACTAAGGGTTAAATATCACCTAATTCTAAGAAATTAGTGTAAAGGTTACCTTGATATATCCAGGTGTCCTCTTTCTCTGCCCCAGACGTCGGTGAGACCTCCTACTAGTCCAGAGCTTTGTTGTGGACACTTGAATGACAGTCGTATTGCTGCCGATTCCCAAAGAATCAAGTGACCTTGTGTTGCTGTCATATAGCCGTGTATCTAAGGCTAACACTGGCATCGTAAACTGCAAAGTAGCATTCATGCGGCACACATACAATATTGAGGAATTGGAGAAGAACTGTCGCACAAAAGAGTTCTTCGTAGAGTGCTGCGATTCGGTGGGGACATTCGTTGGATTCGGGGTTCGCGAGCTTAACCTGGGATACTTCGCTACTGGAGTAGAAACCAGAGAATAACTTGAAGAGCAGGATATTCAACTCCCCCTAAAACAAAAACAAAAAGAAAATGGATCCGGACAACAATCGTTCTACGGAAAGATATGCAATTTTTGTTGAGCTTACTACTGGAGTTCACTATTATCTTTGAAGCTGAACTGTTGTGGTCGTCGTTGGTTGATGGTGACCACTCGTAGCGGATCCCAGGTTGGAGGGGATGTCTGTTAATTAATACCAGTGCTATATAAACTTTCTGCGAAGAAAACATAAAAAAAAATATAACTTTGTTGACACTATGTAACCGGGTTCTTCTCACAGGAACGATGTTGTGTTCGCCGCGGCTGTTGTTTCGTTGGAGGTGAGGGAAATGTAGGGAGTGCTGGCTTGGCCAGGCGATTCTGGACAGTGTTTCGGTCACCGTGAACCATATTGTTCCATAAGAGATCGTCATATTCAAAAAAATAAGAATAGAAGAAAATTATGGAACTCAATCTGAGACTGAGACGTTTCGCTGTTGAGTTTGGGTTGGCTCGGATTTCGAGCCTCGATTAGTAAACATGGTGGGTGGAAAAAAAAATAGAGTAGTTTCTCAGAACGACCGCGTGATACCGTTCGTGTTGTGGGTTTTACACGGGACATAAGGGAGTTTATATGGTACGTGGTTTGTGTGGATGGATTGTAGAAAAGAAGAAGAATAAAAGATACATATTTCTTAAAGCTTAATAGATACAAACATTTTTCGAGATTCCTAATTTT
This sequence comes from Philhelius pedissequus, assembly GCA_910595825.1. Classification (NCBI taxonomy): domain Eukaryota; kingdom Metazoa; phylum Arthropoda; class Insecta; order Diptera; family Syrphidae; genus Philhelius; species Philhelius pedissequus. Next base: position 143,333,472 of record OU343161.1, on the reverse strand, counting down.
ATGTTTACAGTTCTTCAGATATATTTTTCTAGCGCTAGCAGGTTTCTAATCTCTTTTTGTAAAATATAAGTAAATAGGAAGATAGGAGGTGCTTTCGGTATTCCAATATTGTTTTAATATGCACAAAATATAAACAAAAAAAAATAAATAAAATCGTTTCGGTTTGGCTTCGCCCTTGATAAGGTTAAAGAGGTAAATCCGCGAAGATAAAAAATAAAATGTATACAATTTTTAAACGAGTTACTATCTATCATACCCTTATTGAGCTCAATTCAGGTAGATTTTAGTGCTCTAGGAAAACCGTTGCTCAAAGTCACAAGTTAGAAGACTTGGAAATTTACTCCTTTTAAACGAATTTCGAGCTGAAGGCTAGGCCAAGATCATTTGGAAGGAATATTTCAGAGTGTTAGTATCTTGGAATTCCTAATTACTTACATTCTCTTGCTTATCATAGTAATTTTCTCAAATGTAAATGTACCATCAAGAAAATAAAAATAAACATTTTAAATCTCTTAAATAAAAAAAAGGGAAAATGCAATGAAATAAATTTTATTCCTTAAATTTATGAAATTATTTACTAATAAAAATATAAAAACTGTTAAATTTCATATTATGGAAAAACTATTTTTTTGTTTTCTTTTCAAGCTAATTGCTTGATGATTCGTTAAGTCTTCTATTTCCAGGGGATGCTGAAGGTGACCGGGTGATTCGGTGGAAAAGGACTACTGAGCTGGAATATTGGTAAGCAATATTTGGGGAAATCCATAAATCAGACCGCGGATTTCCAAGGTAGGTTGGGCAAGGTCTACGCTGAGAACACCACAGCGCCCTCTGGTGGGAAATGTCCGTCCGCTTCTTGATTAGATTTATTTTCGTGGGATTAAATCTCGTACGGCATGTTAAGTGTGTTGTGATAGGAGAGATAGTGCCGACGGGCAAGATCCCACACCATTTCGGCGAGCTCAAGCCGAGCCTAAGCAAGCATGCCAGGCACATCCGGCGCAAAGACAACCTCATTATTCTCCTTGTGAACTTTACAGTTCACACCTACCTCGATCCTATTACATGGTGGTGTGCTATTAACTCGCGAATCATATCTAGCGGATACCCATTATCAATAAGGATTTTTGTTATTTTCTCTTTGTTGGCGGGATGGAATTTCTTTTCACTAATCGTAAGGACTTTCTTAATAAGGTTGGAAGCCGTATTGACTTTAATATGTTTCGCTTGATTTGATCGAAATTTGATGATTTTCCGGATGCTGTCTCTTTTTGATGCCTGTCAAAGGTGAGTCTATTTCTCTCACGATTAATTTTTACGTCCAAAAATGCTATCGTTTTATTTTTTTCCTTTTCCACCGTGAATTGGATTTTGGAGTTGAATGCGTAAAGACTTTGCAAAACTTTGTCAATCTCACGATTTTCCATTACTGCAAATATGTCATCAAAGTATTTGGTGATGAATTTTGGCGGATTTATTGAATTGAACGTTTCTTCTAACAAAAAATCTAAGACAAGGTCGGCGATGGTAGGTGAAAGTGGATTCCCCATTGGGATTCCATGTATTTGTTTACATATGTTTTCTTTATATTGAAAAAGGTTGTTATCCTTCAAACAGAAGTCAAACATTTCCAAGAACTTATTTAAGCTAAGGCTTGTGTGTTCACTCATAAAACTCCACTTTTTCTTTATAATGTTTATCGCCACCTGCACCGGAATATTCGTGAAAAGTGACACCGCATCGAAAGAAACTAAGACTTCATGTTCCCTTAGTTCTAATTCTCTTGTCTTTTCAATAAACTCTAACGAATTTTTTACAGTGTACTTTGAGTTGCGAGTAACACCTTGTAGAATTCTACCTATGTACTTAGACAATTCATAACAAGGGACTTTCATAGACGACACAATGGGTCTTAGTGGTAAATTCGGTTTGTGGATTTTTGGCAATCCATAGATGGAAGGGAGCTGTGCGGTGTAAGTTGTCATGTTTAACTTTTCTTTGTCAGTTATCAATTTGTTTGTGTGTAGGTATTTTACAAATTCATTGTTCTTATTTTGAAGAGAAGAAATTGGATTAGTTCGTAAAAGTTGTCTCTTTCTATTGGTAGAGCAATTTTTTTACCCATCGATAAAAGCCATTTTATTTCCAGTGGGAATTGGATAGAACTTTTATTTACAAACCACTTGTCGTGCATATATATGTTTAAGGATCTCCACAGCGATGATTTTAAATTCTCTATTTTCTGTGCATTTGATCGTTGTTTTTTTGCATAAAAATTCTTATAGACTTGTTTTTGTTTTGAAGTGTATTGTTTATATTCGTCTCTCGACAGTTCATCTTTTATACGTTTGTCAATCAACCTGATTGTGTTCTCCGTTGTTTTTATTAGGTAGCGCATTTCAGTGATTTCAATGTTGAGAACTTTTTGATGGAACGTCAGTTCTATTTTGTTGTATGAATTTTGAGAATGAGTATTTTTCAATATACATTTTGTCGAGTTGGTTGAATTTTTGATATGCTTAGGAATCAGTCCATAATCTCTGCATGTTAGTAGGAATATTCTATTTTGTTTTTGTTTTGCTAGTTTTTTTTTTTGAGTTTGCTGTATTGTTTCAAATGTATGCATACATGTTCTCGGTATTTGTACTTTATGTGTTGGTAGTAGTTCTTCATGGTTTAACAAAAATGTTTGCGGCAGGCCGTCCGATGTCTTATTTAATTAAAAGTGTTTTGACCAAATCGATATGTTCAATTTTAATATTTGAAGATTTCACTTCTTCGGCTTTTTTGGTCGTGATAATTTATTAATGAAAGATATTCATTAGTTTTCCCAACGTTTCGACTGAGTTTTCAGTCTTCTTCAGGGGCACTTTATTAACCATGAAACAATATAAGAGAAACATTTGTATGTTTACATTTAGTTGTTAAGATTTTACACTTACAATTATATGAACGAAACTATTTTATCAAATTACATATATATATATAAAAATTTAAAAAATTACAGTTTTGTGATTGAATATTTAAATTAAAGCACTTCTTCTTAGTTAGAAGCTTAGTCAACAACTGTTTAATACAATTTTCTTCTAAAGGAGCAACAAAACTATTGATGTATCGCAGTTATGTAGAGACTAGGGAACAGTACACCGACGAGATACACTGTGTATCCTGCTTCATGTTCATGTTATTTTTGTTATTCAAAATGTGCAAAGTTTCTAACGTATATCGTTTCGATGTATGTTTTTCCGTTTGAAGAATTTGCACATTTTTAAAGTCTGGAGCATGATTTCTTTCTAAGCTGTGACTAGCAAGAGCTGTTTTCTGAGAACTTTTGGACTTGATATCAGATTTGTGATTTGAGATCCTTTGTTTTAAAAGCAGCTTGGTAGTGTCAATGTAACATAGTTCACAATTTTCTCATTCGTTGCCTAGGCAATTGATCCTATATACAACGTCTGTACTTTGATCCTTTTTACTTTTCTTGTTAAGTTTTGTAAACAGTGTGTTAAGTGTTTCGTTGAATTTGTAAGCAACATTGACATCTTTAGCTTTGCTAGCGATGGTTTTCTTAAAATTTTCAGCAAGTTTCGGCACGTAAACCATACTTTTGAAATAACCTGCTCCTTCATATTTATTGCTTTGTTGGTGATTGGTTTGGTGTTGTGCTATTAATTCGCGAATCATATCTAGCGAATACCCATTATCAATAAGGATTTTTGTTATTTTCTCTTTGTTGGCGGGATGGAATTTCTTTTCACTAATCGTAAGGACTTTCTTAATAAGGTTGGAAGCCGTATTGACTCTTCAATTGCCTAGGCAACGAAAGAGAAAATTGTGAACTATGTTACATTGGCACTACCAAGCAGCTTTTAAAACAAAGGATCTCAAATCACAAATCTGATATCAAGTCCAAAAGTTCTCAGAAAACAACTCTTGCTAGTCACAGCTTAGAAAGAAATCATGCTCCAGACTTTAAAAATGTGCAAATTCTTCAAACGGAAAAACATACATCGAAACGATATACGTTAGAAACTTTGCACATTTTGAATAACAAAAATAACATGAACAGGAAGCAGGATACACAGTGTATCTCGTCGGTGTACTGTTCCCTAGTCTCTACATAACTGCGATACATACATACATACATCAATAGTTTTGTTGCTCCTTTAAAAGAAAATTTTATTAAACAGTTGTTGTCTAAACTTCTAACTAAGAAGAAGTGCTTTAATTTAAATATTCAATCACAAAACTGTCATTTTTTTAATTTTTATATATATATGTAATTTGATAAAATAGTTTCGTTCATATAATTGTAAGTGTAAAATCTTAACAACTAAATGTAAAAATACAAATGTTTCTCTTATTTTGTTTCATGATTAATAAAGTACCCCTGAAGAAGACTGAAAACTCAGTCGAAACGTTGGGAAAACTAATGAATATCTTTCATTAATAAATTATCACGACCAAAAAAGCCGAAGAAGTGAAATCTTCAAATTTTAAAATTGAACATATCGAATTGGTCAAAACACTTTTAATTTAATTTTCTTAAAATATTACAAAAAAAAACTTTTTACCAACTATATGTTTTGATTTTTTAAAAATAATTATATAAAAGTAAAAAATTACGATTTTGAGAAATGATTCGAAGTTATACTGTTTATTTGAGTCCACAAAAATCTTTAAATCCAAAACAAATTTTGCATACACCAAAACTCGACCCCACTCCAAATCCTATATTTGGCCAAGCAGGGGGTCAGCATGCCCCTACTTACGTACCGTGATGACAAAAAGAAATTCCTCTTCTAAAATTAAAAATGAAAAATAGTATTAGTTTCACAGATAAAGGTAGGAAATGCGGGAATTCGTTTTGCAGGCAATCGTTACTCTGGAAATTGTTTTCCGGGCAATCGTTATCCGGGGAATTGTTTTCCTCGAAATCATCCAACCCGCAAGAGAATAAAAAAAACAACAAGAACAGAAACAAAAATACACAAGAAAATATGCACATGCAAAATTAAAAAAAAGTCGTGTTAGTTACACTTTTAATAAATCAAGAACGGCTGAACCGATTTGACTGAAAATTGTTGGGCGGTAGCTTAGCACGAGGAGACGGACATAGGATACTTTTTATCGCGTTCGACCGCGTTCCCGTGTGACGTGACATAAAACGTCAAAAAGAATGCAAGTCACTATAAAACGTGGTATAACAAAAACGTGTCTGACACGGAATAGCAAAACTGTTACCGATATCAGATTGAACAATCTTAATTTTAAATTGATTCGTATCAAGTTCGTTCTAGTATAAAAAGAAAGTAATGAAAAGATAGAAATTTGAAAATCCTCCTCGAAGTAGGTAACGAAAGCTGAGAAAAATTGATACGCAAAATAAAATACCTTTTGATATACAGAGGGAAATGTGGGAAATGTTTTTTTAGAACCTTAACATAGGTTTCACAGAGTTTCTGAGATGCAACATTTTTTGCTTAAAAACAATACCTACTAGTTAAATTTTGCACCAAGTGAAAATAGAAATGGAAAGTACACAAAAGGAACAAGCATCTAAGGGTCCGTTAAGCATCAGGAAAAATAAACGGATAATTCCCTAGGAACAGGAGATCTTAAAAATTAGAAAGGTTTTCCTCATAGGAAAACCACGACACCACATAAAGACCAAAAGGATCCTGTGACCAATTTCAAATTAAATTCAGCATCACCAAACATAAGAAGCCCGGTAGCCTAGTGTTTCTAGGCGCCGACAAATACATTCGAGGCACAAAAGTGCTTGGGTTAATCCCCACCAAGAATAAAATCTTAATTTTTTTTCGTAAATTCATTTTTTTTTATAAGACCATTCATTTTGATTAAAATCAACTACGTACATTTTTGATATTCGATTTTAAAAGTTGATAAGAAAAAAGTAAAGTTTAAAACAAACAAAAAAAATCCTTTGGAAATGATAAGATTCGCGAAACGTAAAGTAAATTAAATTTAGATTTTGTCGCGAAGCTATAGTAAAAATAATTCAATTAAACGTATAGCCAAGGCTTAAGCTTATAGACAAAGCACTAACATCAAACATCATCGACCAAATAAATTGACTTTCAGCAGCAGTGGACTACAGCAGAAGAAATTGGCGAGTCGTTCTTATAAGAATTTAAGTACCTATAAAGTTTTGATTAAAGAGTGAATTTGTTTAGTTATTGACCAAATAACTTCGCGACTAAAAGGGATGTTTAAAAAAGGGGAAATTATAAATGAAGCAAAACGTAAAGTAAAATAAAAAGAAAAAGAAAGAAAGAAATCCAAAGTTGTAATAAATCGATGATGATTTTTATCAAATCAATTTGATTTTTCTTTTGATTGGCTCATGATTACCACCCGTTACTTATCTGCAATCAAAGAAATTTGTTTTAAATTATCATTTTCAATCAATTATTTTTAAATTTAAATTCAAACAAATGATATTTTATACATACAAATTAAACATATATTTTGAAACACCCATTTTATTTATAAAAATAAAAAATGGAAATTGTTTGAATGTTTAAAATCATGATGAACATTAAGTAAGTTTTTTTTTTTAATATAAAGGGATGAGAGTATGGAGGAGAAAATGGGAGAATTTTGATTAAGGCGAAGAATCCAAATTTAGGGGTTGTTTTAGCGAGGAAGACAACCAGGTAGGGAGGGTAATGATGAATATCTCGCCCTTCAATGACACCTAGATGGAAAGTCTGGCATTTGTACCGACCGGGATTGGTTGACGACTTCCCTTCGAATAGTGGTAACGGATGGCACGATTGTATAAAACTCGGACTAGCTCGCCGCGGGGTGTGACTTGTTACTACGTTTGCGGTCAAATATAAAAAAAATCGTGCCGAACTTTAAATACGGTATCATCGTGAGAATCCTCTCCGAAAAGAAAAAATAAGTGGATCAGATAAACTCGAGCCCGGAATTCTACCAAAACCTTAATGTTTTTTTTCAGGTACTAGTTGGCTAATAAACACGCTCACTAGATCAACTGGGGGTGGCCGTGGCGCGATAGTTGTGTATTCGCCTGCCAACCTCATGGTCACAGGTTCGATCACTGCCGTAGTCTATGTCTTCTTATTTTTCCATTAAAAACCAATTCTAAAAGTAAATGTCATACAATGAGAATACTCATTACATGCTGTTTTTTTTTTATTTATTTTTTTTAAATTCATTTTTATTTCATATTAACATAACTATCTTAAAGCTAGACAAAAATGTTTAAAACTAGCCTAATTATCAATAACTTACAACTAATTTACTGTCCCTTTACGGGCACTCTAAATTAAACAATAACTCTTACAACTAATGTCTTTCGACCTAAAAACTATTTTAATTAAATCTATTTTTTTTTGTATTTATTTTATAAAACATTTTTACAAAAAACTTGATATCTTATCATTTTTTTTTCTTTTTAATTTTTTTTAAATTTTTTTTTTATTTTTTCCTTTTTTTACTTATAAACTAAACCTAAATATATATTAAAAATAATTAAAACTAAATAAAACTAACTTATACTAACTAAAAATAACTTAAACTACTTAAAATACCTAATAATACTTAAAACTACTTATAAACTAGAACAACCACAGCAGCATTTTTTTTTCGTTTTTAAATTTTTTTTTGTTTATTTTTTATATGCATGCAGACACATACCAACATGCAACCCACCCATACATGTACATACGCACATACATATACGTACGCACAGACATGTACAGACTCGCAGATACATGCACGCATGCCCCCGCATACATACATATTTTTAATTTTTTTTTTTTTGGTGCCACCCTGACTGTTCCCCATACCTAATTACCCTAAATCTATGTAAGTCGGCCAAGATATAATATCTTCATCGACTTTCAATATCACGATGCTGTTCAGAGAGCCACCAGAACTGGTTCTCCTGTTTCGCCCTATCCCTCCGGTCCCGATCGGACACAGTCCTACTGAACCGAAGGCGCTCTTCTCCACCTTGAGCGATGACGTCTCGACCATACAGGAGTCGCCTATCCACAGTTTTCCGGCTGACGTGGTAGATGAGCGGAACCGCCCCTCCATTCTGTATCAGCCCTTGACTGTCTAAATAGAGGAATGCCTCGGGAGGGATGTAGCCACTTAACCGCGCACTCTCAAAATATTGGTTATTTGGGTAATACGCCCCAAAAATTAAGTTGTTAGTTGAGGACATCGCTCTTGCAACGTGCCCCCGAATCAGCTTAAACAAAAAATTATCTATTCTGTTTATGTTGACTCCGTTGTATAGAACCTGGTTGGAATAATATCGTTTGTACTCCGACTCTGGTGTTCTGTTCAATCCAAGGCAACGTCGAAGCCTCTCAAACACCCGAATCTTTTCCATTTGAGATGGGGCAACGTTGAACCACACCGGGCATCCATAGGCAATCATCGGCCTGATGAGGGCCATGTAGCAGATCACCTTCACCCTGCTATCAAGACGACTGCTATAAAACAATCGTTTTGTGAGTCGAAATACAAGTACTGATCCAACCAGATGCCAAGGTACTTTACTACACTTTTACTCGCCAGTGGATGTCCATGTGGTCCCACGATCACCAGCTTGCGCCAGTTCTTTCTCGTATCCCTCGAGGCGCTAGACAACGAAGTCCTAAACAGAATTGTTTCTGATTTATGGAAATTGATTTTCAACTTCCAGTCATCACAATATCGCTGAATCTTGTCGAAGTCACGCTACAAAAGAATTTTGATGACCTCAACTGTTGGAGCTGTTCTGTACGCAATTAGATCGTTGGCGTACGCAATTGCCTGAGTTAGACTACCTATCAGATCGCTGGTGTAAATGCTGAAGAGAATCGGCGAGTTAACCGCTCCCTGCTGAAGACCATTGTTAATATTAAAAACTGTGGTAGAAGTTACATTGCCACTCTTGACAACAAACTTTCTACCATTTAGCATGTCATAAAGCATGTACAATAGAGGTTTACTTATACCAAGTCTGGCGAGCTTTAGATAGAGACCCTCTAACCATACGGTGTCGAAGGCCTTCTCCAAATCAACCAGACAGGCACCCGTACACTGCTTTTTAGATTTGTTCCATTGGCCATCAGAAACGAGTTTAGACGCGGCATGAATTGTGTCATGTCCCGTCTTAAAACCGAATTGATTATCCGGTGTGATTTTGTTGTCCTCCGCCCACTTGAACAGAGCTCTATTAATAACCAGCTGTAGTACCTGGACGAAACGCATTTTGGACTAAAGGTCACAAATTCATTCAATTGGCTTTAAATCCACACAGTCCACTAAAACAAAAAAAAAAAAAATATAAACATATTGTTTGCGTTTCCTTCAATTAATTCACTGGCCAGACCACGGGCAAAACATAATTCTAGGTGCATGAATCTAACCAAATTCCCCTAGAAAAATATAATTTACAGTGAGTAATCGCTGTAAGTTTTATTAAAGTCGGTAAACATCGATCAAAAAATAATGCGTCTGAGAAAGGTACTACAGCATCTAACTGATGAGCCCAGCTGTAGTACCTGGACGAAACGCATTTTGGACTAAAGGTCACAAATTCATTCAATTGGCTTTAAATCCACACAGTCCAGTAAAACAAAAACAAAAATAATATAAACATATTGTTTGCGTTTCCTTCAATTAATTAATCTATTAATAACCTTTTCAAATACTTTGCTGATACTCGGAAGAAGACTTATCGACCTGAGATTCGCCGGATTGGAATTGTCCTTTCCCTTTTTAGGGAGAGGATGCACCACTGCTGTCTTCCACCGCACTGGATAATATGCATTATTCAGCGCGTTGTTAAACAGTGTGGTATATATGTCAACTGCTTCTTGAGGCAAATGTCGTAGTACAACGTTGGATATACCATCGACTCCTGCTGATTTCTTTTTCTTTAGTGAATCAAAGATGAGCTGGAGCTCAATCTTCGAAATTAACAGGGAACTGGTCCCATTTCGCTCGGCGATTATGGCGTTTGCCAAATGTTCATCATTAAACCCGGTAAAACCAAGGTTCTCAGATCGCCGCTGCGTTATATCGCTCCGGAGGTAAAAGTGGTGAACCAGAGCTCTGCTCTCCAGGTCATGGTTCGGGCGAATGCTAGCATTCACCTTGTACACTTGCTGAAAAGCAGCCCCCACCGCCTCCACCTTCTCCTGCGGATCTTCGATTATGAAGAGGTCATGGTCCAAGATGGCGTCATCTGGGTCTATGCCTGCTGTCAGAAGTACGTCTGTGTTTTGTGTCGTCCTCTGGAGCTTAAGACACGGAAGGTCGTTTTGATCGTTTCTTCTGAATATCTAATTATTTGTGGGAACATTCTCGGGTCGGTAGCGTTCACGGCCCGAATTTTGTTGTCCCAAAACAAATTAATGGACAACCTATAATTTTCTTTGATCAATTGGTTGATGTTTTTGATGGACGACTTCAGTGTCCTTATCTCCAGATCTCGTGTGTCAGTAAACCGTCGGTACATGCGTTTTAGTCTTGTCAGTAAGCCACTTTTTTGTCTGTGTAGTGCATCAATTGTCGCGTTACGGTACATGTCAGTTGCGTTACGTTCTTTGTATTTCGGTATTGTCCTGTTCATTGTTCGTTGAATTGTTTCGTCCATTTGTTCTAAGTATCTGTCAATTTCAGTATTTGTCATGTTCCTGTCATTTGGTGGGGATATACCATTTGATCGTAATTCGCTCAATAAGACGTTCGAGAGCGTGGCCAGCGCACCTTACTGTAATTGTAAGTATGCACCGGTACATACTCCTCCAACTCCATAAGCGCGTTCGGAAGTTGTATTACGGTGGCGAGTCCGCAGTGGTCACTGTCGTACTCGATCGTTCTTAAACAATTTTTAGGCCGATGGCCCACAGTATCAGTAATTGTTAGTCTTGCGTCTTTCAACAATAGATCCAGATAGGCACCGCTTCTTGGAAACGATGGCCTGTCTGTAGCGAGAAGTTCAATGCGATACTCCAGGTTGTATCGACCCATCCAATTATACAGATGGTTACCACGAGGATTTTGTATTTGATTTCCCCAATCTATATGTTTGGCATTCAAATCACCAGCCAATATGTAGTAGTTTTCTTCCGAGCTCAATCTTAAGCATTCAAAAAGCTTTTCAAGCTCTGTTATAAACTGTGTGGGCTGAGGTGTTTCCGGTACATAGGCAGCGATCAAATACATTCGCTTCCCCTGTTGGAGATGAATGCATATGATGCATGCCTCTAACGTCCGAAATTTACGCACATCACTATTATATATTACCTTATGACTAATGCCTTTACGTATAAAGATTGCGACGCCCCCTCCTTGAGTGGAGTTGGGTCGGTCTCTCCTTACGATATTGTAATTGTTGTTAGTCAATTTATGTTTCTGGTTAAGCTTAGTTTCGCTAGCCATAAACACATCTGGACTTATGTCTTTAGGCAATTGGAATAAATTCGCTCTACGTTCAGTCCTAATCAGTGAATTTACATTCACAGCTAGGATCTTAAAGGGCCTATCCGGCAGCGCCCTTAACCTCTAAGTTGCGTTAAGCTCGGCAAAACAGAGTAGAGATAATCCACCCTAGTCGCCTGCTCCCTGATCTGGTTTTGGAGGCCGTTCAACTGGCCCTGGATGGCCAGTAGAACGCCCATAATATCCGCCTGTGCCGCCGGCGCCTTAGGCACGGGGGCCTGTTGGGCGACCTTTGGTGTAGGCTGTACCGTGCTTCCCCTTCCTGACGCCATTTGGGCGTAAGAAATTTGGGGGTTGACGGGCGTTGTTGTAGGAGGGCGCACTGTTGGACGCTTTTCTAACACTGTTTGCTTGGCTTGTTTATTGTTTTTCATTAGCCGAAACGTCGGGCATCCCCGATAATTAGCGGGATGTCCATCGCCTCGGCAGAGTGCACATTTAAGCTAGATGCTATCTTCGACCCGTTCCCGTTCGAAGATGCAACTGAAAATAATATCTCAGAAGGCTATAGTTGTGTGCTCGATTCCTGCCGTTGTCTATGTCTTCTTATATACCATTAAAAACCAATTCTAAAATTGTCATAAAATAAGTTGCCGCTTTGCTCATTACATGCTGTCTAGGCATAGAACTAACAACATGTGATTGAGTAAAATTAGTATACCGATAAAAAATATGACAAAGAATAAAAAAAATAATTCGAATTATAAGGGACATCGATAAATAAGACACGGAAATTTGTCCGCATTAGTTCAGCCGCCATCCCTGGAGATAAAATCTGAGACAACAACCACTTACAGTCTCCGAATATCGCGCCACACATCTTTCCTATCATTCTTTCTCTTCCTTAACCTCACCGTCACGCCCGCGCTGTGTTAACACATTTAAAGGGTATTCACAATCCTTTGAGCGCGTGTAGATTATAAAAAAAAAACCGAGGCTCGCAATCGTCTGATTCTAGTTCAAAATAAAAACTCAAAAAAAACACGAAACATTTTTTTCTTACATTACGCCTCTTTTCACCCCACCCCTCGCCTACTCACTGACCTGTTCTGTAAAAAGAACACTTGTAGGTTCGATGAAATCCTACAACAGCTGCCCACAACCATAGGAACTGCTTCTTCACCATAGTCAACGATGCCGGGTATATTCGTGTTGACTCCTTAAGTATCCCTTATGGACACTTAACACATCCTCTTCTTCCCGCGACCCATCCTTTTTCTCATTCCGAACAATGGAAATTAAACAATCATGTTCGTTATTTTTAAGCTGATATATAATTATATATTTTTAAATTCATTCAAATTATTCCGAAAAAAGAACAAACAAATTCTCTTACAAAACGGCAATTTTTTTCTATTAGTATCTACACGAAATTATATTTCCCGACGGAAAATAATCTCTTCGTTTGCGTAGATTTCCTTTGAATACTTTTTGTTACAGTTTTATTCCCATACATATATAAATACTATTCAAGAACAAAAAAATATATATATCCCTTTAGTAGGGGAAATGAAATGAATATTAAGAAAAAGGCAGAATATATAAAATAAAACAGCAACAACTAAACATACACTTACATGTTCCTCGATCAGTTGAAGTGCGCACTGGGAATATTCTCCTCTTTTTTTTTTTCTTTTCTTTCTTCTTTTCCCTCCTGAAGCAGTACTTCTTACCCACAAGAAGGGAAATATAACTTAACTGACATGATATTCTTTTGTTTCAATTCCTTTCTTTTCTCTTCCTTTTATCTCGCACCACTACGAAAGCAAAGATTTTTATTTTCCGCCGTTCACACAAAAAAAAAACTAAATATGTAACGGGTGATTTTTTTGCTACTTGGTTTTTGACGTTTATATTTTTGACAGATCACACATGACAAATTCCACGAGCATTTGACATTTCGATTCAGTATTGTTTGGCATTTCATCATGAATAGACTTACGCCTGAACAACGTTTGCAAATTATTGAAATTTATTATCAAAATTCGTGATCTGTGAAAAATGTGTTTCGCAAGCTACGTCCGTTTCAGCGACGAGGGTCATTTTTGGATAAATGGATACGTGAATAAGCAGAATTGCCGTATTTGGAGTGAAGAGCAGCCAGAGGCAATTCAGCAGCTACCAATGCATCCCGAAAAATGCACTGTTTGGTGCGGTTTATGGGCAGGCGGCATCATTGGGCCGTACTTCTTCAAGGACGATGAAGGCCGCAGGGTTACGGTCAATGGAGAAAGGTACCGTTTGATGATAACAGATTTTTTTTTGCCGAAAATGCAAGAATTGAACTCGGTCGACATGTGGTTCCAACAGGACGGTGCCACATGCCACACTGCACGCGAAACCATGCATCAATTGAGAGGCGAATTTGGTGAGCAGTTGATCTCACGTTTTGGCGCAGTCAATTGGCCACCAAGATCATGTGATTTGACCCCGTTAGACTATTTTTTGTGGGGCTATGTTAAGTCTATTGTCTATGGGGACAAGCCAAACACGATTGCTGCCTTGGAAGCCAACATTGAACGCGTCATTGGTGAGATTCCGGCCGAAATGTGTGAAAAAGTTTGCCAAAATTGGACCTTCAGAATGGACCACCTGAAGCGTAGCCGCGGGCAACATTTAAGTGAAATTATTTTTAAAAAGTAAATGGCAGAAATTGATTTATCGATCCAAATAAAAATTTCATTCACTTTTTACAAGTTTCTGTGTTTTTTTGAATTTTCAAAAACCAAGCTCTTAAAAAATCACCGTTTATTAGGCCAAAGCAAAGGAGGCAAAAGATCTAGGTCAAAGCTAAACTTTACAAAAACAAAAATCAACTTGATCTAAAATTTACGTGACCATCCGGGGTATACTGTTTTTTTTTTTCTTGAAGAAGGGATCTCTCGTTCACGTTAACTAAGTGCCTCGAGTAACGCACTTATTTGATATTGATGATAAAAATAGTAGGAACATGTGCAGGGATTGGAAATTATTCGCGTTATCCTTTCGGCGGTTCAACCAATTTCCTTTTTTTTCCCTTCTTTTTTTTATAATACCCGAGTTGAACGAAAATCGGCAGCGACACTTTCTCGACCACCCCGTTCGCGAACTTATGTATTTTTATGTATTTTGTTCTTTTTATTTCGTTTGGGATAGCAACCTTCTCGACTCAATGCGAACAGAATCCCCACTGAGGACAACCACTACTAAAGAGATCCTCCCGACTCGCGTAGCCGTATTGAGGCGACCCGTGAACAGGGATCAACAGCCGCCGAGCAGTCGCCGAAACCTTATGCCTGGTTGTCGTTCGTGTGCACCGATGGCCCTCACAATCCAAAGTAAGCGGATGATGAAGATGGTAATTGCATCAAAATTATGGAGCTTCCGTAGCTTTCTTGACACGGATTTTTTTCTCGTTGTCGAGAATTAAGCCCGCGGAAGGGAAGTAATATGTCTTCTTTTTTTTCGGTAACCGTATTTGTTTTATTTCTGTTATCTCCCAGTTCAACCTAAGGAGTTTCCTTTTGTTTTCCAATTTGGAGAACAAGCACCGAGATAAGGCTTGCCTTAAGTAGGTTGTTCTGGGGTGAGTTCCGAGAATGAAAAGGAACAAATTACGCCGGAAACAAGGAAATTTTGTTTTCGGATGTGATCGTGTACGTTCGGTAATCGAAGAGTGAAGTGTTCGAAAAATGAAATATGTTTCGAATTTTAAGGGCGCGTTCACATTCATTGGGTTTGTAGGTGTTAGGTCGCGCGGCGATATGTCGGAAAGCCACAAAAACAGGTAATTTCCGTTGCACTAGTACAGGAGGCAAATGACATGGGAAAACGGACGGCTGGAAATTTAAGTGCCCAAATTCGATCCATGACCCTGAAATGTCCCATTCATCAATATTGCATTACGTTTTTAAATCTTTCGCGTGAAAGATCCCGATACGTTTCCCTTGTAGATTTTCTACTTCATACTTACCTATTCGCTTAATCACTCGGCATTTAAGAAATTTCGGGCTTAACTTAGCATTGATCTGTTTTGCAGCGTTACTTTGGACGAAATTACCTCTAAAAATCTCTTGTCCTGACTTGAAATATCTCTTTTGCTCTTAGGTTATATGATATCGAATTTTTTTCATTAGCTAATTTGATGTTCTCTTGGATTTTAGACCTAATTAATTGGATTCTATCGGCTTTTGAGAGAGTTTGAAAGTCTCCCTCATTAAGCATATCCTGATTCTTCAACAAAGGATATGTCATGGCAGTACATATCATTTCGACGCCAAAAGGAGCAAAATATGGGGTAACTCCTGTCGACTGGTGTACAGAACTACAAACGGCTTGTTGGATCTCGTGAATATGATAATCCCATTCACGTTCGTCTTTTTGCAAATACGTCCGAATCGCACTCAGAATCGACTGGTTCACCCGCTCGGAAGCATTCGATTGTGGTGCATATAAAGCAGAATCAAATTGCCTTACCTCGTGCTTATTCAATAAAATTTGAAATTCTTTACTAGAAAATTGCTTTCCATTATTCGAATGGACGAGCTCAGGTACTCCAAATGTATTGAAAACATTTTCTCGTAAAAATCGTATGACGCTAGATCAGTGAGCTTTCGGCATGACTTTTAACAAAACATATTTCGAGGCATGGTCAAGGACGATGAACAAAAAAACATTACGTTTCTTCGACCGAATGTAGGGACCCAGAAAATCTACGTAAATTTTCTGAAAGGGTCTGCTTATTACTTTGTGATATTTCATAGGGGGTCTTAGGCACACATTTGAACATTTGGATTGTTTGCATTGGGGGCAATTCCTAAAAAAATCGCGGACCTGTTTTGACATTTGCGCCAAGAAGAAAAGTTTTCTCAAATGCTCGAGGGTTTTGGTCATTCCTCCATGACGACGACGTGGCCGGGTGCATCTTCGATTAAAACCTTAACTAATTTGTCGGGTATCCAAAGCCGCCATTGGATATTAGTGGTATAGATGTCGTCAGAAACTCTGACTCGTTTATAAACTCTGTTTTCCAACACTTAAATCAGGATAATTTTCGACATTAACAGAACTTTTCTCAACCAACTTCTTATATTCCTCCGCTGTGAATTCGGGATCATTGAGGTCAAACTTGGAACTTTGGTTTTCACACTTCCACACTTCTTCGATGTGTGCTCGAGATAATGTGTCTGGAATAACTTGGGCGGAACCTTCACGATGTTTAATTTCGAAATTATAATGCTGAAGGCTGAGGGACCATCTGGCCAAACCACCGCCTAACTCTTTCATCCCCATAAGCCATTTGAGGCTGGAATGATCCGTGATTATGATGAAGTGAAAACCCTCTATATAAGGCCTAAATCTTTTTACTGCCGCCACTACTGCCAAACATTCTTGTTCCGTTACGGAATAGTTTTGTTGGCAAGGACTTAATTTTTGAGAGAAGAAGGAGGTGGGTTTTTCGGTGCCTTCCTCGTCACATTGAGCTAAAACTGCTCCGATCCCAATACTTGATGCGTCACACTGCACAATAAATGTTTTAGAGGTAGTAAGAAGTGGTGCAGAAATCAATGCCTCTTTCAAAGTCTCAAACGATTTGGAAGCTTCTTCTCCTATAAAGAACTTCTTACTTTTTTTAAGGTGGATGTTAAATGTGTTGATAAGTCTACGAAATTTTTTATAAAACGACGGTACCATCCACACATTCCGAGGAAACGTCGCATTTGCTTAACCGTCTTTAGAATGGGAAAATCTTTTATGGCGGATACTTTTTCGGGGTCTGGTTTAATAACGCCTTGGCCGACAATATGGCCTAAATATCGAAGTTCTCGGTAGCAAAATTTAGACTTTTCAACATTGATTGTGAGTTGGGCACCTTTCAAACACTGAGAAACCTCTTTTATCAGCGAAAGGTTACTTTCGAAATCTTCGGAGATCATCAGAAGGTCATCGACGTACACAAAAACTGCATCCTTCAAATGCGACTTGATCACCTTGTCCATTACTCTGCACATCCTTTGTGACGCATTTTTCGTACCAAAGGGCATGACAGTGAACTGGAAGAGGGGCCTACCTAGTAAAGAAAACGCTGTTTTTTCTTTCGATGACTGTTCTAATGGCATCTGCCAATAGGTGTCTTTTAGGTCGACACTAGAGGTGAAAAACGTGTCTTGCAATCG
Source organism: Philhelius pedissequus (assembly GCA_910595825.1). NCBI lineage: Eukaryota > Metazoa > Arthropoda > Insecta > Diptera > Syrphidae > Philhelius > Philhelius pedissequus. The sequence continues at coordinate 143,315,818 of OU343161.1, read as the reverse complement.
ACTGATCATTGATTCTAAATGGAAGTGGTTGGGCGTCTCCTTTCGTAACCGAGTTTAATTTCCGTGCGTCCAGACAAAGTCTGTTTTTACCGTTTTTGCAGACCAGAGTTACCGAGGAGCTCCACGAACTCTGACTCTCCTCGATTACTCCCAAAGATAGCATACGGTCAATTTCCTGATCTAACAGCTTCTGAATGGCCGGCGATACAGGATAATGCCTTTGCTTGATCGGCTGAGCATCTCCAGCATGAATTATATGCTTATCCACATTGGTACGACCCAAACCCAACTGGGAAAAAGACAGAAAAGATTCTATGACTTCTTGAAGTCTACCGTTTTTTTCAGGTGAAAGATTGTGAGCTGCACTCGAGATTTCGGCCGTAGTAAAGACAATTTCATGCACCAAGCTTGGGGTAATTTGAAACTTTTGCCAGAAGTCTATGCCGTGATACAGAGTCTGAGCAAGCGATGGTACTAAATATAAATCTAAGGGATGTTTCATTCCCTTATAGGGTCAATTTTCTGACCAACACCATCAGCCGTCAGTACCTCAGATCAAAAGGGTATAATCGGAATATTGAGCCGACGTACAAAATCCAAACAGTCAGCCCCTTAATAAGATACATTAGCTCCACTATCGAGCAGACCGGATAGTTCTTCGTTCTCAATCTTTACGGTGGCATATGGTCGAAGGTCGGTATTACAATCAAGACGTGAAGTCTCTATCATCTTATGAAAATTACTTCTTTTCAGTTTACGAATTAAAATGTCGTCTCTTATTTCATTATACTTTTTCAATCTCTCTTCGTAAGGCTCAAGGTGTCTTGAGTTGCGTAATTTAGACTGGTCTAACCTTTCAAAGCTTTGGTTATTATTTTTATTAGTCATATCTGGATAATCTGGTTCTAACCTGGGTTGACCATCGGGGTTGGTGCTTCTATCTATTAATTTTATGGTTGGGAGGTTTGAGTCGAGCGTGACTCCCCTTTTTCTTCACACTCGTCAACCGGTTTTCCAAATTCGAGTTGCACTTAGGGCATTCGGTGGTGGTGTAGTTATCTAGACCACAACGATAACAAAAAAGGTTCCGAGCAGGAAGCGTACATGATAGAAACGAATCACCGACGTTTTTACAATTGAAGCATCGTTTATCAAACGAAACTGCTTCCACCAACCATGCAACCATTCATTTCGGGAAAATCAGAAATGTCTAACTCGTGAACGTTTTTGTATGGCTGGAATAGATTTGATCTTTGGCAGTTTTGATCCCGAGTTAAAAGCATCTTCTCAGTCTTTCGACATTCCTCGCGAAAGTGATTTAACGAATAAATTGCCACTGGGTATACAAAGTTCATAAGACGTGTACTTATGTTCCCTTTGAGTATCTGTGACAACTCAACTCGGGAATCGGTTCGCGGAGTTGGTTACGTAAACGTAAAATAGAAATATAGAAATCATCGAAACTTTCGGTGTTTTGTTGTTTTCATTCCATAATTTGTTTAATGATCTCGAAATCTGATTTAAAGCTTTTAAACTGTTTCAACAGGGCATGGCGAACAGTATGCCAATCAGAACGAGGGCTGGTTCTGAGAAATTGCCAAAACCAATTTTGAGCTACTCCCCCGAGCAATAAATGAACATTTTCCATGATACTCGTATCCGGCCATGAACAGTTATAATTCCGTTTTAAAGTTTCCACCCTAAAGACAAAATCTTCTACTGAGATGGACTTGGCAGTCCCGTTGAAAAAAAGGCCCCAACGATCCATGACGAGTTTACGAATCGGGTGAAGATTTCTTGATGGTTGGCTTAGACAGTCTGGATTGTTTTGTTCAGCGCTTACATTATAATCAAATTGGTGTTCATTGTTATAACCGTTGTAGTTCTGGTTCGAAACATATTGATTATACTGAGCACGGTTTGATAAAAAATTATTTTCGTTACTCGCGGACGCATTAGATACAACTACTCGTGGCTGCGCGGCCCTGTTCTTAGGCGAAGACTGAGTACCTTTTGGAACTGTTTGCGGCCCCAAATTGTCTAAATTAAGCGCGGACGAGACGGTCGCGCCCTAACTGTTTTTTCGATTTTCCCATTCAATATGCTCTCTAGATAGTGCATTAGGGACCTCTGGAAATTTTCTAACGAACTGTTAACACATGATTGAACATAAGCCTCGAGAGGCACGTCTTTTTGTTTCTTAGACTGCGACGTTGTTGTTGTTTCCCGAACAACTAGCTAAATTTGGATTTTCAAGTTGAAAATTAATTTCGCTGTTCGAATCTGGTATTTAATCAGGCCGCTCTTAAAAGGTCGGTTCAATGTTAAAATCTCTAATCGAGCCAACTGGGTCCTTATTTAGGTTTATATCTTCTTCCAAATTACGAGAATTGCCGGCCGCTTGTGATTATTGTCTAATGAGGATCTTGATCCAAATTCTATAGAATTATTTAAATTTACAAGGTTACTTTAGAGACCGACCTCGTGGTCGTTTTATCTTTTGCTATCGCTCCCGTTTTCTTCATTTTAAATATAAAATGTATATAAAGGACTACTTGTGAATTTGCGGAAAATTAGTTTTACTAATATCTTCAACTGTATTTTAAATTTTGGCAGGTTTGTATGTAACTTCTGTTCGGTTTGAGTAAGGATGACTTAAAGTAAGGAGAGGATGTAGGTGGCTTTCTGGCGAAAAGTGGTGTAGTTGGCGGAACACTAGAAAAAAAAGCCCTAAAGAACCCCAATAAATATATATCAAATCTTAAAATATTATCGCAAGTCAAACTTGCGCTGGTTGCTTATTTATTTATTATACTATTATACAAAATTGATAACCGATCTCTTCGTATCGCGAATAGTGGATCTTGTTAAAAGTTAAATAACATTGATCAGTTTGAAATACAAACTCTTATCATATCTATTTAAAAGATGTTCTGAAAAACTTCGTTGAACATAATTTATCTGTGTCTAGTGGAAATTCTTCATCTTCACTACGGTGGATCTAATGCTATGTAGGTAAAAAAAATTTTCGACATACTTTTGCCTGAAAGAAATGCATGGGAACCCATAATCTAACTTAATACTTTGGGTCCCACGTTGGGCGCCATTTATTTTTGTACCGACCGGGATTGGTTGACGACTTCCCTTCGAATAGTGCTAACGGATAGCACGCTTGCATAAAACTCGGACTAGCTCGCCGCGGGGTGGGACTTGTTACCACGCTTCCGGTCAAAAATAAAAAAAATCGTCCCGAACTTTAAATACGGTATCATCGTGAGAATCCTCTCCGAAAAGAAAACAAAGTGGATCAGATAAACTCGAGCCCGGCATTCTGCCAAAACCTTAATTTTTTTTCAGGTACTAGTTGGCTAATAAACACGCTCACTAGATCAACCGAGGTTCCTAATCGTCTGATTCTACTTCAAAATAAAAACTGTCACAAAAAAACCCAAAACATTTTTTTCTTACATTACGCCTCTTTTCACCCCACCCCTCGCCTACTCAGCCCCTGTTCTTTAAAAGAACACTTGTAGGAACTGCTTCCTCACCATAGTCAACGATGCCGGGTATGTTCGTGTTGACTCCCTAAGTATCCCTTATGGACACTTAACACATCCTCTTCTTCCCGCGACCCATCCTTTTTCTCATTCCGAACAATGGAAATTAAACAATCATGTTCGTTATTTTTAAGCTAATATATAATTATATATTTTTAAATTCATTCAAATTATTCCGAAAAAAGAACAAACAAATTCTCTTACAAAACGGCAATTTTTTTTTCTTTTAGTATCTACACGAAATTATATTTTCCGACGGAAAATAATCTCTTCGTTTGCGTAGCTTTTCTTCGAATACTTTTTCATACAGTTTTATTCCTATACAAATATAAACACTATTCAAGAACAAAAAATATATATATCCCTTTAGTAGGGGAAATGAAATGAATATTAAGAAAAAGGCAGAATATATAAAATAAAACAGCAACAACAACACATACACTTACATGTTCCTCGATCAGTTGAAGTGCGCACTGGAAACGTCTCGATGATATGGAAACCTGTACTCTGTAGGGAATATTCTCCTCTTTTTTTTGTTTTCTTTCCTTTTTTCCCTCCTAAAGCAGTGCTTCTTACCCACAAAAAGGGAAATAAAACTTAACTGAAATGATATTCTTTTGTTTAAATTCCTTTCTTTTCTCTTCCTTTTATCTCACACCACTAAGAAAGCAAAGATTTTTATTTTCCGCCGTTCACACAAAAAAACTAAATATGTATTAGGCCAAAGCAAAGGAGGCAAAAGATCTAGGTCAAAGCTAAACTTTACAAAAACAAAAATCAACTTGATCTAAAATTTACGTGACCATCCGGGGTATACTGTTTTTTTTTTCTTGAAGAAGGGATCTCTCGTTCACGTTAACTAAGCGCCTCGAGTAACGCACTTATTTGATATTGATGATGAAAATAGCAGGAACATGTGCAGGGATTGAAAATTATTCGCGTTATCCTTTCGGCGGTTCAACCAATTTCCTTTTTTTTTATAATACCCGATTTGAACGAAAATCGACAGCGACACTTTCTCGACCACCCCGTCCGCGAACTTATGTATTTTTATGTTTTTTGTTTTTTTTAAATTCTTTTGGGATAGCAACCTTCTCGACTCAATGCGAACAGAAACCCCACTGACAACCACTATTAAACATACCCTCCCAACTCGCGTTGCCGTATTGAGGCGACCCGTGCATGGGGATCAACAGCCGCCGCCCAGTCGCCGAAAGCTTACGTCTGGTTGCCGTTCGTGTGCACCGATGGCCCACACAATCCAAAGTAAGCGGATAATGAATGGTAATCGCATCAAAATTATGGAGCTTCCGTAGCTTTCTTGACACGGATTTTTTTTCTCGTTCTCGAGAATTAGGCTCGCGGAAGGGAAGTAATATGTCTTCTTTTTTCGGCAACCTTATTTGTTTTATTTCTGCTATCTCCCGGTTCAACCTAAGGAGTTTCCTTTTTTTTTCAATTTGGAGAACAAGCACCGAGATAAGGCTTGCCGCAAGTAGGTTGTTCTTGGTTGAGTTCCGAGAATGAAAAGGAACGAATTACGCCGGAAACAAGGAAATTTTTTTTCGGATGTGATCGTGTACGTTGGGTAATCGAATAGTGAAGTGTTCGAAAAATTAAATATGTTTAGAATTTTAGGGGCGGGTTCACATTCATTGGGTTTGTAGGTGTTAGGTCGCGCGACGATATGTCGGAACGCCACACATTTTGATTTATTTTTATGTAAGAGCAATGAGTCCAAGAACCACCGTAAATGAGTTAGTCTTGGGAATATTGTGCCAGCAAAAGGACCAACCGGCAAAAAGGCACGTTACAAAATGGTGCCCGCAACGTGGAGCCCTCTATCGGAAGATAGAATATATCGGAAGATAGAGTGGCTAAAGAGTATTTAGAGCCAATTCATGATTGTTTTAATGACTTCAAATTAATTTCAGTTAAAATTTTGTTTTCCAATTTTCGTTTAAAATCGATTTTGATTTTGATTATGCTGATTTCGTGAGTCCCGGTTACTGGATGTTAGGTATTTGGTACCGCGTTGCCACAAGTAAGCATAATCAATTTTTTTTCTTATCTACAATTGTGAATCAAGTGTTTGAGTCTTTGAGCATTCTTGAGTAGGAATTTAAACAGCAAGACCAGTGATGCGGATTTTTAAAAATCTAAATACTCGGAAGAAACCCGTTTATATAAAGGCGTTTTCGGAGGTCCTTGCAGCAATTCATTTATTCTGAGTTCTTGAAAGATGAAGTTAGTGATTTGTCCTTGGAGTTCTGAAACTCAAAGATTACAGTTTTTTTTCTCAAGTCCTTTTTTAACAACAGTTAAATTAGTTATTTTATTTTTTTTTTAATTACCTCGCTCGCAGAACAAGGCTTCTTCTCCGTTATCATTATTTCATTTTTAATTTCTCTTATCAAATTCTCATCCCTTTATTTTTGTTTATGAAAATCAGTTTCGAAAATACATATATTTTAAAAAAAAACATTCTTTTGAAATTTTTAAATTTTGATAAATAAACTAAATAATTTTTAAATTATTTTTCTTGAAAATATTATAATTATTGGTAAGTTTAAACCGGAATTACAAGTTTGGATTTGGATGTTCGTGGTTTGAATTTTGTTTGAAATAAAGTTTAAGAGTTAAGCTGTGATTAAACACCCTGTTGGAAGGAGGGTTTGATTACGAAAACATCACCAACAATTTATATTGAATTACAATTTTTAATTGAATTTAATTTGTTGTTGATTTTCGAAAACACCTTTTGTTTTTTATTGTTGTATTCTTTTTTTATCAAGTTTTTGAATGAAGGTTAAAATTTTTAAGTTTAGTACTTTTATTCTTTTTATTATTATATTTTTTTTTTGAGTCTAGTTTTCCAACACAAAGTGTTCGAAAATTTCGTTTTCCATTTATTTTAGTTTTTTTGATTCAATTTGATTTTGATCTTGATTTTTCAAAGATTCAGTAGCGGAAATCTCTTTTCGTGGTGGGGGATTAACTCTGCAACTCCTCGTTGAGGTATGAGCAAACAGAGAAGAAAGTCTTTTCAAGAGGAACTACAAGCAATCACTTTGTATAATGAAGCTCAATTCGAAGATTTTCACCAAAGATTTAGAAGTACGGTCGATCGTTTCAATCTTAATAATACTTAGTTTTTATGAGGATATAAATTCAATCGTTTCTCAATTTACATCTACCATTGCCAGTGAAAACGAAAATGTTGACATTGAAGGTAGGGCACAAACTACGCCCGAAGGTGAGCCACATCAAAGCAATGGCACTAACAATGAGAACCAAATCATGGGAACAAATAAATTGTTAGATCGCATAGAGTCGTCAATAACAGGCAATCAGGTGGGGCTCATGCAGACATTAAATGTTTTCATGAATAACGTCATAGGTAAGTTGGAATCGATTGGTATCAATCAACAGGAGCCTAACAATTCAAGGCTTAGTAATCCGTTTTCTAGTAACGCGCAGAGAGGGCCGAATGCTCTTACAATAGAACCTAGAGAATCAATTGCACCATCATCTTCGTCCAGCACGTCAATTAGTTGTAGGCTTGACCGATGGCACATCAATTATGATGCGTCAGAAAATATTTCAGACTTTTTGTTCAAGGTCAATCGTTTGCAACAATCTTTCAAATGGAAATTTTTTTAAATTTTGCTCAACGGGAAGTAGGCCAAACATATGGCTTTGGGCTTATCTTAAAAGAAACCCTATGGCTAAGTTTGGTGACAAAACGACAGTGAAAAAGGAGTTCGGCAGACTCGAAAGTAATGTCGAAATATATATGCGGTTGCTCACGCGAAGGCAAGGAATCAAAGAGACATTTGATGAATTTTAAAATTCAGTGGCGGGTCTTAACGACCGATTAAATGAACCATTCGACGAAAGAAAACTAGTCGATGTTACTCGCAACAACTCTAGGGATAAATTAGGTGAAATCTTGCTGGCTGCGAATGTAAAGACTGTAAGAGCTTCGAATTAAAGCGCGAGAGGCTAAAAGATTTTTGGCAAAAAGATCCTTTGTACCAAAAATGGTGCATGAAATTGTAACTGGTGAAGACCAAGAAGATAGGTTAGTCGATGGTGAAGAAATTGCTGCTTTTGCAGCTGCTCGAAAGCCTACTTCAACGGCAAATTATGTCTGCTGGAATCGTGACCAAAAAGGACATGCCTATCATTTCTGTCCATCAAGAAGCAGAAATCTGTTTTGCTTCCTATGTGGAGCAAAAGGAGTGAGTACTGTGGAATGCGGTAAACATTCTGGAAACCTGTACGGAAACGAGAGGAGGAGTGGGAGCTTCGTTCCAACACTCTCAACAATAAAACTATTGCCACCTAACAACAACATAAGTAAAGTCCTTGATGAAAATGTTCCAATCAAGATCTTGGAACGAGTAAGCGCTGGCGGTCCTGAAATTGCTCATTCTCGTCCCATTAAAACGTTTAACCTTCACGCATTACATGATCGCAAGATGAATTATGCCAAGGTTCATGCTCGTATCTTCGGGCATGGCTATAATTCATCAAGCGTTCATATTCAAAAGTGTCGTCGAAGGTTTCGCCAGCGTAAAAAATTTCGAAAACAAATCGTTGAAACCATAATTTCATCTAATTCAGATGGTCGGATGTACGCCAACGTAAAGCTTTACGATGAATCTTGCTACGGGTTGTTAGATAGCGGGGCTTCAATCTCAGTTACTGTTAATAGAATAGACTGTTGGGAATTGGTAAAGGGAATAGGGGCAAAAGTAACTCCATATAAATACGAAGTACGAACTGCCGACGGTAAGTCGCATGATATTGTGGGATTCTGTGAAGTTCCTACGACGTACAATGGAATTACCAAACCAATTACCTTCAGTTTTTGTATGATTACATACTTGCTTTTTAAAGCCATTTTTCGTATCATTTGATGACTTTGAATGACCAACAACAACTTGTGTGTGCTACCACCAAGTTTTTTCTCAATTATTTTTGGCTGGATTATAGCTATTTCACGACCTGCCAAGGTCGATCATCAGATTCAGTCATTCAGTCGATACACGTACCGATTAAATCTCGGCACTACCCATTGTCTCCAGTGCGTCAGGAAGAGGTGTACAGGGAATTGCACCGCATGTTAGCGCTTGGAGTTATTGAGGTCAGTAACTCGCCATGGAGCTGTCCAGTCATTTTGGTTCGAAAACCTGGTAAAGTTCGGTTGTGCCTCGACTTTCGGAAAGTAAATGCAGTCCCTGTTAAGGACGCGTACCCGTTGCCTCATGTTACTTCAGAATAAGTGGCAGAAGAAGCTTTAAAAATTTTGGATTAATATCGTCCAATCCTGTAGCATTATACTTCACTGAAAGTATGCATTCAACAACATCTTCATCCCTTAAATTGTTAAATCTGAAACTTTGACCACTTTCATCACTCTCGTGCACTTGTTCCCACGAAAACAATTGCGGCGAAAGATTCAAATCTTGAGTTGGTTCTACTGAAAAGGAAACGAACTTGGAATTTAGCTCATCGCAATCTATATCCGCACCTACTTCTATACGCTGTTTTCCACTTCCTTGCGCACCGTCGAAATGTCGGGAAGGAAATGAAATTGATTCATTAAAAAAACATTACGACCAAAACAGCCGAAAAAGATATATTTTAAATCTCGAACACATAGGTGTCTTTATTTTTATTTAAAAAAATTATATATGCCAATTTCCTTTTTCTTTTGTTTGTTTTATAATTTAAAGAAAAAAACTTTGTCTCAAAATTCAAAAAAATCTAAATTGTTCTTTTTTCTAATTTTCTTGGTAAGGAACCACTATACTATGCGGAATAATAAAGTGCAGTGATTTTTTAAAAATGTTATTTGAACCTACCTACTGGTAACTCAACTTGTTTTTGTACATAATCTGTGTTATTACATATTTAATTATATGCAAAAGCAACCGCAATTAGTTGTTCAAGTGCTAACCAACTTGAATCTCAAGAACTAGTATAGTCTTAAACCTAGCAACATTTTTGGTATAAACCTACTACATTCCTTACCTGTCAAAGTGGTCTAGATCCTGTTTTCCGGCGCGCGGTCAGCATTTTATATTATTTATGTTATTATAATAATTAAAGTTAGTTTCAATAGATAGTTAATTTTTCTAAAAATAATATTTCATTCGCGTGTTACAAATATTAATTTCGTAAAATCACAGGAACTTCAAGATAGCGTTAACTTTTGGGAGAAGTTTCACGCAGATGTGGTCAATATTTATGAAGAATTATTCCATAAGTTATTTAAACGGGTGGCAATGGCGCAGTGGGTATAGTCCTTGACTGCTAATTGGGACGTGTGGGTTCGATCCCCAGTCGAGGCAGAATTTTTCTTTTTTATACCTCCAATTTTAATTAGATGCTACCCGTGGGTTATAATGAGATAGTAAATATTTAATTCTCAAATCCACTGTGCTAACAAAAATTATTTCCTATCTTTGTATTGTGTCTAACTAATTTATATTTTAAGGCTAGTCATAACCCCTTGATTGTACGCATAATAAAAAAAATTGCAACTTGCTAGAACAGTAATGTCTCTTCCAACATTCAAATGCGAAAGTGGAATGCATTTTTAGCATGATGAATACAATTAAAAAAAGTTGAGCAAAAAATGTCAACGAAAAGTTTGAATTCAATAATGCTCATTACAAATCATTTTAAAATACAAACAAAAAACAATCAATAATGTTTAAGATATCGAATCCAATGAAATTGATGAATATGCAATGGATATAATTGTAATTGATTATTTTTATAATATATATGTATTTGAAGATTTTTCGCACTGAATCATTTTTTGTTTTTAAGATTTTTATGTCAACTTAATGTTTATAAGTTCTTTTTGTTACTATACAACATACATTTTTTGTTAAAATTGATTTTTTTTTTGTTTGATATTTGTAGGTACTGACAATTTTTTCTAGCCACTTTTTTCCAAAATGGTACCATATCTAGCGGATTTTTGAGGTCGATCTACTGTTCAGCTGCTCATCTAATAGCCTTTTCACACCAAACCCAAAACACGGTTTTCGCGAAATTATCTGTTTTGGGTGAAAACCTAAAGCGAAAACACAAGTTTGCCCATACATTTTTGACAAACCACTCGTTTTGATAAACTACAAGTTTTAAATAAAACCTGTCGAAAGCATGTTGAAGTTGCAAGATGAACTAAACTAACACACCTTCAGTGCTCAATTAATCGTCACATAAATAGCTGACGGGTTGCCGTCAGGAAAAACACAAAAAAAACAGTGTCTGGAATAACTTCAATTTCAATTCACATAGTATTTGTTGTCAAACGAAAACTTGTAAATGTTCATTGTGAACGGTTTTTGAGTTTTCGTAAACTTTTAGCTGAAAACCCGGTTTTGGGTTTGGTGTGAAAAGTCTATAACAAATCCCATTGCTTTTTTATGTCGGTTTTATGTATTCCCTTTAAAAAAAACCTCTAGCCAAGTGCTCGTTCCCCTGCATCAGCTGCACAAGTGCCTGGAACTGATCTTGATTTGTTAATTTCAACTGCAAATGCAAATATTTTATTGTTTTGTTACCATTATCTTAAATTAAATGACAATCAATTATTTAACAAGAATACTTACTGTTTTGTGACCTTCCAATTCTCTGTCATGAACAAATTTTTGAGCGAGAGATTCTGTCGTTTTTTTTTCATCGTCGTCGTTTTTTTCGTCTAATAGAATACAGAATGTAAGCGTTCAACGACGTTTCACATTTACATACGACAGCAAAACGTCGTTTGCGACTTAGGTAATAGACATGATTGTTTCGAAAGTTCATCAAGCCTTGATAATTTATTCTTTGAGATCTATCGAAAAATATGTCATTCGGTTTTCTTTTGGTAACCGACTGTATCGAGTTATTGTAAATATTTATCGACTGCAATGTTTACTTTTACTTCTTTAATTCGAATATCTTTTTATTCTGATTTTAGGCATCTTTAATATTGTGGGGTGGAATCTCTCAACCTGGCCGTTTACCTCAGATCTATGCACTGGGGTACGGTATACTTTGATATTTAACATTCCTATGAAATTTAAAAGTATCGGACTTGAAAAACTTCGTTCATTGTCCATAACCAAGATTTTTGGAACATTAAAATAATGTAAGATTTTAATAATTTTGTCCCTTAAATGCAGTACCGATATATTTATATGGAACATATATATGGAACAATTTGTCAAACTTAAAAATTTGTCGATGCAACTGATAAATTTCTCGTTTCGGAGTTCTATTAAATGAAGTATTTTGCGAGGATGCAAAGGATTAGGTGTTTATTGGAACTCTTGGTTAATGATATGATGGTCATACTTATCTGAATGGCAAATCTCGCAGCCCTTAGTGTATTTATTTACCAGGCTGTTCATGCGTGGGAAATAATACTTCTCTAACAATTGCTCTTTGTTTTCACGAGGGTTCCTATGAGTTCTCTTGTGTTCATTGGCAATCAGGGAGCAATTCGTTCTTCATTTGTAACATCCTCCAACATTCTCTGTGTAACTCGTATGTTGTAATTTGTAAAATTCTCCAGGTATGCTTCCTGGAGTAACTGGATACAGGTTTCAGGTATTTTAATTCCGTTTAGGACGTTTGGCCGAAGCTTTTACTTAAGAATGGTAAGTAGACTTGATTTTGTTGGGTTTTCTAGTGCAACGTTATGCCGAGCAAACCCAGGGTGAGGTTAAAAAAAACAAAATACAACAAGTTTGTAAAGATCAACGTATAATCGGACAAAGGAAAATATCTAACTCCGAAAGCAAAAATCCATCCTATAATACGTGGTCGCAAATCCTTTATTGTCCAGAACGGCTTGGAGACGTTTCGGGATGTATTTAACTAAGTTTTGGGACACTTCTGGATCAATAGAGTTCCATGCATCAAGTAAAGCCTCCTTAAGCTGATTTATGGAGCTAAATTTTGTTTGGTACACTCTAATAGCCAATTCCTCCCAAAGATGTTCAATTACATTGATGTCTGGGCTGGTGTCTCAATAAGTTTGGGGCAATTATGGATTAGCCAAAGCTTAACACCTGATGTGTGCTTGAGATCATTATCTTTGTAAAAGCAAAATTCCTTGCGATTCACAATTTCTCCGCACTTTCTTTCACATTTTCTTTCAAAATGTTGAGGTACACAAATTTTTCCATTTTGCCATCAATAAAATGCAAATTTAGTACTTCAGCACTCGACATGTAGCCCCAAACCATGACAGTGCCCCTCCATATTTTATCGTGGCTTTCGTATTTTGGTGCTGAAACTCTGTATTTGGCTTACGCCACACAAACATCTTTCTATCTGAGCCATGCAAATTAAGTTTGCTCTCTTCAGTGAATAAGACCTTGAAGCCGTGAAAACTGCAAATGAAAATATAATTGTTTTTAAGAAATATAATCACATTACCGTATTCCAAAAATCTTCTGGCTTTAATAAATATTCCCTGGAAAATGTTAGCCTTTTGTTTTTGTTTTTAAGGCTTATAAACGGCTTTTTTCTGGCAACTCTTCCTTAGAAATCGTATCTATGGAGAGTATTGCGGACAGTGTTGAGCCAAACATCCTTTCAAACACGATTTTTAAAGGAAATTTTAAGATCTTTTGCGGGATCTTGTTTTATTACTTTTAATATTGACCGCTCTTCTCTTTCACTTAAAAGTTTGCCTTGACCTTTTCGCCTTTTGTTGGTCAATCTAAATTCATCTCTGTACCTTTTAATGATATCTTGGACTGTAGATTTGCCTCGTCCAATGAACTCTGCAATTTATCTAACTGTTTTGCCTCAAAATTTAATTTTATATTTAATTGTCTACGTTCGACACTTATTTGTTTTCCACTTGGAACCATTTTTGTACTACTTGGTTGAAAATTTATTCAATGACTGGTTAGAACAAAGAAAAATTGCATTGGAGTGAAAGTAACTGTATTTTTCATTTACGCTTTGACTTGTCCGATTAAACGTTGAACTCCAGAAACTATTTTTTTCTTGTATGTTTCTTGGAATTAGCAGTTAACATTTTAAAATTTGTAGTTTTTGTTTTTGTTATTTAGATAATTAAGCGTACTACTTTAAATAAAAGCGAAAAATGTATATATATAGCGCATTTTTTCTTAGTTTACAGCACATTTTATATTTATAAATGAAACTACTATCCGATTATGCGCTGGAGCCACTGTCTGTGTTCCTGCACGTAACGTTATAATTATAATTCTTATTTAGTTAATTTGAGTTAAATTTTATTTAGTTAAACAAAAGGACGTAAAGTGATACTTACATTCAGCTTCGCGTTTGGATGGGATTTTTCCTTTTAAACAATTTAATCCTCGCACAAGTTTAAATTAAATGTTTCGCACACAATATTTATTTCTATTCTTTTAATATTTTTTTTACACAATTTCGTTGCTTTAAGCACTACAACTTTTTATTATGCACAGTTATAATTTAATTGATTCGCACACAATATTTATAATTTTTGTTTACACAATTTTGGTGCTTTAAGCAATACAACTTTTAACCACTTCATTAGAGTTTCCTTTTTTTTTGAATAGGCTGATTGCAGCTTGTCTCCGACCTCAACAAGGAATCGACAACAAATGTTCTGAATTCAAGTCTCGAATGGGGTGCTTCTTTGGCAAATTTTCTGCAGACGCAATGTATTTTCCATGCATTTATGACATCAAGTCCATTAGCTAAAAGTGGCCAATACCACTTCTTTCCCCGAATTCTTATTCGATAGTTTCTTGTGGCTATATCAATCAGTTAACTGCACCCATCGTTATATTACATATATTATCGGATTACATTTGGCATCGGAATGTTGCCAGGCTTCTTCTTTTACCAATCAAACCGTTTTGCTTGTTTGATTGGCTGATCAATCAAATGATTTGACAAAACTGTCACTATAGTGTTATTATTCCAATATTCCAACGAACAGCAATTTCGTTTTCCTTGTTAAATGGAAAATCGGTGCATCCACGGCATTTTTTCTTCATTTCTTTGGGCTCTGTCAAGACTGCTTTTGCAGTTCTGTTTTCAAGAACTATGCCTGCAAAGCCAATAGAAACTGATGTTTCTCTATAAAAAAAATTACCTATTGCGGAATAGCCTAATGTAGATAGACGACACATAAGCTTATGTTATGAAAAGAAATAGTCGAAAGTTACCGTATGCTGGTATATCGACTTTTGAAAGTAAACTAAGTACAACGCCCAAACCAAAAACTGATTAATTCTTGGTTGATGCACCACCATACGGAATAAGTTAGAACATCTATCCTTCATATGAGCACAAGTTCCAATATTTATACCCAATGCGTATGGGTTTTCCTTTTATGAACATTTTGGCCGATGATAGGCGAATATCCCTAATTGCACACATTTTGCTTTTAGCAAGTTCAGGTCAGAAATCTTAGCAAACTAGTCGCCGGAATCGTTCATGTAACTGACATGTAAATATGCTTTTATCATTTTTAGGTGGCAAAGTTATAACAATCTAAATTTAAATTGATTTCGTCTTCTTCGTCTGAGCTTGGATTCGTCAACAACTCTTCAAGTTCTTTGGCAGTTAAAAATATTTTGCGATGCATAATACTATTCATTTTTTCAAACACAGAGAATTTTTTAAAAGATAACTTTCACTCACAAATCGTGATTTATAAATAAAAAAGAAATCAAATGGAAAAATCATATATTCGTTAGTGGGCTTTTTGGGTTTTTCCAATATACCAGGCATTTATGAATTATTGGTATAATTTTTTTTCTAGGAAAAAAAATGCATTTCCTGTGATTTCTCTTGAAGTTACTTATAACTAATTATTTCTAAAAAATGTTGGTTTTCCAATATAGCTGTTCAATGAATTTTCGGTTCTTTTTTTTTCTAAGATTTTTTTTTCAAGCACACACTATTTTGAGGAAACCACACTTCAAGTGCAATGAAAACACAACGAAGAAATTTTTTTTTATTTTTGGTAAAAATTCTTACTACTTTTGGAGGATATAGGGCTTTTACCTCACCTGCCAAGCAGACAACTCGTATGAATTGTTTCAACTGTATGTATATTGAAATATAAGTTGAACCTTTCATTAAGTTTTTGAAAACAAAAATTGAAAACAAATATGGTGTTAGTTAATTTGTTTAATCCCTCAAAAAGGCTACTTTAAAATTTCCAAAATTTCGATTTTTAATGTGCGAAAAAAACTAGAAAATTAAATTTTCAAAAAAATTCAAAAACAGGTCGATTAGATACTTCAATTAACTTTCAAAATCATTTGTTAATTGATTATAATAAATGATCATTTAAGCTAGAGACGCTCACATACATGACGTTGCGCTTTCGCAACGTTAGTCGGAAATTGGTTAAGGTCTAAATAAATTAATGCTGCCTGAAGATGTTGGCAAAAATCCAACGAAACGTCGGGAAAATGAATGGATTATTTTTTTACTTGCTTTAATAAAGCAAATATCAAAAACCCCAAATATCAAAATAAATACTATTAAAAAATAAAATGTTGATCAAATAAAACTATAATTAATATTTTTGCTTTTTAGAACTGAGTCTGGTGAGTTTGAACAACTTGATATTACATCGTATTCGTCGCCACCGGATCTGCCAGAA
The DNA here is from genome assembly GCA_910595825.1 of Philhelius pedissequus. Lineage (NCBI taxonomy): Eukaryota > Metazoa > Arthropoda > Insecta > Diptera > Syrphidae > Philhelius > Philhelius pedissequus. The sequence continues at coordinate 143,299,600 of OU343161.1, read as the reverse complement.
GTTATGAAAACCCAAGAGGCATCAAACGGACAGGATCAAGTTTCATAAGCTGTTTAAAAAGAAAATAATTGTTATTAGCAGGGCTCCATTTGATTCGTTCTTCACCCTACTAAATCAGACTAATAATTGGTGTTCGATAAAGAACTTACAAAAAAATTTACCTACCAGATATTAATAAAAAATAAGTTCAGGCCAAACATTTCATCTTTTTATTTGGAATCAAATATACTGTCTAAAAATCTATAGTTAAATCGTAAGTGCATAAAGTTATACCAGTTCAATCGTCGAATACTTACAGTGACTCATGACACATACAGTGACTCACATTAAAAATGGCCCACCTAGTGCTAAATTCTTTAACTATGAAATATGACTTGAATAAAATAAAACAAAAAGAAAAATGTATACTTTTAATATAAAAATGTATTTTTGTATTAAACAAATATCAAGAAACTTAAGATCAGTTGATTAAAGCAAAAAAAAAATAATTAAATTACAAAATATAAAAAATTTAAAGTCACAATGAACATGGACGAGCTTATGAAAAATGAATTTCCGGTGAACCTTAATACTTTGTAGGAAACCAGGTCGTGGTGGAAGGTGGAATGTGCGTGGGCTTATGGAATATTTCAGTAGCAATTTCTTAAGTTGTGTGCCATGCAAACATCAGCCGGTACCAGTGTATTTGAAAAAGCTCTCCCATAAGGGATGTACTTAAAATATAAATTGAACAGAGTATAGTTATCCAACGTTAAACGTTTTCCTACTTGTTAAATATTAAATTCTTTCTGGAGCCTTTTAATTACATTTCCACTGTTGACCGAGTTCTTTAAACAATTTCAGCTATTTTTCGTTGGCTTTTTCGCTTTTAAAATGATTAACACTAAATTTAGGACATCTATTGAAGTTGGCGGACCCATTTTGTAAAAATTAATTATAAGATCTTTAAACAAGCGTAATAATACGAAATAAAATCTTAATCGATTGTGAAACAGTAAAATCAAAGAGATAAAAAAACAAACGTCAAGCATTTCAAACAACAGGCATTTGGAAAGGTCTTGTAAGGTGGTCCATTTTCATTGTGAGGTCAAATTCCTTCTGTCTCTTACAAGTTGCTGTCATTAAGTTGTTTTTGTAATTCAATGACGTCACTGACACAAAATTGAACATAAAAATAAAACAAATTATTACACTTACACGTTCGAACTTTAATTTATTCTTAATAAAGTAATTTGAAATAAAATATAAACAAAACGCGACGATTTAGACAACCAACTTGCAAACGCTTATTAGCCCGGCGAATGATTTGTTTTGTAAGACGGATGTCAAACAAAAGGGAAAAAGAAAACGAAACCAAGTTCGAATTGGAAGAAGTGCAACAAATAGCACTTACAATTCTATCACCACAGCTAGATCAGTTAAGGGGTGGATTCACCAATTGGATTTAATTGTCGAATTTATTGTGTGATTAATTAAAATTTAAAAAAAAATGTTTTTATTGCCAGAGGCGTAAGCAAAAAAATAAAAGGGCGCCAGCAATTTTTTTTTTGTTTTGAGATAAGGAAATTGCAAACCTTCGGAGCGGAACCGACGCACGGTGGAATTTTTGGAAAATAAAAGAATTTTATTTTACCGAATAGGAATTTAAAATTTATTGTTTGGGAAACCTTTAAGTATTGGGTAAAAACCCAAAATCTTTTCAACCACAAAAGAACAAAGTTAAAGTTTTGATATCTGAAGATGGACCGTTAACGCTCGGTCCCGAAAGAACAAAGCTACGTTAGTTACGGGTCGCGAGTTCCGCTTTACCGGATAATTTTCGAAACAAAAGTTAAACGAAATAATTTAAGCTAATCCAAAAAAAAAATTAAGAAAACGAATATATATATCTATGTATATTTTTTTAAACAAAAAAAGAAACACTACTTAGCTTTTACTGCTGCTACCTCTCTCCTTCCTAGAAAACTATTTTTCCCTCCTCGCTCGATCAATTCAATGGAGTTTTCCAAATTTCCTTCAGTATTTCAAAATATCGTCAAAGTTTCAATTTCTTCACCTTTTTCCAGAACTTTCCTTTTTTCCTTTTTTTTTGTTTTTAAGAACCTCCTGTTCGCTGTCTATACGGGTAAGAAGTGATTTTCCAGCCTTTTACTTTCGCTGAATGACCTTCTTTTTTCCAATGCCCAAGTGCTTTCGGCAATTCAGCGAGCGTGGCTTTCGATCGCATTCTCATTTAGCTACCCTCCGTATATTTGCCGGAGGGAGCAGTTGAGATCCAGTAGCCCTTTCCTACTCGCACTTTAAACCCCAGCTTCATGCTTAGTCATCTTCGAATTTGTCGAACTCTGGCAGGACTTCCAGTGGGCGGCAATTCAAAGAGTGCATTCATCCACCTAATTTCACCCACTAAGCTGTTTTAAAGGAAAGTTTTGAAAAACCGAAAAGAAAGTGAACTTTTTTTTATAACGCACATTTTTCCCCTTTCGTTTATAACTAGTTAGAAAAAAAAATGGTACCAAGCTATTTCAATCATACGTTTTAAAAGGAAGGAGAGTAACTAATTTTATTTCGCGAATTTACTGTAAATCGTTGGGCTTTTGCGCAGATTTGGGGAGTAAGGACTAGCAGTTAACGTTCTTCGTAACTTCGGCATCGGAGACCAACTGTCATCCATGCTTCTTTCGTACACTCGAACAACCGTCAATCGAATGAGATGAAGTGGATCACCCATTCACTTAAGTGTCAACCTTGGCAATCTCGATATTTTGTTTCTTCACTTTACCGAGAGAAAGTACTGATGGCTGATGGACCATGGCTGCCCTCTCTCGCTCTCAGTAAGATGAAAGAAACACCTGTAAAAGTAATATGAAAAATAAGGAAATAGGGAACGTAAAGAATAGTTTTTGTTGCGGTAATTTTTACCGTGACAAACTCCACCCTTTTCTCCTTGGAAATGTACTTGGTTTTCAAGAAAAACAAGCAATTTCCTACGGATTGATCAGGTACACAAACAACAAAGGTAAGAGAACCATCAGACCAAATATGGTAGTCCATTTCAAATTTAAAAAAACCACAGAAAGAAAAAAAAATAAAACAACCAATTTTATACCAAAGTTAGAAAAAAACTTATTACTCTTTACTCTACTAGGGACTTATGGACTCAATCATTTTCCGATAACGAAGTGAACGGCTTCAAATCATTCGTGTGCCAAGTGCCAGGATATTTACCATTTTCGTCTTCAAGGACATAAGTCCAAGGAGACAATCTCTTTTTGATTTTAAAAGGGCACAAAAATTTTGGTGTCAACTAAGCTGCATAATAATTTGCAGCATCCGAAAGGACAAAATTTCGTCGCCATACAACGTCATTAGCAAGATATAGTATATATCGCCTTCTGAGGTTGTATGCACCTGCTGATTTCTTTGATGCTATCTGTAACTTGGCAGCAATATCCGCCCTAAGTCTCCTAAACCTTTCTCCTAAGTGTTATTTCTTCCCTACCGCTATTTGACATGTCTTTGTCGAAATTGGCATAGTATGGCGAAACTCATAAAACCTCATGTTCAGAGGTGCGTACAGCACAAGCTACTTTAGCCAATAGAGAATCCCAACTCCGGTGATTCTCTGATATATAAGCTCTCAACGTTGTTTTTATTATTTGATTTATTCTCTCCGCGGGGTTAGCCTGGGGATGGTAGTGTGGGGTAAACCTAATCTTGGATGAACACTCGTCACAAAGTGACCTAATTTCCCTACTCTTAAACTGCAGACCGTTGTCGCAAATGACAACCTTCGGAACTCCAAACAACAAAAACACATTATCCTCCAACTCCTTGCATACTGCCCTTGCAGTGGCAGACCTCAATGCAAATAACAAAGGAAACTGTAAGATAATCTACAACTGTTAAAATATACATAAAGACCCTATTGGTCTTGGGTAATGGCACTACTAAGTCCACACTAATCATCTCCCACGGAGAAGAAACTCCTATCCTATCGGTCATAAACCCGATGGTTTATCATTAATTGGTTTCACTTGCTGGCAAACACTACACTTTCTAACATAGTTTGTTATATCCGGTCTCATTTTTGGCCAAGAATATCTAGCTCCTACTCCAGCGAACGTTTTTCTAACCCCCATATGTCCCGCTAATGGACTATCGCGACATTGTTTCATAATCCCTAACCTGTCTTTCTTGCCTACTACTAACTTCCACTCCTCATTGTTCTCATGCACGACTATATGTGTCGATTTGACGAATTTATATAGTCGGCCACTCTCTATTCTCCAAGGTGGATAACATAACGGATTTGACTCAACTGTCGAGATCATCTTCGCCCCCCAAGGGTCAATATCCTCTTCCAAGATTCTGGCCACTACCGGAACTCCACGAGACAACGTGTCCGGTACGACATAATCCTTTCCCTTACGATGGATGATATGAAAATCAAATTGCTGTAGCCTTACTGCTCAGCGCGCTAGCCTACCTTGTGGGTCCTTGAGGTTACTCAACCAGACTAAAGAGTAATGATCAGTTACAACCTCGAATCGCACTCCTTCGATGTACGGCCTCAACTTCTCAACTGCCAACAAAACTCCTAAACACTCCTTTCGGTAGTGGAATAATTTCTTTCACTTCTATTTAGGGACCTACAAATGAACTTTTCACCGTCCTCAAAAGTTTGGGTAAGTACCGCCCCGATACCGTAATCACGTCGGTTTGGATCACGAATGGAAGAGTGAAATCGGGACAAGTTAAAATGGAGCCGTAATCAAAAATTCCTTCGCTTTTCTAAACGAGTCTTCACATTCTTGTGTCCAGACGAACTTGTTGCTTTTCTCCAACAAATCGGTTAAAGGTCGAACTACGTGGCGAAATTTGGCACGAAACGCCTGTTCCACGAAATAGTCCCCACGAAACTCCTAACTTCTTTGACATTTTTAGGTGCAGGTATCCTAACCATACTCTCTACCTTTTCCGGATCAACATGTAATCCTTTTCTATGTACAACGTAGCTTAAAAACTTAAGGGATGGTTTACAAAAGTTGCACTTATCACGCCCTACTTTTAACCCTGCATTATGAAGTCTTTTTAAAACTTCATTTAGAATTTCTAAATGTTTTTCGAATGTATCTGTGACAATAATGATATCATCCAAATACCCAAAAACGAATGGCTCCAATTCAGGTCCTAAAACGCTATCAATGAACCGCTGCCACGTTGCAGGGGCATTGCGCAATCCGAAAGGCATCCGCTTAAATTGGAACAACCCCCTACCAGAAACGTGAAAGCCGTAAACTTTGGAGATTCCTCCGACATAGGAATCTGCCAATAAGCTGACTTAATGTCGAGCGAAGTATGAAACCTAGCATTCCTAAGCTTATCCAAGATGGCCGAAATAATTGGAAGTGGATAGGCGTCTGCAACCTGATTCAGCTTCCTATAATCGACGCAGAACCTAAAGGTACCATCCTTCTTCTTTATCAAAACTATTGGATATGCCCAAGGGCTGTTTGATTTTTCAATCACTCCTTCATCTAACATCTCCTTAAGGGATTTATCGATGTGAACTTGCATCGCCGGTGAAACTGGATAATACCTCTGTTGAACGCAATCAGCAATGCAATTGAAAGCAGCACATATAAATGTTACGGTTGAGAAATCAGCAAGGCAATTGAAAGCAGTACATGTAAATGCTACTATAAGAAATGTAAAATGTCATATCCGATAATACGTCAATGCTTCAACGTCATTTTTTTTTAATAAAATAAAGTTCAAGGAAAAGTTGTGTGTCATTTCATTCATTTTCATTTTATTATTTTCATTAAAGTAAATTTTGAATAAATTACAATAAAGGCTAAACAGCCAAACATTGGTCCTTCGAGTCTTAAAAACAAATATTAAAACTTATAAACGATTACCAAAATATTTGACGATTAAAATTGTGTTGTGTGTGCAACGTGGGATTAACCTTAAAACGAGCCATCCGAAGAATTTGCTGTCGCCGCTGCCTTCCCAAAAAAAGTAAAGTAAGTTCCATTTTTTGTGCTTACTTTAATTATATTCAATCTTATTGTTAATTAAAAACAAACAAAAATATTGTCTGCAAAACATAAGCAGTTGAAAAAGGATGTCGAGAATTTTGGAAAAAAGGGCAAAGCAATTAACCTTACTTACGTTCAAACAAGGTTAAAGTTGTTGGATGACTTGTGGCAGTCAGTTTCCAAATCTTATGACGAATTTTTGCAAAACGACGCCGACGATAAAAACAGCAAGGAGCAACTCGAAGCTGAGACAATCTACGGAAATATAAGGGAAGACTATTGTGTGTTTCAATCCAAACTCATCGATTCGCTGGGAAGTTTTGGTAGCAGCAGTGAGCAGCAGTCTACTAAAGTTTCAGGAAAGGAACTGGCAGGCAAAAACGAGGAACTCCATTTGTGTCCAAAAGACAGCTGAGAAATGCAGTTATGTGTGCGACCCCTATTTTATATAAGAAATTTACTTGCTACTTTTTACTTGTTTCTTGTTTTGTTTGTTTTAATTGTTTGTGTTGTTATAGTTTTTATATATCAAATTAAATTAAATTGTAGAATAAAAAATCATAATATATTAACACGTTGAGGAGAACAGGAATTTGTTCTTAAAAATAAAAGGATTTAAATATATATATGTACATACATATATTTCAAATTTAGCATGGTGAACCCGAAGAAAGAAAGGGTAAGTTTTTTATATAGATCCATTTTTCTCTACCAGCTGAACTTTCGACATGGTCCTTTTCGAGCCGGATAGAATCAATGTACCTATGGTCCTATGCGGATGGTGAGAGTTCAAGCGGCAGCAGTGTCTTATTTTATTCGGTTTAAATCAATAAATATAATTGGTAAGATGAGTATTGCTTGCAAGATCTTGCATGCCGTGTATAAAGAATACTTAAGGGCAGGATTTTGATCTTTATTTTGTTCTTAAATGGTTAAATTTATATGCAGTTTTCTTTTATATGCCACAATATAAATATTATGAAAATTCAATTTTTGTAGAAACTGAAGCGACAAAGTCGAGGGGTGGATGATGAAGTTTTTGTTTCACCAAAGAAGAGTTCGATGGAAATATTCCGAAGACAGAAGTTGGTTGTCAAGTCAACAAGAGCTGGAAAAGCAGGTATGTGAATACGAGTGTATGCAGAATGGGTTATGAGCCGCAACTGGCGCGGCTATAACTATAATATAGTGAGCATTATGAGTCACAATATGCGTGGCTATAATCAATTTGGGGGTCACAATTGGCGTGATCACAAAAATTATGTTGAGTGGATTATAGGTCACAATTGGCGTGGCCATAACCATTATGAAACAAGGGTTATGAGTCACAAAAGGCGTGGTTATAACCAATATGATTGTGGGTCACAATTGGCGTGATCGCAATCATATGTGGAATGGTTTGTGGGTCACAATATGAGTGACAACAAACATTATTGGCCATAATAAATGAAGACTAATGGCAGTTTTATTTCACAGGAAAAAATAGACAGCGTTTTGAGCCAGCATATGCTGGCCATGGGCTCCCTCATCTGAATCAGGAAAGAGCCAGAATGAAGACAATGCATGATCCATGTTAGATCTACAAAATGGTCACACTAAACAAACAAAATTGAACAGGTCATCTGCCAGCATTGAAAATGATTCATGCAACTGGTGTGAAATAAGATTCTCTGCACTTAGTCGAATACTGGATTTTACAAAGCAAGCCGGGTTCTTAGAAGCTGATCAGCATGCAATTCATACGAAACTGGAGATACTTGATAACTGCTGGAAGGAGTACAACAACGCGTTTTATCAATCGCTGTCAAAAGGAAACATGACTAGTAGTTCGTCTTCATATCTGGAGAAGGGAGAAGAAGTTTATTTTACTGCTAAGGCAACTTTGCGATCGCGATTGGCTATATTGGTGCCGCAAGTAGTAGAGCAGACAAATCCCTCAGACAATGTGTTGCGAATTCAGTGGAGCGATATGCCAAGTGTGCTTAAATTGCCGACATTTGATGGAGATTTCGCCAAGTGGGCACCTTTTCGCGATGTATTTATTGAAGAGGTGCACAATAATACAAATTTATCAAATGCGCAACGCTTAAGGAAGTTATTGGCTGCTTTGGAAGGCTCAGCTAAACGTGCAGTTGGTGAATGGTCAGTTGCCAGCGATGAAAATTATCTGTTGGCATGGTCTTCGTTGCGACAACAGTTTGACAACAACCACCAAACTATTAGAGCTCACATGCAAGAAATAGATGCATTGCTTCCAATACGTCAGCGATCTTTTGAAGATTTAAGGGAGATTTTGGACATTGTACGGGTGAATCGTCGGCATTTGTTGTCATTGTTGTCATCAGAGCAGTTGGTTGACTACCAATTCAAGCATCAAATCGAACGGCTGTTGGACACAGAGGGAAGACGTGAATGGGAAATGCGTCACCGAACAAATGAGCTACCCACATTGACGGAGATGTTTGCATTTTTGGAACAACGTGCAAATTGTCTTGCCAGTTTGGAAATTGGAGCCAGTAATCCTAGAGTAGTAGTATCTAGCTCGCAAGAAGATCCGCGCAGCATTATGAAATCGTCGGTAAACACAACGCACCGCATAATAAGCCAATCACAATCGAAGTCAATATATAACCATGGTCGACGGGCTGTGACACAATTATTTGACCGCAATCGTTCGAATGACAATCGCAAGTGCTTCAAATGCGATTTTTCTGGCCATGCACTGTTTCATTGTGATCAGTTTAAGGCAATGTCAATCAACGAAAGACGGGAATTCGTGCAGAAGAAGCGGTTATGTGAATCATGCTTTAACCCAAACCATTTGGCAAACAGCTGTCCTCGAGAGCCTTGTCCCCGATGTCCAGGACAGAGGCATAATAGCATATTAATAATCAATTAAAATCAGAAGGTTCGATCATTCGGACAAATACCTTTTCAAAAACACAATAGCAACCAACACACACGGTTGGATACAATGATCTCAGCGTATCTAACCACTCTGTTTCCAAATCATTGTTAACAAAACATTATCAGGACGAAGACCCAAAAATAAGTTTGGCTTTGCTGGCAACAGCGCAAGTGTGTTTGAGAGTGTGTCCATTTACAACAAAGACGATCCGAGCAATGTGCGATTCTGGTTCGCAAGTTAATCTCATTGCTAGGTCAGTGGTACAGACTGAGCTTCTTCCAACGACACAGTGCAGAATACGGATCGCGGGAGTTAACAGTGTGTCAAAGCATCCAATTACAAGAAAGGTATGCTGTAAATTGCTTCCCCGTTTCAGTGAAAATCCAATTGCAGAGATTGAGTTGCTTGTGGTATCGGAGTTATCTATTGACTCACTACCCAAATTACCCTTAAATATCAATTTGGCCCCAAAAGACATTAGAGATAAATTGGCTGATCCAGAGTTCTATATACCAGCAAATGTCGACATGCTGCTTGGTGCTGGTGTTTGGGCAACTATTTTGCATAATAAAAGTACGACTAATGACCTTGGTATCATTGCACAAAGTACCCGACTAGGATGGTTACTTTATGGCGGTGGAGTATGCCCATTAGAAGAAGCACAAGTGAGCTTGGCACATGCAAAAAAGGACCGTCTTTCAACATTACTGGAAAAATTCTGGGAAGTTAACGAAATTCCCTCAAGTCGAGTGCAAACAAAGGAACAAGAGGAATGCGAGCGTTTTTTTGTCGATCATCATTATCGAACGTCAACTGGAAGGTATGTAGTGGGCATTCCATTTCGTAGCGATATAAAAGAAATAGGATCGTCACGTGATATTGCATTGCGTCGTCTGTATTCTTTGGAGCGTCGTTTTGACCGCGAACCAGCATTGCGAGAAAATTATATTGCTAATATCAATGAGATGTTGGAAGCAGGTCTTTTGCTTCAAGTAGATCGCGAGCCAAAAGGATGGTGCTACTATATTCCACATCATGCAGTTACACGTAAGTTTCGCATTGTTTTTGATGCATCATGTAAAACAAACTGCGGCATTTCCCTGAACGAAACACAGATGGTTGGAGAAAAATTGCAAGATGATTAGTTCGATTTAATTTTGCGATTTCGCACACATAGAATCGGAATAACGACCGATATTAAGAAGATGTATCTCCAGGTTGGGGTCATTGAAGAACAGTGGGATGTACAGCGAATACTTTGGCGACCTGATCTAAAAGTTGATGTAAAGGAATACTGGTTGACAAGAGTAACTTTTGGAATGGCTTCTGCACCACACTGCGCAGTTCGCGCGATGATTCAGTGTGCACGAGACCAACAAAATGAGTTTCCCCAAGGTGCACGAGTAATACAAAAGGATTTCTATATGGACGATGGTATCACCGGCGCTGATAATGAAGAAGAAGCGCGCACACTGTGCATGGAGATGTCAACGATTCTTCACAATGGCGGTTTCCCTTTGAGTAAATGGCACTCTAATGGCATCAACGCAGTTCCGAAGCAATTATTGCATTTCACAGAAGCAGTCGAGTTGGGAGAACTCAATGATACGACAGTGCTTGGGTTGCGATGGTTACCTGTTACCGATGAGCTAACTTTCAAATTTAAGCCACAGCCACCAGAAGAGAAACAAACGATGACTATGCGAAACATTTTAAGTCAAATAGCACAATTGTTCGATCCAAATGGATATTTGGGCCCAGTCATTGTCAGGGCGAAGATTATAATGCAATGCATATGGAAGGCAAGAATTGGGTGGGACGCACAAGTACCAGATAAAATAGGCAAAGATTGGATACAATTCCAAACACAATTGCCAGAGCTTTCCAGCATCCGAATCCCACGTTGGAGTGGAATCACACGAACACACAGCTTCACTCTTCATGGATTTGCCGACGCATCAGAGGTAGCTTATGGGGCTGTCATTTATGTAAGAGTTCAACATGGGAACGAAACAAAATCCACGCTGTTAACCTCTCGGTCTCGGGTGACACCAGTCAAGGCATTGACAATACCACGTTTAGAGTTGTGTGCTGTAGTAATGCTAAGTGAACTTATGGAAATAGTAAAAAAAGCATGTAAGTTTGAATCCGTTCCTACAGTACTGTGGACAGATTCATCAATAGTATTGCATTGGATGGAGAAGGATCCAGATGCATTAAAACCATTCGTGCATAACCGAATACAGACGATTAAAAAATTGACGACTAGTTGCGAATGGAGACATATAGCAACCATTGACAATCCAGCGGACGCATTGAGTCGTGGAGTAGCACCAGCTGACCTGAAGTCATTAAAAATATGGTGGAACGGCCCAACTTGGCTAATTGAGAATGCAAGTGAATGTCCAGCGTCTCGAGCAGAATTGTCCATGATTATCGAGAAAGAGATTCACGCTGAGATAAAGTCCAATTCGCTCGAAATGGCCAACGATAAGAAACTGCGTCCGATCCAGAAGGCATTCACCAGTCTTGCTGTGTTTGAAATGCGTGGCGAGAATGCTTTGAAGCATACTAAGACTGATATGCTTTTGCGAACATCATCATGGCGTCGTCTCATTAGACGAACAGCCTGGCTATGGCGGTTTGTAGACAATCTGAAGCTACGCGGAGATGAAAAGTCTAGACGAGAAACTGGCGACGTAACTGAAGCCGAAGAAGAGAAGGCTATTGATTACTGGGTGCAACGAGAACAATCGATTTATTATAGCCCAGAACTAAATACCCTACAAAATCGGGAAGCAATTCCAAAGAGGAGTCAATTGATTGGACTCAAGCCAATAGTCGACGAGAAGGGCATTATGCGAGTTGGCGGCAGATTGGAAAATGCGATGTTGTCATATGAGCAGAAACACCCAGTAATACTACCTGATGTAAGCCACCTAGCTCAATTATTGATACGTGACGCTGATGAGCAAACTTTGCATGGCAGTTTTCAGTTAATGGCTGCAGCTCTAAGACAACGCTTTTGGATCACCAACCTCCGAAGGGCAATACGCACGCAAATTTCTCGTTGTATTTCCTGTGTACGACAGAGTCCGAAGCTTTGTGAGCAGTTAATGGGAAATCTTCCAGCTGACCGGGTGCGGCAAAGTCCACCGTTTGCACATACAGGTGTTGATTATGCTGGTCCTTTTGAGGTAAAGGCACGTGGCGGCATTTCTCCGTTTTACTAGCATTCGAGGTAGCTGTACCCATTTGTGGAGTGATAATGGAACATGTTTCGTCGGAGCTGAAAAGGAATTGGCGCGAATGGTAAACAGTTGGTCGCAGATTGATTCAGACGCATACAAGGAGATGCGAGAATTAAGAGTGAAGTGGCATTTCATATCAGAATGATGCGCCCAGTGCAAAAATTGGTATTACTGCCGTTGGACCAAATTGAAGAATCTGAAGACTCATCAATGGGGGAGTGTGTCCAAAAGACAGCTGAGAAATGCAGTTATGTGTGCGACCCCTATTTTATATAAGAAATTTACTTGCTACTTTTTACTTGTTTCTTGTTTTGTTTGTTTTAATTGTTTGTGTTGTTATAGTTTTTATATATCAAATTAAATTAAATTGTAGAATAAAAAATTATAATATATTAACACGTTGAGGAGAACAGGAATTTGTTCTTAAAAATAAAAGGATTTAAATATATATATGTACATACATATATTTCAAATTTAGCATGGTGAACCCGAAGAAAGAAAGGGTAAGTTTTTTATATAGATCCATTTTTCTCTACCAGCTGAACTTTCGACACCATTTACCTTCGATTAAAATCCCGATGTTCGATGGCAATTACGAAAACTGGCCGAATTTTCATGATCTTTTTGTAACTCTCGTCGCCAGTAAAGCATCGCTCTCAAATATTCAAAAAATGCATTATCTGAAGACCAGTTTAGCAGGCGGCGCTGAAAAGCTGTTACTGTCATTGAAGATCCAAGGTCAAAACTACGCCAAAGCATGGTCCATGTTAAAAGATCGGTATGATCACCCTCGCGTTCTAGTTAACATCCAGTTAAATACCTTGTTCAATTTGTCAACATTGACGCAAGAGCGTGCAGAGTCAACTAGAGAACTGCTGTATACTTCGACGCAAGTTGTTCACAGTCTTGCTAACCTAAAAATTGAAGTTGAGCATTTAGATCCAGTGCTAATTTTTCTATTAGTACGAAAATTACTGAGTAAAACGCAGCAAATGTGGGAGGAGAAGCTGAATTATAGGGAAAATCCGAAGGAGTTGCCAACATTGAAGGAATTCACATCCTTCTTGGAGACAAGGTTCCGGACCCTTGAAGCGGTCGACCAGCAGCACAGTCAGGGTACATCCAAAACATCTCGGAAATCTGCTCACAAAAATTCGTTCGTTGCTTATGCTCAGCCGGATAGGTCGAGTATCACCTGCAAACTTTGCCTGAAAAATAAACATGCTGTTAGAAGATGTAGTAAATTTTTGAAAATGAATGTTACCGAGCGTTGTCAGGTTATAAATAAGTTGGGTTTGTGTCGAAACTGTTTAGGGTATAATCCAAGTAGTCGTAGGTGTTACCATTGTCAACAACCACATCATACTTTATTGCATGCAAATAATACTTCTTTTCAGCCAAGCCAACAACCATCACGTTCCCACCAGAATGGTAACTCTTTTCAACCATCAGCGCAGCAACAACAATATAATTTCAGCCATACAAGCAACCGAGGACAACAACAAAACATCACCCCAACCTCTCAATGTGCAATTTTGAACGCCGAAGCTGCTTCATTCCCGTCTTCTAGTAGACAGCAGACGTCAACTATCAATGTTGCATCTCACCACTTGCATTACAGTCTCCCGAACAAAAACTCACAAGTTTTACTGGCAACAGCGCTTGTCAACGTTAAGTCATCGTTGGGGGAGTGGTTGACGCTGCGAGCATTGTTGGATTCTGGTTCTGAAGCATCATTTATCACAGAGTTTGCGGCCCAATTGCTTCAATTAAAATCTCGAGCAACTCATACGGGTGTATCCGGGCTACCGGAGCTGATTACACTGCCAGACAAATCTATGCCAGTCATGCAAAAGACCACATTGTGCTGGATCTTATTCGGAAAGGCTCCAGTTGTTTGCGATGCAGGTCAGAAGTTTTATGCAAACGATTGATGTTGAAGCTCAGCTCCGTAAATTCTGGGAAGTAGAAGAAACACCTTTTCAATTTTTTCGAAAACCAGAAGATATTGAGTGTGAGGAACATTTTATTAACAATACAAAACGAACAAAAGATGGACGTTATCAAGTGGCATTACCGTTTAAGGGAAACGTTCCTCCTGTTTTCGGAGATTCGTATCAAGGTGCTTTACGGCGATTTCATGGATTGGAGCGACGTCTAAGTGATAATCAACAGCTCCGAGAACAGTATTCAGCGTGCATCGAAGAATATATCCGCATGGGTCACATGAGCGAAGTCGACAAAAATAGTTTGCCAGAAAATCAGCACTACTTCCTGCCACATCATGCTGTCGTTAAAGAAAGCAGTTCAACCACGAAACTGAGGGTGGTGTTTGATGCCTCCTTTAAGACATCGAATGGAGTTCTTTGAACGATGCTATGTTGATAGGTCCAGCTCTTCAGCAAAATATCTGCGATATTATTCTTCGATGGAGGCTGTATAGATTCACCTTCACAATTCAGATTCACAGCGGATATCGAAAAAATGTATCGTCAGATATTGATAGCAGAAGAAGACAAAAATTACCAGTTAATTCTGTGGAGAAATAGTCCTGAGGATCCTATTAAAGCTTACAGGCTTCATACGGTAACATTCGGAACAGCAGCCGCACCTTATTTAGCAATCAGGACACTGCATAAAATAGCTGAAGATAATCAGGAAAATCCATTGGTTTCCACCATGATCCATAACGAGATGTACGTCGACGACTTAATATCAGGAGGAAACACTATATTAGAGGCTGATGAAAAAATACAACAAATCAAGTCAACACTAGAGACAGCGGGATTCAACTTACGGAAATGGACGTCCAATTCTGACGAATTATTAACAAGCATTCCAATTGCAGAACGGGAATCGACATTTTCATTACCGTCCGAAGATTCGGAACGAGTTAAGACGCTGGGTGTCCACTGGTTTCCTTCTGTTGATGAGTTCTCATTTTGCTACATTCCACCTTCTAATCCTCAGCCAACAAAACGTTTCGTTCTTTCTACCATAGCCCGCCTTTTTGATCCGATGGGATGGATTGCTCCATGTATCTTCAAGGCAAAAATATTTATGCAGCAGTTATGGGCATTAAAATTATCTTGATCGAATAATCACTTTTGGAGCAGTGGAACTTGCTCTATGAGAATTTACACGCCATCAATAAGATTCACTTTCCAAGGTGGGTTCAAACTAATGATAACTTTTCCCGAGTAGAACTGCATAGTTTTAGTGACGCATCCGAACAAAGCATATGGAGCAACAGTTTATTTACGGGTCGAGGACGATAAAGGTCATGTGGAAATGCACCTTCTAATCGCAAAATCTAAAGTCGCTCCTGTAGAACCAGTAAGTCTTCCCCGTCTAGAACTTTGCGGTGCTGTAATGTTAGCCAAGCTCCTGAACCATGTTAGCCAAGCGCTTGACAACAAAGAAATCAAGTCTTTTGCGTGGACTGATTCCACTATAACACTTTCGTGGATCCGAGCACCGCCAACCAAATGGGATACCTTTGTTAGGAATCGAGTTGGAGAGATCCAGCGATTGACCGCCGTCAAATTTTGGAAGCATATTCCAACGCAACACAATCCGGCAGATTTGGTATCCAGAGGTGTTCTACCATCGGCCTTATTGGATATTACGTTATGGTGGAACGGTCCCGAATTTCTCCGTGAGACATGGAACTTTGAGTATCCGATACAACCAACGATAAATGCTCATTATGTTGAGCAAGGCGTGCAGCCAATCAATGATCTTTTACATCGGTCATCTGAAATCAAAAAACTTATTAGAATTGTGGCAATGGTCTTACGCTTCACAGATAATACCAAAAATGTTATCCCTAACCGGAAAACTCGATCGATGTCACCAAACGAACTCGATCATTCTTCCAACATATTGGGGAAATTAGCTCAACTGGAGATGTCTCGACTTGATTAAAGTCCCAACACATATGACCAACTATGGGATGCATGAGCCCTAGACACGTTTGGGTAGTCTTTTAAATTGGAATTCAAACATGTTTGATTTCAATTTCAGTAAAATTAAATTAAAAAATCTTCTCAAAACCAGTGCTCCACGCTTCTAAATGTTTTTGTTTCATGTTATGTTCTTGTTTTGTTTTTGACGTAACATTATTTGGTAATATTTTCATTTTGTACTTCTGTAAGTGTTATTTGTAATAGACTTTGCCTACTAACAACTAACACTGAACTAAATGATGAGCGGGTGGTATAACACAGTTTTCTGTGTTGGCAAACCATTGATCGGAAGACGGAATTGATATAAGCTCTCTTCGGCCAATTCTGATTGTGTGAAAAAAAAACATTATTGAAGCAGATTTCAAGAAGAGCATCTTCAGTAGAAAGCCCTTCTCTAAAACCGAACTGTGAACTACAGGGTGGCGTACGAATCGTGCTACAAAAATAAAACGTAATAACTTTTTTTTAGTGTGAGTAATGAGCTTGTTTTTTTTTTTTATTTTATAGGCTACTATTTAGATCTATCACAATGAATGCTTGGGATACTGAAAAAAAGATTTGGATAGTGCAGCAATACCATTCTTTGCAGTCCGCCATTTCCGTCCAAATGGAACTTAGGTTGGGGTTTACTCCCCAGAGTAGATGGACCATTGTGAGGCTGGTGAACATGTTTGCCGAATCTGGAGGCATCGAACGAAGACCGTATCATCGAGATCCCAATGTTCGGATTGAGGTTACAATCGTGGCTGTTGCATCGGCAATACAGGCAAATCCAAGTGTTTCGACTCGAACCTTATCGGGCCAAATTGGAGTTAACAGACGGGCATTACAACGGATACTTCATGATGACTTAAATTTGTTTCCGTACAAAGTCCAAATTACAAGCAAGTCAAACCCTCAGGATTTGCCTGTTCGCCTAACTAATGTTGTCAGACTAAATATAAACGCATTATCAGAAACGACAGAGATGAGAACTTTTAATTTATTAATCTTATAACATAATATATATACGTAGTGTATCAGTAATATCGATTTATTTCATTCACATTCATTTCATGAGCACTTTCGGATTTTCCATACATTTTCAAATTTATTTTCGGCTGTCAGGCGCGATGCCCTTTGCACCGCGAGGCTGCGCGCAGTTGCCAACACCGCCCACGCCTTTCGCCGCCTATGCTGATAAATTTATATACCTACAAAAAATAGACAGATCTACTTTTTAACAATTCTTCAAATGAAGTCGAACCTTATTTTATGGATACGTTGCCCATATTCGATTATTAAAGAGATCAGTGGCCTAAATGGCCTTAATAATATTTTACCGTTAAAGTGCAAAATGTGTTATTGTGCACAACAACTAGTTATTTTTTTTCAAATGTCAATATTTGACAATTTGACTAGCTAATGTGCACATTATTGTATGCTGTTCCGTTAAAGTGCGAAATTGAGATAGCATGTCCCTTTCGCCTATTTTCTTGGCTGCCTAGCTCTGCATGGTGCAAATTTACTGGTTTTCGCACTTTACCGCTAACATATATACTATTCAGTGTCGCCGATTAAATAAAAAAAATATCATGATGTTTTTTCATGAGATTACAAAAAAAATCATGAGATTGCTGTTTTTCATTGAGCATATAAAAATCACTGCAAACTTATGAACATAGACTTTTCGCTTTGCGTATTATTCCTCTTCTATAGTCAAATTTGCGATTTGCTAACATGTGGTCGTTTTTCACGCATGCTTGTCCGAAATCATCAATGATTTGACAGCGCAGGTTGGATGCATTGTAGAAAGAAGGCACATCTCCCTTATAATACTTTCTCTATGCTTATGATTCACAGAAATTACACAATTTTTAAGGACAAAAAAAACCAATGGGGTTCTATTTCATTTAACTAAGCTTCAAATATAAAATAAATAATTTATTCATATAATATTATATATAGATATTATACAAATGAAAAAATAATTTTAAAAAGTTTACTGATTAATCATTGCTAAAATATGTGTCACCAAGGGCTTAGTTAATTTATAATCTAAACAATCCTGATTTTTTTAGGAGGTCATTTGTATGAATTAGCCCTATGATTGAATCGACCTCAAGTCAATTTCTTATTTGGTTTTGAGAAGCGTAATCTTTGCAAAAATTCGTTCAGTATTAGCTGAAGAATGTGGCAATGAAAAGATTTCAAAAACAAATTTCGTCAGAATTGGATGTGCCAAAGCTATCGTCGGCCAGTTTATTACTTTGTCATTTACTTTAATATTTGAATTAACAAGCATTATTCACTCTATCTATTTCCTGAAAAAAAATCTTCCAGTACTAAATTTGGAAAATGTTTAATAGGGGAAAAATTCATTAGAATTTTTAGTTTACAACATTAATTGGAGAAAAAGATTCCATATCTTTGAAGACACTATTGTTGAAATTAAATCTTGAGTTCCTTTTTTTTAACTTCAACTAAGAAAGACAAGCAACGGCATTGAAAGCCTTGTATTGTTCAAAATTGTTCCCAGATTTTAGGTTTTCGGATTCGGATAAATTTTGGTTTCTTTTTAATTAAAAATTTGTCCATTGACTGTTTCACTTCAACAAACAGAATTCTCATTCTGAATCAAAACGAAACAACAACACATACAAATAACTTTAAACGGTTTGCTGTTCTTATTTTTTTTGATTATCTTGGTTTTGTTTTGTTTATTTTCTTTAGACTTTCATTTGAGTTACATGAAAGTTGAATGTTGTTTGAATTAAACATAACAAAGGAGTTGCATGGGTCGATATTTTAAAATATCCCCCTCATTTGTCTTGAAATTTTGAGTAAGTTACGAGTATCTCGTTTTTTTTTTAGAAAGATATAAAAAAATTCATGAGATTTTCAATGAATTCATGATTTCATAAGATGAGAGTGAAAAATCATGAAAATCATGAGATTCGGCAACACTGATACTATCACCATCGATTCCAACAAAAGAGAAGTCCATTTCAACTCAATACTGGTTAACTGAGAGTCGAGCGGGCTTCCTACTCTCATCTGTTTAATTTTGATAAAAAGTATAATGGCCTTGGCTTAATTGTAGGAAGGTGGAGTGGATAGCTGATGGTGAATTCTGTATTATGTTATGTAATAGTGATGGCGAAGTTTTAAATCAGGATGTAAAATTGTATCCTAAAAAGTTTAAAATTTTCATTAAATATTTTTCAAATCTTAATTCTATTGGCTTTTTTTTAAATATAATCCATTATTAGTGCTGACATTACTTTCTATTTAATTGACGAATTGAAAATTATAGATTACCTATCAAAATATTTTGGTGTCAAGTTTCTACCTTAATGACTAATACGCTGTAAATACACTGACTACAAATAAGAAATAATCATATTTTGTGTAAGTAAGGTATCAATATAATTGAAACTATGTATTATTATATACGAAAGTAATGAGTATATAACTGAACAAAATGATTTTCCTTCGAATCTTGAAGATTATAAACTAAAAAAATAAATAAAAGGCATTGATAGATTGCGAAATAAGTCTATGTATTACTGCACAGATACGTGTGTACATAGACCTCTTCTGAATGTAAAATGTCTATGGATATAAAGTTATGTATAATTAGGGCTAGGATTTCCATGCATTTAAAAATGCCAAATATGCGCTTAAAATATGCACCAAAAATATGTGCATTTAAAACCATATCCCTTGCGAACCATTCTTATGGAAAAGTATTATTATTTAATAGTATTTACGTTTATAACAAAATCAGTCTTTATCATCGAGAGGAACACAAAATTACATCAATAAAAACAGAAAAATCCAAGCCTTTATTTTAATTAAAGCAGCAAAATAACTTTGGCCATAAAACGGACTCGAATCGGATCTTACTTGTTCAATTAATAAATTATACATTATATTAATTCAGTTTTTACGTCAAACAAATAGTTTTTTCAAATTGGGATTATTGAGCTTGTTTAGCGGATTATCAGCTGTAATTGCCTCATATAAATCCATATTAAAATTGTTTTTTATTCTAAATGAAAGGAGTTGTGATTGCGATTTTGTAACTAGATTGTTTTTCCAGTTCCGTTTGTTTAATGGATTTTACGTGTTGGCGAATTTAAATTTTTTTTCTCGAAGGAGACACCTTTTTTACAAATTTTATAAAATGGAATTGTTCCATCGGTTTTGAAAGTGTGCGGGTACTCCGAAATATATTTTTCAGATTTACATTTACAGATGTCCTCGCTTTCGGCATTGTTTCGGAAATACCTACAGATCTCAAATTAATCGCTTGATAAAGTAAATCCTAAATTTAATACGAAATTTTATATTTAAAAAAATACAACCTTTAACATAAAATCATCGACAGGAAAATATATCCAGAAATTTTAGAATAGAAACAAAAATGTCAAACAAAATTCAAAACAACTAGTCCAAATGAAGTGAGTCTTTCAAGTTACTCACACAGAAAAAATTGAAAACTAAAACTGAAAAACATTACGATTTGAACACAACTAAGCTACGTGAGTTTGGGAACGTGAAAATTCCTACAAATTTGTACAAATTTTCACATTTGTACAATATGCAATTAAAGGTAAAATATGCATTTATAATAAAATATGCAAAAAAAGGCAATTAGGATTAAATGCCATTTTGAAGCAAATTGATTGATTCTTGTTTGTATTTTATTCCTGTTTCTAAAGTTTATCAAAAAAAAATATGCATTTGCATGGAAATCCTAGCCCTATTATATAATTTAGTGACTTTAATAATAATAAAGTGGCGGCAAACTATTAACTATATACGATTCTTAGTTTTTTTTTTTTTTTATTTTAAATAGGTGTTATTACACTCTCCATGGTACATTACAAAAATAATTTTGGTATCAACAAATCAGACTAACATATACATATGTACGTTTTGAAATGTTCATTAATTAAAAATATATTAAAAAATACTTTTCTAAGAATTCCGAAACTCAAAATTATTGCAAAATCAAGAGTGTGTCAGCTTTTATTTATTTTTCAACCATATACCATTTAATTTTTTTAGCGCACCCTCCTGATGTATTGAAATTTGTTTAAACTAGTCTATTTTGAAATAATAAGTGTAAAGGAATTAATACCAATAGAAGAGAGATGAACAACTGTAACGTTTATATTTAATGATAACTTAGCATTCACATGCAAGCCTGAATATATTTCCTGTTTAAAGAAGTAAGGCCCGATTTTTTTCCTGTTATCTTATTCCACACCCAATTGGGAGGACATAGTTGGTCATGTTCTAGGGGCAGCATCATAACCTTCCCTTTAGCATCCCAGACAAAAATCAATGGTGATACTCTTACTGAAAAAGGGGAATACTCTTAGTTTCCCCTTAAGATATCCTTAGTGGGACCATCTCGCCTCTCTTCTCTTCGAACCACTTCCAAAATCAAAACCGTTTAGTGTACCATCGCTTAGATTGTCCTTATTTTACCCAAAAAGTTTTCAAAAATGTATTCATTCAATAAGCAATTATGACTACCTACACAGCAAAAATACCTGCAATATATGGTTTACCAAAGATTCACAAGCCAAACATGCCCCCCGGCCGATAACGTCATCGATGAAAGTTCCCTGTTACGAACTTTCAAAGTACCTGGGTAAAATATTACAGTGTGTCACGGAAAAATCTCCTAACTCTGTAAAAAATTCGTTGGAGTTTAAAACCAAAGCAAAAGATTTAGTACTTGACACAAACGATATTTTGGTTTCTTTTGACATTGTTTCTCTTTTTACTAATGTTCCTGTTGAGCTTGCAATCAACATTATTAAAAAGAAATGGGAAATTATAGCTGAAAATATCAAGCTGAGCCAAAACAAATTTATCGAATTATTAAATGTTTGCGTCAAAGATAACAACTACCTGCAATTTAAGGACAATTTGTACAAACAAGTACACGGAGTGCCAATGTGAAATCCTCTTTCACCGACGATTGCGGACTTGGTTTTAGATTTTTTACTCGAGGAATGTTTTAAGCTAAACTACAAACCTAAGTTTATAGCAAAATACGTTGCTGATGTCTTTGCGATTGTGGATAGAGAAGAAATTGAAAATGTCTTACGATGCTTTAACCAGTTTAATGAAAAAATAGAATTCACCATGGAGAGGGAAAAAACAGATCGATAGCGTCCGTGGGCGTTAAGGTCTACCGCGAAAATGTTCGACTTTCTTTCGACTGGTACTAGAAAGATATGGCATCTGGGCGACGTGTCAATTTCCGATCTAATCAAGCCAAGCACATTCGTATAAACACTGCGTCGAACTTAATAAACAAAGTGTTTGCGTTGAGTGACCGAAAATTCCACTCCGCTAACGAAGAAAAGTTACGCAAATACTCTTAGACAACAGCGTTCCGACAGAAGTTATAAGGAAATTGATACTTCGTCAAAAACACCAAGTTCGTTCAGAAAATAAGTAGGAGGAGAGGAGATGTGTTTATAAGAGTGTCGTTTATGCGACCAAACTTTCCGAAAATTTCAACGAAATGGTCGCCAAAAACAATGCGGAAGTCACTTTGGCATATAGATCGAACCAGACTGTTGCATCCTTATTCACCAACCTGAAGACGAAAGCCGACAAAGATCGCCGTTCAGACGTAGTTTATAAAATAAATTGCCAGGGGAAAATCTTTGCTACATCGGCACCACCAAACAACTCCTTCGGCAAAGAATGGCGAACCACAAGTCCTATATTCGCCTAAAAAGTTCAGAGAAGACAGGTCTGATTTCTCACAGCGTTGATACCGGTCACACACCAAACTTCGAGGGAGTGGAGATCCTGGCAACAGAAAAACACATCTAAACGTTACACACTAGATACACTGCATATAATTAACAACAATAATAATACGAACCGCAAGCACACAAAATATATCTGCCGTTTACTGTTCATAAGTTTCTGACAGTAAATATCATAAAACGTAGACTGATCTTCAAATGGGAAGTGTTCAAAATCTGTTTTAAATCTGTGTTTTTTTATATGTTTCAAACAAATTATAGTTTGGTATATTAAAAATCTTAAAATTTAACATTATGTAAGTCATATTTTGTTAGTTTACTTGTATCAATATGTACAACATTATATCTCTTTTTAATTTTGTTAATAAAGACACCCCTGAAGAAGACGGCAACCGCCGTCGAAACGTTAGGAAAATAAAATGAAAATTGTTTTCATTAAATCATCATTACGACCAATAAAGCCGATGAGAATAATTTTTTTTTAAATTCTCCAAACTCTGAAGAATTATGTACAAAATATTTCTTTTTGTTTGATTTTATTCTGTGGGCCGTTTCCTACACAACTTAAATCTGTAAGATTCTTCGAATATTATTAACTATTCAGCAAATAAATTTAAAAACTTAAGCATTCTAATTAACTAAATTAGAAATTCAAAAAAATTAAAATATTTCAATATAAAATATACCAGCATATCTATAAAAGTTTCTGCTTAAACTCTACAACCCACTAAACTACTTAGCGAAATAATTATTATGATCGCATTGACGTTTTGTCATTTTCCAAAAATTTACTCTTGAAATTTCTCAACGCGCCCAATGAACTCTTATTTCAAAAAGTTTAATTTGGACGGACCTTATGGATAAAAGGAGTATTTAAACGATTTGAGAAAGGATGAAATACAACTCGGAAGATAAGGAATGTGAGGTATTGGCATGGGAAGGAATAAGTTTTTGCGGGGCTGGACAGCTTAATTTTGAAAACCCAAAAATGATCGCATATTGTATAAAAATGAATACCAGAAATGGTTTTCCCACAGTCACCTACAGCTACAGATTTTCTAAAACGAAAATCCGCCCATACATCGCAAGAGTAACAAGGCCTATGATTCAAGATCAAGAAAGTTTTTATCACACCAATTAAGAAAGGAATTAAGATCTTCTTGAAGTAGGGACGAATCGAGAGAGTTATTTATAACCTTAATAATTTTTATATCGTCGGCATAAATAGAAAGGTCAGAGTGAGAAGTAATGCAATCAACATCATTAATGGCAAGAACAAAAAGAAGTGGGCCAAGATATCTTCACACCTGAAGTGGCAAAGATGGGTTCCGACTCAGCACATCTGAACAATACCCAGTAAAGACAGTTCTCTAAATATGATTTAACCCATTGAATGAATAATGGCGGAAAGCCAAAAGCTTTAAGCTTTATGTAAAGAATGTGATGAGAGATTTTGTCAAATACTTTACTGAAGTCGGTATTGACTACATCGACTTCGTAGCCTTTTTCCAAACCACAAAGGGTCATGGAAATAATTGAGTAAGATTCGTCGTCGTGGATCTACCCTTTAAAAAAACATGATGAAGAGGAGAAAGTCTTGATTTGCACTGAAAGCAGCAAAGAGATACATAGACAATACTTTCAAATGGCTTGGGTATTGATGAGAGTTTAGCGATCGGGCCATAATTAGAGATATCATTTTTCTTGCCTTTTTTGTGGATGGGGAATACAAACGAGCTCTTCCATAAAGTGGGGAGCATTGCTTGCGAAAGCGAGAGACGGAAGAGAGATGTAAGGGGTTGGTAAAGTACATTAGTACATTATTTGAGAAATATGGCTGGGGTACCATCAGGACCAGGAGAAAATTCGTCTTTCAGTAAGTTGATCTTCTCACAGACCGAACTAAGGCTTATATTGACAGAAACAAGCGACTTATGAGAATTGTTCGATAGAAGGCGGCAATATTCAAGGTCAGATCATTTATCCTATCACTGTAAGATTAACGGAAAAATATGGCCAACCTCTTTAGCTATAACTTAGGGATCTGAAGATGATGAGTTGAGAAATTTGAAGGTAGAAGGAAGACCATCGGATTTTCTCTTTACATTTATGGATTGGTAGAACCTCTTCGGTTCAGAAATAAGGCTACTCTGTATTTTGATAAGGTAATCATGGTATAGTGATTTTCAGAGGGAATACAAATCGTCGGAAGCTTATTGGTAGATTCAAAAATCAGATGGAATTCGAGACTTTAAGTAAGTATTCCATTGCTTATTCCTAAGATTACGGAGGGTTCGCAACTCTTTTGTGTACCAGGGGGAGATGATAAGCAACTTTTTTGAGGTAGCAAGGGACACATTTTATAACACAATCAAAAATGGCAGTATAAAAGACTTTAGATTTAGATGGCATTTAAAAGACTTTAGGTCTTACAGGCATATAGTTAAATTAAAATTTAAAATTAAGATCAATGTCAATGGGAGTATAAGGATAAATTAAAAGGTCGTAATCAATATTACTTAAAAGAATATTGAGTTGATTGAAATTGGATTTACGAAAGTTAAAATGATAAACGAATTCAGAATTAATTATAGGAATACCTTAATCATATGTGAAGAAAAGAGAAAGGGGTGGGTAATAGACGTCAAGGGTGGATAGAAGATGATAGCTTTCAGTGATAATTGAGTTACACGGGTCGGATGTAGTGAGGTCAAGCAGCCAGCCAAGGTTGTTAGACTTACCGCTAATTTGAAATAGGTCCTATTCAAAAAGACGATCGACGGAAACAGATTCTTTTTTAGAAGTGGGATTGCAAGGAACGAAGTACAATTCATCTTCTGATGGTATCCAAAGAAGATCAGGTAAATTAAAATCACCAACGATAATAAAATCGTCACTTGAATCTGCAGCCTCAATCAATCCGTCAGAAGAATCAGACATTAATTGATATACAAGAACAGGTTGTGACGGACGGATATAACAACAGAGGATGTAGTAACACCCGCTAGAGACGGACATTTTTACGCATATGTTTTCATAGAGTGGTGAATTAGATATTTCAACTAAAGTGGCATTAATACGGTTGTGGACGTCTAGAAGAACACCACGTCCGGAGGGAACATTATCTTTATTTACACCATCTAATCTGCACGAAAAACAACATATTCAGAAGAGAATAACTTATAATCAAGAAAGCTGGGACAAAGGTTTGTTTCTGTTAGGGCGTATATATCAAAAGGTAGGTTTTGGATGTTAAGAAAAACAGTAGAAGTTTTGGTACGTAGACTTCTGACGTTTTCATAGTAAAGGGACAAAGTGGTTAGGGTTAATAGTAGTTGGCTGTGAAACTGGATTATTGTTAAAGACGAGGTTTTTGCCCAAATTTTGTAGATGAAAAACGTTAAGAACGTACGTGGCAATGTCTTCGAGACTGTAGGTATAGCGATATTAAAACTTTCATGAAAGCGAGTAAAAGTTTTAAAAAGAGCAGAGGGATCCGTTGGGATAGGTACTTTAGCGTAAGTTTTGCATTTGAAAAAAAAAATTGAACTCGAGATTTAAATCAAAGTTGACATTAAGATGATATAGCACATCAAAAAAGTAGGTCCCGCAATTCCGTTTGTCTGTCTGTCTGCCTGTCTGTAGAACGATCACAGCCTATTTTGCTGAACCGATTTTGTTCAAACTGGGTGCTTAGGCTTTTTAGGTGATTGTCCAAAATAGATTTTTGAATCGTTGCTTTAGCCCCAAAAATAACCGTAAAAATCCGTTATTAGTTATTTATTATTTATTTTAATTTCATATAAAAGTTTTAGTAATTTTAAATTTTCTCAAAAAATAGAAGGTATAAAATTATATAGTTTTCACTTTTGATTAAGAAATATTTAGATCAACAAATTTCAGGAAAAAAAAATAATATATAATTTTAACAGTTTTGAAAAAGCCACAGTTTAAACTTTTCTTTTCAAAGTTTGAGTTTAACACCCGATTTGTTTCAAAGACTATGCATAGGTTTCACTTAACTTAAAAATAAGTTAATAGGGTAGGGTGTTGTCTTTATAAAAAGTTATAACATTTATTTGTAAGTATTACCGTAATTTCTTAATAATTTTCTTAAAATTGTTAGTACTTATTTTATGAAATTGCCCCTCGTGCTCAAACGGGGGGCGAAAGACCCCCCACCCATAGTTAAAAATGCTTCTTTAAGACCCCTCTAGAAGAACCGTTATCAAGTTTTGGTGCGAAAGTTAACGTTCTCTCTCCAGAGAACCATATATTCAATATTATTTCAAAAGATGCATTTTTATATTTCATTTTGATTTAAAAAGTTACTGAAGCTGAAAGTGAGAGAGTACTTAGTTGTTTATGGTGAAAGTTCTTTATTACTCTTAAGTACTTTGGAATCCAAAAACACAATAAAATTCCATTATACAGAATGTTTTGAAAGTGATCCTTTTAAAAAGCAAGCTTTTAATTCATAAAAAATCATACTTTAGGCTAACTGAATAGATTAAATACATAAAGTGTTGTCGACTACGTTATTGAGAGCAAATTAGGCTATCATTCAGTACTAATTTTATATATATTTGCCCACCACAAAGTTATTTTTTGACTTTTCAATTTAACTAACAAAAAAATCGTTATTTTTCTTAAAAGTGGTCGGGCGGCAAGTTATTCTCTATAAAGGTTTTCCCGACCACCGGATTTGTGAAGAGGAGAATATAACCTTTCGTTTGATGCCAATATTACCCACTCTCCCGATGATATAGGTTCTCATCAAAAAACGTTTTTTTGAAATGGTCGTCAAGCATTTATTCCCTAATTTTTTTCGCCCGTCCAACTGTTTTAAATTCTGCAAGCAAAACTCCTACCATTAGTAACAAGTGTTTTCACTGCCTCCTAAGATAGTAACTCATCGAAAACTCGGTACCGGAAGTGACCGTCTCACGCCTAAATTTCCCTGAAAACGTTTGCCCGACCAGTGGATTTGTAAATGTTTTAATAAGTTCTATCGATTGGTGTCTATCATTTCGACTCTTCCGATGAGGTAGGTAATTTTACGGCCGCCTCTCTTACTATTAGTAGGTATCAATCGAATCGAAAGAGTTCACAGGGCTTTTACAAGATTCGCAGTAAAACAATTAAGATGGACGATTGAAACTCCATCGTATTCTTTAAGATGTGCATTAATTGGTCTTGATTTCCTACAAAAGATACGATCTATTCAGTGCTTGCTGTTTGTCCACGATGGCTTTTCTTATAGAATTAAAAGCCCTGAAACTCTAAATCTTCATAAATCGCGCTTCGGGCGATCTTGATTGATCCTCAAACTGGAGTAGTTGGTAGCGTTGTCACAGTTTTATTACATTCATTTTCGTGCTTTTTAAATGCTTTATCTGTGTTGAACGATTGTAGACATGAATTACACATTCTAGCTGATCGTTTAGTATGAGTCATTTGTGCTCCTATTAATCTGGACATATTTTTTATATTTATTTTAACATAGTGGTTGCAATACCCCTCTTGAATCAGTAATAAACTTATATGCTGTTGTCTTTTGTGTTGAGAGTTGAAATATTGGTCGACAACTCTATAACTTTGCATTATCCATTTTATTCTACTCCGAAAACATGTATACTAATTGTGGGATTGAGTGTTTCAAAGACCGATATGTCTTTCGTTTCAAGGGTAAATTTAAATTTGTAAAGTCAATTTAAATTCCATTCATTAAACTCATCACGTCGCGTTGTCTTGAATGTTTTCAATCTGTTATTTGTTGGGTCTATGTCCATTTAAAACAAAATTAATCATTTTTTGCATATTAATACAGTCTTCTTTCCGTTCAATGCTTCTGGAAGTGTCAAGTAACTCGAACCTCTGAAGGGCTTACATTCGTTAATGTTAACTTCAATATGCTTTATGCACAATAGTGCCCAATCTGAATGTCTCTCCTGAAACTCTTCACTTTTAACTCCAATTGTTTTAAACATATTTTCAAGTATATCTTTCAAATCATCATTTTGTAAAGCTATTTGCATTGGACATTTGAAAGATTGATGCTTATTTCACTTTTTTTCTAATTATCCGTGTGTTGGCATGCATTTTATGAACTCTGAAAATAGTTCAATGCTGAACTTTATACTCTCTTTGATTTTCAAGGAGTATGTATTCTAGTAATTTTATTATATCGAGTGTACAGCTCTCTAAAAATTTGCTAATTTCTATAACCCCTTCATCTGTATTTTCTAAGGAATAATCTTCCACCTTACCTCCAAGATAATGCCTTATTTTGTAAAAGCGAGTATTATTGACTGGAACCTTACAATTTAGCTTAGATCGTTAATATGCTCCTTACTTCAACATCAAATCCTTTCGCGTATATATTTTGTCACACTGGTGACATTTAATTTTATCGCCATGAGCAACTCTTACGTGCCTAACAAGAGTAACCTTTCGTGTAAATTTAGCACTGCATACGTTGCACACAAAATTCTCCATTTTATTTTTTAAGTAATTTATTGTAATATATAATATATATAAATAACGTTCACAAAAACATACTTTAATGAATATAATATTATATCTTTTTATTTAAAACTTTTTTTTAATAAAACTGACAACTGGTGTCTACTGGAATATATGGAATAATACTGATACAATTTGAAAGAATAAAACATTGATTTGTTCCCGAAATTGACTGAATGAATTGTTTCCTTACTTTACATACGCTTTGAAGTATGTACCAAAAACAAATAACATTTTTCAAGAAAAATAACGATCACAAGCACAACTGACTCAAATTTGTGTCAACCAAAATAAACTGTATTTAAATAGGTAAGTCTAACTGTATTAGGTCTAGACACGCTACACAGGAAAAAGGAAAAAAAAAATGGGAAAATTCTCTATAATTTTGTTTTCGGTCGTTATATCCGAATTTCATGACAGAGGCCGTCATAATAGTCGTTATAACCGAAATGGTCATTATAGGCGAAGTCGTTATAACCGAAAGATATTATTCACTATTTAGTGCGAAACCAAACTTTACCTTCAAGTTTCGTCTTTATAACCGATATATCGTTATAACCGAAGTCACTATAAGCGAATTTAAATGTATTTATATGTATGTATTACGATAAAACTATAACCTATTACACAAGCGAATTCTGATTGGCTTTTCTCCTGCACTACGTGTGTGGGGGAATTATCCAAAGTATTGGGAAATACACGTGCTATAAGAATGTGTATGTGTAATAATGCTTCGGGGTCTTTCTTATGTTCAGCAATATGTGCATATTCAAACATGAATTTGGCGCTCTAAATGTTAATTTTGTGTCCGAAACGTGGAGTTTTGCGTTCTAAACATGAATTGTGGATTCCAAACGTGATTTTTAGAGTAGCTCTTTGAAGACCCATTTCTGGAATTGCACCACATCGGGGAGCTTGGACCTTTATATTAACAGTAACCTGATATGAGTCATAAATATTTATGTTTAGCTTAACCCTCAAATAAAATTGAGTTTACATATATATATATATAAATATATATCAAGCCTCAGCCCTGTCACGACATGCATCGCGTCATAAAAATATCTTCAGGCTACAATATAATTTTGAGAAAAACCAAACAAACATACTTCTTGAACAGCACCATTAGCCACGGCCCGCTCCGCCGCACGCATCGGCACTCACCTCAGCCCACCCACGGAAACGGCAGCACATCGGTACCCGCACATACCCCAGCCCAGCCACGCCGCGCCCGATACCGGTCCATACAATTCCCTTATCATATTATACTACAGCTCACATTAGAATGCTGCTGGGCTATACCCATAAACAATTTTATTATATATAATTAGCAGCATAAACAACACGTAGCCATATATAATTCTTATATTATATTAAAAACAGCAAAGAGCAAAACATGGTTGGATTGTAAAATACAGCTTCCCACAGCCTTGGACTGCAGACATGTTGAAATATTGAAACCACGTCCCCGATTTTATTCCGAAAAATATATTAACCGAAAACTATATCTATGCCTCGATCAATATCTAAGCAACATGCGATGCAAAGGAATATTTTACAAGTTATGATTGCAGATGGCCAGTCTCAGTTAAACATTCCAGAATTTGTAGGAACAGTTTTTTGGAACCCATAATGAGAAATTCAACTAACATTGTATTACTAGAAGACGAAGAATGTGGAATTACATCTTGGTTTAAGACACCCCTTAACGAAAGAGCATGCAATAAACTGCATTCAAAAGAGAGGGTTATAATTAAAAGATATTTGCTCAACTGTAAAAAGATTTCCCATTTTAAAAAATTGCATTCGGCTTCACATACAGAATATTTCATATATTTTTTTCGTTGTTTCGTTTTGCACAATATTGGAAAACACTGAAGTACTAATGGCTAGTGCACTTCAAATCCGGAGATAAGGACAAATTTAAAGGACGGAACTAGCAGAAATCATATCTAACTTTAATTCATAAGTATGTACATGTATGTGCATATATGTTGAATTTTGCATATAAATTCATATTACGGGTTATCCATTTTGCGCTTTTAAAAGTATAGGGCTGGAATTCGACATCTGTCAAACTTAGTTGTTAAACCATTTTTTTTTCAGTTGAAAGTCGCATAAAAATTGTTAAAACCTACTACAAAAATGGTGATTCTGCCATAGTCAGATATCGTGCTTTAAGAGGAGATTATGGTTTACATAATCGTCCAACTACGCAAGCAATTGAAAAATTGTGAAGAAATTTGAAGAAACTGGATTGGTTGCAGATATTGTAAGGCCTGTGCATCATCGTTTCGCTCGTACGACTGAAAATATGGCTGCTGTAATTGAAAGTGTTGCCGAACACCGGAATGTGTCGATTCCTCGTCGTTGTCAGAAATTAGGACTCTCTTACGGCCCATTATGGCGTATTTTGCATTTGGATCTACACCATCATCCATATAAAGTTCAGCTCACATAACAACTGAAGCCAGCTGACCATTCACAACGTCGTAGATACGTCGAATGAGTGCTTAAACAACAGGCGGTGAACGGCGATTTTTCGAACAAAATTTTTTTCAGCGACGAAGCACATTTCTCACTCGGTGGGTATGTTAATAAACAAAATTGTCGTATTTGGGGTTCTGAGAATTCTCAAGTAATTGAAGAGATGCCATTACATCCACAAGAAGTCACTGTTTGGATCGCTCTTTGGTCCGGAGGTTTGATTGGACCTTACTTCTTCGAAAACGACGATGGAACGACTGTCGTTATGGTCATATAATATCCGACTTTTTTTGCCTGCTATTGAAGAATGCGACTTGGAGAATATGTGGTTTCAACAAGACGGTGCCGCATGTCACACATCTCGAGCGAATATGGCTTTATTGAGACCCAAAAAGACATTTCATGGCCGCGTAATTTCTCGTCGTGGGGATATCAACTTGCCACCGAGATCATGCGATTTGACACCGCTGGACTTTGTTTTGTGGGGCTACGCGAAGGACCGTGTTTATGCAGATAAACTTTTAACTCTTGAGCACTTGAAAACCAACATTCGTGAGATACTACCCATATGTGTCAAAAAGTGGTCGAAAATTACCTCAAAAGAATCGATGCTTGCAACGATTCGCGTGGTGGTCATTTTAATGATGTACTGTGTACCGGCATTTATTACAACTAAGCGCAAACATTATAATTGGTTACTAGTGTAAATTACAGCACATCTCTGATGTTTCTTTCGGAGTTCCAACGTCACACATCCGACAACTTTGACATACGGTTGTCTAAAATCACGGTGACTAAGGTATCCGGAACTCGGGTGGCTTTAGTGCATGCTTGCAAAGATCTTTTCGATCTCAACCACCGCTAAAGAAACAACCTACCCAAGTAAGCGTTAGTCACTTACCAAAACTAATTATCTGACTACAGATATTGGTTAAATTAAACCAAATAGTACTATTCACTATTTATAAATGTGGTAGTGGTCAACCCTATTCGTTTTTTACAGTCAAGTAGTTTATATAAAAGTTGTCTCAGCTATACCCGGTATTTGTGATCGTACCAGTGTGACCACAGTACACACAGCAGAGTATAGGAAGCACCAGCACCAGCTCAAGTGGTTCGAGGTCGCTACGTGCGTCGATTTCTGACTGGGGTACTCATACAAACTCCCCGAAGAGAAGAAAGGTCCAACCATCATTCAGAAACATCATCTTATGTCTCCGCTACTAAGCCGAGAACTCGTAAGGGAATTCTAACCTAACTAGTTAGTTAACCCTTTTACCAATCAAACGCTGGTGATGCGTGGCGTTTCCCACGACATCACAACACCCAGTGCCGCACCTGATCCATAACGCATCATAGCAAACAAAAAAATGTATATTCAACGGCTAGATTTCATCGCCTTTACACCCAACTCTACAAGATATTAACAATCTGCCAAGACTTTAACCACCTGCCAAGATACCAACTACCTGCTATAGTCAAAGCCTAGCATCTAAGATAAGACTCCATTTCCAACCAGCGACAAATAAGCATTACCAACTTAGCAACGGGTCTGGCATCGAAAACAATCCAAACATCACAGCGTATTCTAGGGTTATCACTTTTATCAATTTCACACCTAACGTACCCATAGTTTGTAATTGAAGCACTCTCTCTTTCTTTATCAGTTAAGTATTTGCTTTTGTTTTGTTACGACTAAAGGAGGCTTTACATGCATCTTCATCTTCATCTGCATTGACATCTGCCAAAAAAGAGGAAACAAAATAAAAAATTCATACTTGTGCGTTACAGAGCGAAAACCAAAATGGAGATCATCTTCATGTATGAAGATTATAGGAAGTACGAACCTGAAGATTGCAGATTATAGTGAAGATGAACATGTTCATCTTCATTATAGCATTTTCATCTGCACCATAATTTGTTCCGTTCAGATAACGAATTTTAAAGATTTTTTTTACCATTTCACCTCAGTTTGCTTAAAAACAACGAAAATAGCGAACATTTTCTTCTCAAAACTACATACCTGAACGCTTAGAACGTATGATTGTGAGATGTGTCAAGAAAGTTATAGCAGAGTTCGAGTAAGTTATTAGTGTGTACCCTGTCTTACTTTTATGTTTGTTTTATATTACTGGCCCGCTCTACTTTTCTTCAAATCTGCAGATGCAGATCCATGTAAAGCTACCTTTATTCAAATTGAAAAAATTTTGTTTTTTTATCATCAACTTATTATTTAGAGTTCGCGTTAAGGAAAAGAGCTGCAAAGCAAAGAGCACTCAAAGCATACCCAACCAACGAAAGGAGTGCGCACGTCTTTTTTTTGGAAGGAAGATCTCACTCTATGTACGTACCGATAAAACAACAAAAATAAAGATAATTGGTCAAAGATATTCAATATTTGTTGATCATAAAACGGAGATCCATTCAATTTGGGCGATTAAGAGGAAGTCTATTCAGCCTCAAAGTTCAACTTAATTAATCCAAGTAGTGGTAGAAAAACCAAAAATCAAAGAGAGAAAGAGAGATTTAAGCTAACTGTAATTGTAAAGCGAGGGTGATTTGTACAACTGTGAGAGATGTACTTAGTCAAGCTAAATCGAAGTTAATATCCCTGCTTATAGAAATTGCTTAGAAATTACTCTTGTGACTGTTTTTTTTTGTAGCAATCTATTAGTGTGCCCGTAGTACAAAGCTACACCCTAAGTTTTTAAGAGAAGATATTTTTTTTTATTTTTGAATAAAATTCTTACATGTTTCATATTTTCAAACTATATTTCTGATTTAATTTTATTATGATTGAGTGAGTTAATTTTTAAAGGGAAAACAGAAATGTGCGAGCGTACCGACAGAGTTTACTTGAGCGGGCAGTAGTCTATCCCTCAAGTTCACGACAGGGATTACCACTTATATACAAAGAGTGGCGCGGTAACCATGGCGGCTATTACTCTAAAGTAGTGGCCTGAGGGAGGGTTCACTCAGGGGAGGGCCAATTCAACTTAAGGTCACCCCGAAAACAGAATTTGGAATAGATCTCAAAACGAAAATGAAAACGTTACATACAAACTTTTAAGGTTTATAGTGAACTCCTTGTGTGTTGTTTATTTAGGAATGTTTTAAAAAAGTAGGGCAGTCCAACAGCGGGTGCAAGTTCCTAACCCGCGGAAGAGTTAGCTTTTGGCCATCGCGAGCATTCCTGCCCGCACTTTGCTGGCTGGACACCCTACTTCATACCCCGTTGATATTTCGGAGAATCCTGTGGATGGAACGTGGGAAGGCCAAACACCGCCCTAGTATGAAGCAGGAACACATAATGTCAACGTTCAAACTTTATAATAAGAAATAAATATTATGAAAAAAAAAATTTTATATGTGTTTTATATATGTTTACTTTCGAAACCGCAAAATCGATAACCATTTATAATAATGAAAATGAATGATGTAGATGGGTAGCTATATACATACAACTTCAAAATTTAGATTAATAAGATTCATGTGATTTTTAAAGACACATATGTATATATTAATGTATGAAGGCCTATATTGTATTTAGTATTCAGTGACGTACGCAAAAATACGTAAAAAGGGAATAATAATAATGTAGAAATGAATGGATAATACACATAACTAAATGTTCTTATATTGCTTAGTCATTATGGTGAAAACAAAGATGTAATTTAAATTCATGGATAAATAATAATATATTAAAAAAAAATTCAAAAATCGTTGAAGCGGTTTTTTAATAAATTAATTTGTTATGTATAAAATCTTGAAAACATTTTTTGAAAAAAAATTGAAACGCCATTTTGAAGATATTATTAATATACATATAAGATTCAAATTTAAAAAAAATTCTGTGACTGGTTTTTGAAAAATCGATTTTTCAAAAAAAAAATTGTTTATTTTTTAAAAATTGAACATTTTTTTTGAAAATTTGAGTATGCAGTCTTATTAACAATTTTAGGGAGCATTTGTATAAAAAAAATTTATATTAATCGGTTTATCCAATATTGAGAAAGTCGACAATATGAAAATTGGTTCTATGGCAAGTACCGTTAAAAATATTTTTATACTTAAAAGTGAACTGTACTAATTTAAGAACACACACATTTTTTTATAAAAATTCTTGGAGCCGTTTTCCAGAAATAAATTTATTTCTTAAAGGTTTCTTAACATTTGCATTGGAGGTACCGTTGTTTTTTATTTAAAGAAAAATAGTTTTCTTTAAATATTCAATATAATGTCAAAAAACCACCAAATACGAAGTTTTGAAAAAATCTTTCCGAAATTTTGAGTTTTCAAAAAAAAAAAAATGAAAAATTTTAGTATACAATAGTATTTAATTTCTCTTGGAGCTTCTGCGTAAAAAATTCGAAAAAATCAAATTAACCGTTTCCGAGAAAATCGAAAACCAAAAAAATTATTCTACTAGAGATACCAAATATATGAATTTTTTTCCAAAAAAAAAATTATCAAAAGGTACCCTTTCCCTTCGTTAATGAACTAATTTTTTTTATAAAAATCGTTGTAGACGTTTTTGGAGAAAAATAAGATTTTTGTTTTTGGCCAAAAAATGTATGGGAGCTACTGTTATTTGTCGTCTTAAAAAAATAAAAAAACGTGTGGGCATATTACCGAAAAAACATATGTACCAAGTTTGAAGCAAATCTATCAAAGCGTTTAGGCTGTAGACTCGAGGACAGACAGACAGACTGACAGAATGACAGACACACGGAATTGGGGACCCACTTTTTTGGTGTTCTCTATGATCGTAATGTCAGGTTTGATTTTTTGATTTTTTTTTTTACGAATACATAACTTGCCTTATAGTACCTATAATCGCAAGTAAGAAATAATGGGCGATAACGCAGTTCAAAACTTTCTAGGCCCCGTTTTGGAAAATGATCAATAGCATTTTTTGATGCTTCAAAAATATGATGAAAACTTGTTCTCTAGTTATTTATTTGAAATCTAGCGCTGTCAATGAAATATGCATTAAATGTTATCCGAATGAGAAATAGCATTTAATACTGCATTAATTAAATCATTTTGTATTTTGTTCGAAGTCACTTTATATACACCTGTGCGTGAACGTCGCTTATGACTATAAGAGCCAAACACTAAAAGCAAAAAGAAATTAAAGCTTTTTTTTCCTTATCCTGTTTTTCACGTGTTGCATGGCATTGCATTGCCTGGAATATTTCGTTTCTCTTATGGTTGTATCTAACTATAA
Organism: Philhelius pedissequus; assembly: GCA_910595825.1. Lineage (NCBI taxonomy): Eukaryota > Metazoa > Arthropoda > Insecta > Diptera > Syrphidae > Philhelius > Philhelius pedissequus. The sequence goes on along the minus strand of OU343161.1, from coordinate 143,262,399 downwards.
GGTACGTTTTTATACACGTACAGAGAATGAATCCGCACCACAGCGCACAGCCACAGCAGGCTCAATAAAAGTGAATACCAATTCTCTTCGTACTTTGCACTACCGATACCGAAAACCTATAGTGGAGTGAACGACGCCGGCCGACGGTGCACTGAAAGTTGTTGAACACCTAACCATATAGACTTGTACTGGCAATTATCTCTTCTCTTTCTGTTGGATATTTTATTAATATGGGGATTTGCTTCACTTGAGTGCGCTGATGTTGGGAGAACACCAAATGTGTGCATTTGTGTTTTTTTTTATTGAGAATGAATTCCCTTGCTGTCCGAAAAAGAAAAAGGAAAACCGTGCGGTTGATGAAGTTGAACACCAAGGTCTATAGAAAGATTTATAAAGGTGCATAAATTTCGTGTCCTTTTTTTTAATTTTGAACGTGGAATCGCTGCTTTGAAGTTATGAGAAAATCTTTGAATAAATCAGGTAGTTGGAAACAAATAAAAATGAAAACATTTAGGGATTTTGGTAAAATGTGCAAAATACAGATGATTTTCGTAGGGCGTGCGATGAACACTTGCGCACCTATTCATAAACTTCACTGGTTAATATTCCCAATTCATTTAATGTTGATGTTCCTATATGTATAATTATAAATGTACCTACATATAAATGTATTTTAAGGAATTCAAACTGAATCAACAGAAGGGGCAATTAGTCATCAAGGAAATATGAAGATATTTTTACGCTACATAAGGGCCCTTGGATTTCGAGTTGGCGTTGGTGATGATATTGGCGTATGATAAAGTAATGTTTAATTTTTTTGCGAAATTAATAAAAGACAGAGCTTCTTATTAGATAAAATGTCCATCAAGCCATGAACAACAAAGACAAAAACATGGTTTGGCTTACAAAATACAGCTGCCCACAGCCTTGAACTGCACTTATGTTGAAATATTGACACAATGATTTCATTCCAAAGAATACATTACCCGAAGAGGATATGTCTACATCAATATCCAAGCAACATGTGATGCGAAGGAATATTTTAGAAGTGTTGATTACAGATGGCTTAACTAAATGAACTAGCATTGTATTACTAGGATACGAAGAATATGGAATTACACCTTGGTTAATTACACCCTTTAAAAACCCAACAACTAACCATGAAAGAGCTTGCAATAAACTGCATTCAAAAGAGAGGGTTATAATTGAAAAATGTTTTGGTCAACTGAAGAAGAGATTTTCCATTTTACAAAATTGCATTCGGCTTCACATAGAGAATATTTCAAATATTGTCGCTTGTTTCGTTTTGCACAATATTGGAAAACACCTGAGAGATGCTTCGATTTCGAATTGCCAAAAAGTAGAGAAAATAGGAATACTGTTGATTATGATGAAAAATGGTTAGTGCTAGTGCACTTCAAATCCAGAGATCGGTTCATATGAAAAGGACGGAATTAGCAGAAATCATATGTTGCATATAAATATATTATTATTCTATATAATACTTACCAGGAATGCAAGAAATAGATGGATTTTCCTCAAAACTTAAAAGTTCTTGAAAAATAACTTCTCATTCTTGAAGCTTGATGGATTTATTTCCATTGTTTTAAAGTCGGTTTTCTTTATTACCTAAGCCTTAAAATTATTCAGCCTTTTCCTCACTTGTTGTTCGGTAAGTTGAACCCCAGTTTCAAGTTTGTTTTCTGCAGTTAATAAGTTCATAGCTTCTGACTTAGCTTTTTTAATTTAAGGTACTTCAGACTTGTTGAATAATACAGTAGATAGTTTTAAAATGCGCACACAAGCTAACTGCAAATGGCAAATTCGTAAAAAACTATGCTGTAAAACTACCAAACAATATCTTCATTAAGAAGAAATATAAAAAAATATATGAATTCTAGTTATAACTGTGATAAATTTAGCATTGTTCTAAAAGTATATTCCAAAAGTAGGAAGATTTATATTATGAAAACGAAATAAAGTAGATACTTTTTATAGTAGAACCTTCTACTAAAAATTAAGGTTTTTACTTTAAGCTTTTACTTCTAGCAAATACTGGCGTTTTATGCAATCAGATCACCCGTCTATAAAAACAGCGACAGAACAATGAAAGAAATGACACATTGCAGCGGTGTTCAAGATATGTCAATGGTTGATATGCATAAAACGCCAGTATTTGCTAGAAGTAAAAGCATAAAGTTGTAACAAAAACCGAGTTGTTGTCGGCTGGATTCCTACGCTGGAGCTTTCCAGGTAGATGAATAAATAAATACCACTCCCTTAGTCCAATCTGAAGTCCGATCTCCCCTCCTTATACCACCTTTACAACCCCAAGCCCAGAGCAAACGTAAGGCTGATCCGGACAACGCCATTAGATTTAACATGGATTACATCGTAGTCTTATTATTGTTGGCCGAGCATGGAGTTTAACAATGTTGAGTCTTTTATTAGTTTATTATTTTTTTTTGTTTAATCTAATTGAGGCGCTTTTCTATAGCGCGCCTATAAAATATTCTTATTTGTTATAACAAGGTTAAAAAAAAATGATATTTTCTTTTTGTTCTTATTTTCCGCGTTACTTCGACTTCTATTTTCGGCATCGATTTGTACTGCTAAAGCTAATCCACCAACTGTCCTTTGCTATGCTAGTTCCTCATTCCCAAGCTGCAGATTGGCTCAGCCTCTTTTCCAGCAGTTTAAGGTTGAAACTACCGGTGTTTTTTCCAAGTTCGTTGACATGATCAAGTCAGGCCACTAAGGATTAGCGGTCTTTCTGATAGAAATGTTAGATTTTGTGCAATTTGACAAAATTAAGTATGCACACACTCCATGTGGAGTGCCGGTATTTTGTAGCAAGACAATACCCCGTTTTCCCAAATTGTTTCAACTATCGAATTTTGATATTATTATAGTCTACGTGGTTAAGTTATTATTAATATTATTATTATAAATATTTATTTGTTTATGGGGTTATAATTGTTATTAAATAAGACAAAAAATCAAGGCGCCGTTTCCCACAAAGCTTCGTTTTTCAACGAGATCGTTCGAGTCGAAAAAGGGAGAAAACAAGCAATCCAGATGCTTTGCTCGACGCTCATGTGCTGACTATTGCCAGGCCTTCAAAGAATTAATTTTTTTAGATCTTTGCAATGAAAAATCTCTTTTTTTCCATTCCAATCCTCCAGCTCGTAAAGATTATTTCCCATTATTTGTGAAATACTGATTTTGACAAATTTAGGACAAGGCTTCGCACAGAATTTCCTTAACGCATCACTTAAAGCCAAATTCCTACGGAAGACCACATCTCCGGGCGAAGGTCCTGACAGGGTTTATCCCTAGCATCGACATGCACTTCACAAACTCATGGCTAATAAATTGTCTGCTGTTATCGTAGAGTATGGTTTCCCGGACTCTAGAAACGCAAAACACATGTTCTCGCATAATCTTCAACACCGTTAACTTCAACACAAACTTGGTCACCTGGTCCAACGCAATCACAATGTGAGTTGCCATACCTCGAGCGTGGCTACGGGCCCAGGAAATCGATCTACAACATCTGGACTGGCCTCTCAGCCAAAAATGCTTTGCCAATCGGAGGTTTCAGTGTTGCATTTGGGGCTTTCCAGGCCTTACAGATATCACACATCCCGATAAATACCTTTACCAGGGCTGTCATGCTAGGCCAGAAGAATTTTTGCTGTAGTCGATATAAGGTTTGAGCAATTCCTACATGCGAAGCCCGAAGGCAAAGCCTCCGTACTTCGTCATCCTCTATGGGATTCTCATTAGAATGTCTGACCTTCTTGTGGACGAAATTTTCCGACACTTGAAAGTCAGGTAGCCTTATCTTTTCTTTGATGCTGTCTATGAGCTTGAGATATTCCGTAGATTTAAAACTAGTATCCTCAAAATCAATATGCAACACATCACAGGGATCATTCAACATCGAAACATCGCAAACCAGTGTGTTCACCCCATGTACTCCTGAAAGTGCATCGGGTACGACGTTCTGGTATCCTTTGTGGTGTTCGATGATAAAATCGAATCCCTGAAGCTTTTAGCTCCATCTCGCTAACCGGCCACTGAGGTCTCTGTGGTTCATCAACCACTTCAAACTCGCATGGTCCGTCACAATTCTAAAGACATGTCCTTCGATGAAAGCTCTAAGCCTCTGAACTCCCATGCCAGCAACCAGGCATTCACGCTCGGTCACACTGTAACTGCGCTGGACCGAATTGAGTTTCTGTGAGTGGTAATATATAGGTCGTTCATTTCCACTCTAGTCCAATTGGCTAAGCACACAACCAATTCCCGTGTTCGTCGTTACCATCCCGCGATTATCTTGTCATATTCATTTAAGTAACAACTTTTCTATCCAAAAAACAAGTTCTCTTCATACACAAGTCAATGCAATTGACAATTCACATCGTAAGTTCTGGGAACTTGAAGAAGTTTCCGCTTCTAGAATTTCCACTAGAGAAGAGAAAGCATGCGAAAAATACTTCCAAAATTCGGTTTCTCGTTCCTCTACATACTAGAACTTCCATTCAAATCGAAAGTTCTCAACGAAGATTATCCTTTTATAAATATTCTTTCCTTAGTGCTCTGAAACGTTTTACTTATCTGGAACAAAGAGTGTTTCCAAAGAATCCAAACCTCAAAAAAGAGCATTCCAAATTCATACATGAGTACATAAACCTACATCATATGAAATTAAAATGCAATCTTTAAGATCTTCCTTCTATCATGGAATATGAAATGAAAGTAGTTCTACAACTAAGTTAAGAGTTGTTTTTGGTGGATCATCGAAGCCACTGGATTCAACTTTTCTTAACCAGGTACATCTTCCTGGGCCTGCTTTACAAAATGATTTATCGTAAGTGATCTTGAAATGGCGTAAATTTGTCTTCGTGGTCACATCGGCCATAGAAAAAATGTTCCGACAAATTATTGTGCATACGGAAGAAACAAAGTTTCAAAGGATTTTGTGACATTCAGATCCGTCAATTTCATTACAACTGTATGAGCTGCAAGCAGTTACTTATGGTACAACTTGTGCTCCTATCTTTCAATTAAAGTTCTGCAACAGCTTGCGAATGATGTGGCAGATAATTTTCCGCAAGGAGCTAAAGTGCTCAAAAATGATATCAATGTAGATGATATTATTTCTGGTGCTGATGATATCAATTCAGCTAAAAGAACTTCCTATAGCATCTAAAAAACATAGACAAGTAGTATATTGATCCGTAATTTCAATCTTAAATTAATTTGATAGTGGAGATTTTTTAAACGTATTTTTTATTATAAATTAAAGATTTTATTTTTAACAACTTAAAACACAAGTTATTTATTTTTGCTTAAATGTACATTACGGAAGCTGTGCTTCCATCGTCAGTAAGCTCTATTTAATAAATAATAATATTTTGATATTAATATTAAAATTCAATACAAACAACAAATTCAATACAAACAAAAAATTACACAAACAAATTTACAGTTAAATTAAGGTCTAGTAAAAACTTTTTTGAAAATTGGATTTCTTATTGGTCCATCGTCACTATTCATTAAATTATTTTTGTTTTTAAATATATAAAGAGATTCGAAAGTATCTAGCTCATTTTGTAAATTAAAATTATGGTTATTATCTAGCATGTGTTGTGATACACTTGATTTTTCTGGTTCATTGTATTTTAGATGCGCAAAATGTTCTTTGAATCTTTTGAGAATTATTGGTCTTCTTGTCTGCCCTATATATTCTTTATTACAATTGTTACATCCAATTGAGTAAATCCCTGATTGCTGTAATGTTTCAATTTTGTCCTTTGATCCAATAATCAGATTTTTAATTTTTATTTCACTGCTTTGGCTAATTCTGATATTTTGTCTATTAAATATTGGTTTTAGCTTAGATGTAATTTCTGGATGGAAATTAAATTTTTACCATTTCTTTTCTGCATCTTGTTCATTTCTGATTAAATCTAAAGTTGTATAATTCCTTAGGTATTGTTTTCTTTTATGAGCAATCAGTAGATCATCAATTAGTTGTTCTGTATAAACATTTATTTTTGCTATTTCTTTAATTTTTTGAATTTCACTGTATTCTCTTTCTTTTGTCATTGGAATATTTAAGGCTCTAAAAATCATGGAATGAAAAGCTGATGTTTTTTGTTCAAATGAATGAAATGAATCCGATGTTATGTATCTAAGAGTATTTGTAGGATTTCGATGAATATCGAATTCGATGTTTTCACTTTCCCTAATTATAGTTAAATCTAAATAGTTTAATTTTCCGTTTATTTCTTCTTCGTAAGTAAACTTGATTGATGGATATTTTGCTTTATTTAACATGTTTATTAAACTTCGAAGTTCGTGTTAGTTAAAAATATGGCCCAAAGATGATGTATATATCTGAACCAAATTCTTGGAAAATTTCTTTCATTTTTCATTTTAGTCTCAAAATCTGACATGAATAAGTTAGCTAAAAATGGACTTAAATGTGAACCCATACTGGAACCAAATTTTTGTCGATAGAATTTTTGATTAAACTGAAACCAATTTTCATCCATGCTTAATTTATTAAGATGGAGCAGTTCATTAATTTCTTCTCGTTTTAGATATTTTCTCTAACCATTCTCTGAGAAAATTTAAAGTTTCATTAATTGGAACATTTGGATATAACAAGATAACATCAAATGAAACTTCAATTTCGTTATTGGTTATTTATAAATCTTTTACTTCTTTTGCGAATTCAATGCTGTTTTTAATAGCTCTTGTTTCGAATTTATTTGGTAGATTATTAAACTTTTCTAATAACCAACATTCAAGTTTAGTAATTACTGATCCTGTTGTTGATGTTATTGGTCTTATTTGTTTTCCAGGATTATGTAACTTGAGTAAGGAATACATTCTTGGTAAGACTGGTTTCGAAACATCTAATTTTCTTGATAAATTTTGGCCAATGAAAATATTTGCTGCATTTTTTATGGCTGCCTTAGTTCTTCTTATCATTCCTCGTAAAGGATTAAAAATTACTTTGATGTTATTTCGTTATATCCAAATGTTCCAATTAATGAAACTTTAAATTTTCTCAGAGAATGGTTAGAGAAAAATCCTCTTAAACGAGAAGACATTAATGAACTGATCCGTCTTACTAAATTATGCATGGATGAAAATTGTTTACAGTTTAATCGAAAATTCTATCGACAAAAATTTGGTTCCAGTATGGGTTCACATTTAAGTCCATTTTGATCAAACTTATTCATGTCAGATTTAGAGACTAAAATGAAAAATGAAAGAAATTTTCCAAGAATTTGGTTCAGAAATATAGATGATGTTTCGGCATGCACTTCGTTAATAAACATGGTAAATAAATCAAAATATCCATCAATCAAGCTTACTTATGAAGAAGAAATAAATGGAAAATTAAACTATTTAGATTTAACTATAATTAGAGAAGGTGAAAGCATCGAATTCGATATTTATCGAAAGCCTACTAATACTCTTAGATTCATAACATCTGATTCATTTCATTCATTTGAACAAAAAATATCAGCTTTTCATTCCATGATTTTTAGCGCCTTAAATATTCCAATGACAAGAGAAAGAGAATACAGTGAAATTCAAAAAAATAGCAAAAATAAATGGGTATACACACAACTAATTGATGGTCTACTGATTGCTCATAAAAGAAACCAAAACCTAAGTAACTATACAGCTTTAGATTTAATCAGAAATGAACAAGATTCAGAAAAGAAATGGTCAAAATTTAATTTCCATTCAGAAATTACATCTAAGCTAAAACCAATATTTAATAGACAAAATATCAGAATTAGCCAAAGGACAAAATTGAAACATTACAGCAATCAGGGATTTACTCAATTGGATGTAACAATTGTAATAAAGAAAATATAGGGCAGACAAGAAGACCAATTATCAAAAGATTCAAAGAATATTTTGCGTATCTAAAATACAATAAACCAGAAAAATCAAGTGTATCACAACACATGCTAGATAATAACCATAATTTTAGTTTACAAAATTTGAAATTAATACGTAATGTAAGTAATCCTTGTGAGCTAGATGCTTTCGCTCTTAAGAGCTTCTGGAGAACGCGATATCGGGCTCCCTGATTCGTTTGGCACTTTGCTTAACACTGTGTTCTGACTAAAATGCTCCAAGTACACAAAAATATCTCTTGAGAGACAAGCTTGAGGAGATACCCTTGCTACCGCTTAATTGGTTATGGAAAAGTCTATTCTCTCTTGGCCTTCTGAGAATTCGAGTGATTATAATTCCTTGTAAATTAACTATAAAAAATAAATTTTTGCTATTGACCTTGTAATAAAATAAATAATATCAGATAATATGTATTATCTTATTGCTTCATAAACTTAATTAGGATTCAGACTGGAAGTTCCACCATCAGCAATATCTCAGAATAGAATGGTTGATTGAATTGCGTGCAGCGATCGACTCATCGTACTTCACGATTTTTGCATTAACTTCCGTCGACACTTGACGAGAGTATCTCAGCTGTTAGCCAACGGAATTCCATACGACGAGTTTTCTATTTTCTACAGAGTGATCGAAACTATTTAATATTATTTTTTTGTATTAGGTCCCCCGCAAACTATTTAATTATTATTATATACTTAGAGTTTTAACTCACTGAGTTGTTTGATTTAAGTAGATGGGACTGCATATGCCAACAATTGTTCATTGCTATCAACTTATACACCTCGTGGATCACCTGTTTGTTTCATATAAATTAAACCTGATTTTGTGTATGTGGAAAATAATTGTTTGGTTTTTATGAGTTGAATTGCTTGTTATAGTATTTTCCGATTTTTGTGTTTCAAGCTCTCATTTAGATAAACAATATTATGATCATTTGAGTGAGCTATAATCATGCTTAGATCAAGTTTTTTTTTTGTTTTTGCGGAAAGAAGAAGCTGTGCTTAATACTGCAATTTTATCATGAATATTATTGAATTTTAGTATTATGGGTAAATTTTTTGCGTTTGAGTGTTTTGTGCGAAATATAGACTTGAGAGAAGGTTGCTTATATCCAATATTTCTACAACGCTGTTCGAAATAATCGTTTAAGCTCGGATTTGGTATGAATGGAACACCAAAGAAAACTGTATACGCTGCTTTCTATTTACGTTCGATGGTGCCCTTTAACAGAATAAATAATAGAATGATCTTCCAGTAGGGGCCCGGGCGGGGACGTATGTTGTAGGCATTTCGTTTCAAGTTCTTCGACTCTCTTTATTGTGATAACGTTTACTGTTGATTGGGGTTGATTAAATTGTTCTGTATAATTATGTTACAATTGCTCTATTTTAGTTAAAAGCTCGGTGCGCAAGTTTGAGATTTCCGAGGAAAGGTGACACATTATTGTTGCACTGAGTTTATTAAGGCGCTCATCTAGACATTTACTAATAAGGGGGTTTTTGCCATTTGGGACGTAGAACGTATAGGAGAGCACGAGAAATTCGTTAAGCTTCTAAGGCCCCGCTCATATGGAAATTATGGAATGTAACACTAAGAGAATAGAACAATATATTCTTTTGTCGCAATGCTAACGGGTGATTTTTTTGCTACTTGGTTTTTGACGTTTATATTTTTGGCAGATCACACATGACAAATTCCACGAACATTTGACATTTCGATTCAGTATTGTTTGCCATTTCATCATGAATAGACTTACGCCTGAACAACGTTTGCAAATTATTGAAATTTATTATCAAAATTCGTGCTCTGTGAAAAATGTGTTTCGCAAGCTACGTCCGTTTCAGCGACGAGGCTCATTTTTGGCTAAATGGATACGTGAATAAGCAGAATTGCCGTATTTGGAGTGAAGAGCAGCCAGAAGCAATTCAGCAGCTACCAATACATCCCTCAAAATGCACTGTTTGGTGCGGTTTATGGGCAGGCGGCATCATTGGGCCGTACTTCTTCAAGGACGATGAAGGCCGCAGGGTTACGGTCAATGGAGAAAGGTACCGTTCGATGATAACAGATTTTTTTTGCCGAAAATGCAAGAATTGAACTCGGTCGACATGTGGTTCCAACAGGACCGTGCCACATGCCACACTGCACGCGAAACCATGCATCAATTGAGAGGCGAATTTGGTGAGCAGTTGATCTCACGTTTTGGCGCAGTCAATGTGATTTGACCCCGTTAGACTATTTTTTGTGGGGCTATGTTAAGTCTATTGTCTATGGGGACAAGCAAAACACGATTGCTGCCTTGGAAGCCAACATTGAACGCGTCATTGGTGAGATTCCGGCCGAAATGTGTGAAAAAGTTTGCAAAAATTGGACTTTCAGAATGGACCACCTGAAGCGTAGCCGCGGGCAACATTTAAGTGAAATTAATTTTAAAAAGTAAATGGCAGAAATTGATTTATCGATCCAAATAAAAATTTCATTCACTTTTTACAAGTTTCTGTGTTTTTTTGAAGCAAGCAAAAAAGCAAGCTCTTAAAAAATCACCCTTTATAATAATAAGATTTGGAAATTACCCTTTTTTCACACTTTAAACATAATTATTATGTTTTGACACAAATATGGAGCAATACTTTCGCTTTTCAAAAAAAATCCTTTTGTAATTTAGAAACATTTGTTCAAGGTTAACGTTATAATTATGATTTTTTACTGGACCGCTTAAAATGCGTGTGAGTGCAGCGCGACGACGTTGTCTTTCAACCTTAAGTTGTATGTCTCATGTAATACATAGCCACTTCGTTATGTCGCTACCGATGAGTGGCCCTCGTTGTATTCGTAATCTAGCCTGTTCGATTGCTGAAACAGGGCAAAGTTTTCGATCAGTTGTCTTAGCCTTTTAAACGTTTTTAACAAAATAAAAACCTTTTTAAAAGTTATGCTAACCAAATAACATGTGGTACAAGAGTGCGCACGCGCACCCTTAATCTTCATCTTGATGCCCACTCTATATTTTCAGACATGTATTTCAAGAATATATATGTATACGACACCACACTTAAATCAAACTAAACGATCACTCAAATGTTTTGTTTTTGTTCCACTTTTCAATATTCTGTTATCTGCTTTTCCATTTGTTCTATAGGATTCTTAAAAATAAAATTTATTTAATGTGAAAAATTAAAAATTTAAAAGCTGAAAAATTAAATAGCACCTCCGTTCGCAATCGCATTTCCAGGAAATTTTCACAGATGCATAAAGTCATTGAGGTGCTTCCAAAACATTTGCAGAATTCTAAAGAATTAGAGTTTTCGGATAAATAATGTAGTGTGGGCCTTACACCACGCAATATTATTGCTCAAAATATTGGCCAAAAATATTGCATGAAAATGTGTCGCTCTTACACTATGAAATATTATTGAAAGAAATAATTGCCTTCCTTCAGTTTATTCTGTATAACATATGTAGAAAAACTACCTAAATCCACTTGAATAAAAAACTCTTTCTTAATCTTTTTTATTTATGCGTTGGTCCGTCATATTTGCATTTAATCCAATAAAAATTCAATTATGCGAACTAAATATTGAGATTTGCATTACACGACGCGGTATGCTGCGCAATATATTGAATATTGTCCACAAAATATATTTTTTTTAAGTCCCACAATATATTGGCAAACCGAAATTACTGCGCAATAAAGCCCTTGCACGGTCAACATTACTGCGCAATACCGAGTACTGTGCCATAATATTGTGTGGTGTAAGGCCCGCATAATGGATTTTATACATACCACCGGGGAAGAACTACTGTTCTTATATAAAAGATACAATAAAAGAAACAGTTGAATTAAGTTATAAAAAATAAAGTTGGTATATGAGCATTTCCTCCCAAATACATAACGTTGAATGTAGGAACAGATTTTTAGCCCCTGACACTCGCTAATGGTGTTGAAGAATTTTGATTTAAGAGTGTATACATTTCTTCGTACGAATGAATTTTATTTAAAAGATTACGTTTCAGATGGTACTTAACTGATTTTACTTCTGCCTCCCATAGTCCACCGAAATATGGTGAGGCAGGAGGAATGAAGCTCCAAGAGGTACCTTCGTTTTCCATTTGGGCACGAACATCTGGTGAAAGAAGTTCTAAAAATTGGCGATTCATTCTTATGAGTTCCTTGTTGGCTCCCACAAAGTTGTTCCCATTGTCACTGTATAAGTGACTACAGCTTCCTCTTCGTCTAGTGAACCTTCGGAACGCAGCCATAAATCCATCAGAGGCCATATCAGAGACAAACTCTATATGAATAGCTTTTGTGACTAGGCAAATGATAATACATATCAAACCCTTGTAGGCTTTCAGCGATCTTCCTTTGAATATCCTAATGTCGTAAGAGCCAGCATAATCCACGCCGCTATGCTTGCATGCTCTGTTTCGTTCACTCTTACTTTAGGGAGTAAACCCATTAATTGAGAGGTACGTCTTTTATTAAAGCGAGTACACAGTATACAAGGATGAAATTCTGTTCTTGCAAGATTTCTTAAATTGGTAACCCAATATTTAGTAGGAATATAGGATATAATTAATTGGGGTCCACCATGTAGAGTTTTTGTATGCGCGTCGGCAACTAAAAGTTTGGACAAGTTACAGGAACCTGATAGAATAAGTTGATATTTTAAACCTTCGTCTATGTTTGCGAAACGAAGACGACCTCCAACACGTAGCTGATTGTTTTTGTCAAGAAATGGATGTAAATTAAGAATTTTTCTTTTCGAAGAAATTTCTTTTTTAAATGTCAGACATTTTATTTCATCGGGAAAAGATAATGTTTGAGAAAGTGTAAGAAAATGCATAAGTGTTTTTTGTATTTCGTTAGCTTTAAGGTAACCACTGAACATCTTCAATCGTTTAGGTCGGAGTCTAAGGATATAAGATGCCATCAGAAGTAAACGGTTAAGTGAACTGAATGTGCTTAAGAGATTTATAGAAAAATTTATTAAAACATTAGTACAAGTAAATGTTTTCATTCTTTGCTCAAGATCTGTACAAAATCGAGATGTGTCTTGACTGGGCCATTCGGAATTCGGAAGCTTATCCATCGAGGAACATTCCACCAAAGCAAATGTTTTTCTAAGTCTTGAGGTTGAACTCGACGTGAAACACAACAGCTCGATTGTCTTCTGAACTTATATGAAACCATTGATGAACATAAGTTGTTTCTTGTAGTTCACTTACACGGTTGGCGACAAATGTCTTCCAATGAATAGGTAAAGCATGAATATAGCAAAGGGCGATGGTTGAATTGGTCAAAAAATACTATTTTAAAAGAGAGGTTCCAATTTGAGTAGCAGATATGAATTTTCTAAAAAGCCTGGCCAACAGGACTGAACCACACTACTCGAGTCGTGGCATTGAAAGTTGTTTAATTGGAGCAACTTAAGTTTTTGCAGTAATAATATTTACCAACATCTGACCATTAGAAGTTAGAGTTCTACAACACAGGACTGCGGAATATGCATGCATAGAAACATCAGAAAACCCATTCATTTTAACGCAATAAGAACTTGTAGTACTTAGTCATCTAGGTATTTTAACTGATTGTAAGAAAATAAGATTTTTCCTATAGTTTTCCCATTCGGAATTCAATGTAACAGTATCTTAGCAAGATACCTTAGTAGGTGCCAGCAAACCAAGTGGACGGACAAATTTCGATGCGTCAGAAAGCAATGTTCTTGTGAAAATATTGCATATGGGAAGGGATATTTTGAAAAAAAAAATTAATCATGTTTCGGATTCCAAAATAAGCCCAATGCTTATATTGCTGAATCGGAAGAATCAGAATCAAATGAATACTCACAATCCTCTGGTTGTAAGTAATAGTAGACTTCTGGACATTAAGAGTTTCATTTTATCAGATTAAAGCCTCCGGAGTTTAAAAGCTCTCTAAGCTGTTTCTGAATTAATTTAGGTGAATTAATTCAAACAGAGATGAGTTCTGAAAAATTAGAGGTCCATTTTCTCAGATAAAAGCCTCCGGAGATTAAAAGCTCCATAAGCTCTTTTTAAATTAATTCAGCTAAATTAAGTCAAAAAGAGTTAATGGAGCTTTTAAGCTCCGGAGACTTTAATTTGAGAAAATGAACCTATAATTGTCCAGAACTCATCTCTTTTTGAATTAATTCAGCTAAATTAATTCAAAAAGAGTTTAGGGAGCTTTTAAACTACGGAGGCATAAATCTGAGAAAATGGAGCTCTAATTGTCTTTATTTGGAAGGTATTAGATGGGATGATTCACTTCCTCTTACATTTAATTCCGAATGGGAAAACTATAGGAAAAATCTTACTTACTTACAATCAATTAAAATACCTAGCTGGCGGTCTAGTTCTTATTGCGTTGAAATTAATGGGTTTTCCTATGCTTCTATTCATGCATATTCCGCAGCTCTGTATTGTAAAACTCAAACTTCTAATGGTCAGATGTTGGTAAATATTACTACTGAAAATACTAAAGTTGCTCCAATTAAACAAATTTCATTGCCACAACTCGATTAGTGTGGTTCAGTCCAATCTTTTTAGAAAATTCATATCTGCTACTCAAATTGAAACTCTCTTAAAATCGTATTTTTGGACCGATTCAGCCATCGTCCAAAGAACGAAAACATTTACTTGTACTAATGTTTTAATCAATTTTTCTATAAATCTCTTAAACAGATTCAGTTCGCTTAACCGTTTACTTCGGGTGGCAACTTATATCCTAAGAATCCGACCTAAACGAATGAAGATGTTCAGTGGTTATCTAAAAGCTAACGAATTTCAAATAATACTGATGTATCTTCTTACACTTTCTCAAACATTATCTTTTCCCAATGAAATAAAATGTTTGACATCTAAAAAAGAAATTTCTTGGAAACGTAAAATTCTTAATTTATATGCATTTCTTGATAAAACAAGCAGCTACGCGTTGGAGGTCGTCTTCGTTTCGCAAACATAGACGAAGATTTAAAATATCCACTTATTATATCAGGTTCCAGTAACTTATCCAAGCTTTTAATTGCTGGTGTGAATTATGCTGGCTCGTACGACCTTAAGATATCCAAAGGAAGATCGCTGAAAACATACAAAGGTTTCATATTTATTAGCATTTTCCTAGTCACAGAAGCTATTCATATAGAACTTGTCTCTGATAGACCTCTGGAGGATTTATGGCTGCGTTCCGAAGGTTTATTGGACGAAGAGGAAGCTGAAGTCACTTATACAGTGACAATGCGACCAACTTGTGGGAGCCAACACGGAACTCATAAGAATGAATGGCCACTTTTTAGAATTTCTTTCACCTGAGGTTCGTGCCCAAACGGAAAACGAAGGTCCTCTTCGAGCTTCATTCCTCCTGCCTCACCATATTTCGGTGGACTATGGGAGGCAGGAGTCAAATCAGTTAAGTACCATCAAAAACGTATTCTTTTAAATAAAATTCATTCGTACGAAGAAATGTATACACTCTTTAAATTCCAGACTTCTGTGCCCACTTCCTGATGATCCGACAGACTTAAGCGTGCTTCCGCCTGCACACTTTATGATAGAAGAACCAACAAACATTGTTCTAGAACCATCCCTATTGGGTATTAGAACCAATAAGCTTAACAGATGGCAATATATCCAACAGATGTTTCAATATTTTTGGGATAGATTTCAGACGGAGTATCTGTCTCGTCTACAACAACGTCCAAAGTGGACAAAATCAAAGAGGAATTTTCAAACCAACGATATAGTCATCATAACTCATGAAAGATATGCTCCAGCGAAATGGCCATTGGCAAGAGTGGTCGAAGTGCATCTAGGTTCAGATGACATATGCAAATGGGAAAAATTTTAAACGTCCCATAACAAAATTACGTCTACTTCCTGATGTCAATCCAACAAATTCATGAATTGACACCACCTTAAATATGTTCATCTTTGTTGAAGCATTTAATATCATTCCTCGGTGGTATTGTATAATATCTATTATGCGGGCATTACACAACGCAATATTATTGCGCAGTACTCGGTAATGCCCAGCAATATTGACCGTGTAAGGGCTTAATTGCGCAGTAATTTCGGTTTGGCCAATATATTCTGGGATTTAAAACAAAATTATATTTTTTCGACAATATTCAATATATTGCGCAGCATACTGCGTCGTGTGATGCAAATCTCAATATTTAGTTCGCATAATTGAATTCTTATTTGATTAAATACAAATATGACGGACGAACGCATGAATAAGAAAGATTAAGAAAGAGTTTTTTTTATTCATGTGCATTTAGGTAGTGTTTCTACATATATTATACAGAATAAACTGGAGGAAGGGAATTATATCTATCAAAAATATTGCATAGTGTAAGGGCGACACATTTTCATGCAATATTTTTGGCCAATATCTTGAGCAATAATATTGCGTGGTGTAAGGCCTTCAATAATTGGCAACACATTGTAATTTCAGTTCATCTTGTTCCAACTTAAATCAATATGTCAATTGTCAAATAACTCCTCTCAGTTAAATAACTTTTGCAGCATACCGCATCGGGCTTCGATCGTTCTTCCAAATTCTCTTCTTAAATTTCGTTTAATAAATGAAAGAAATACAATTAAGTTCCGTAGCCTCTAAATTACAACTGCTAGACAAAGCAGTATCTTGTAAGCATTTATTTATTTATTACTTAATACAAGCAAACTTAAAATAAGACTTACAAATAATTAACACAAAGTATAATAATATAATAAATAAAATAATAAGGATATTTTTTATTTTAAATATAAATCAGGGTTGAGAAATTACAAATTATTAAAAATAAGAAGAGAAAAGGTAAGAAGGAATAAAGTTAGAAGATAGAAGGGACGGGAAAAAAGCATTTATGATGGTAATCTTAATAAAGAATTTTTAAGCACAGATTTAGACAGGCAGGGGTCGAAGCAATGAGTATTGTTCGCCTTACGTAGCATTCTGCTAACAGGTTAATTTAACCCATATGACGTACTATGAAAAGGGAGGTGAAAAAAAGGAACCGATCTTAAACGATGTGGGTTAGTACTAAATGAAATATTTTGAGGAAGGGATGGGCAGCCAATGTTACCATTTACATGTTAATACATAAAAACAATGTCGGCATTGTCACGGCGAATGAGTAAGGGATGTATGTTTAATAACAAAAAGGAACCGGTTAAATGGATCTTCCCAACCTGAACGAAGGTTACGTAGGGCAAATCGAATAAATCTGCGCTGGACAGCCTCAATACGTTAAATGTGAACTTGATAATGCGGACACAAGACTTGTGATGAGTATTCAAGTAGTGGTCTGACAAAAGCGATGTAGAGAAATTTTGTGACATACGGATCACAGAATTGCTTAGACCAACGTTTCACGAAGCCCAACGTAGAGTTAGCCTTACTTATAATGAGGTCAATATAAGAGTGGAAATTTAAATGAGAGTCACGGAACAAACCTAAATCAGAGATAGGTGTTACAACAAGAATAGATTCACCATTAATAGTGTACATTCTGTTAGACATTGGAATGCGCTTACGAGAGTACGTTATAGCTTGGCATTTACTTATATTCAGTTCAAGGAAATTCTTTTGGCCCCAAAGTTGAAACACATTAATGTCATTTTGGAGCAGTTCAGCGTCTTTAGAACAATCGATTTGCTTAAAAATTTGCATGTCGTCTGTATAGATAAGGAGCTCAGAACTATAAATATTTTTTTAAACGTCATTAGTGGTAAGTATGAAAATAAGAGCACCAAGATGAAGTCCTCTTCTTTTTTTATTTATTTGAATATATATTTTTATCAATCAGAGGTACAAATCCCTTATAGACTACAAATATAATGATATTTACAATACTTAAATTCTAACTATCTTAAACAACTGGTAATAGCTTCATTGTAACCATATTCCAACTCTGGAATATACCAATAAACTAAAGACAACAAATAAGAGGAATTGATTTTAAAGTTAATTATATCTCTTATAAACATAATTTCAAAGTTTACCTATCTATATTCAAGAGATTGAATACTCAATAACAGAAGTGAAAGTGAAGAATTTTGATAGCCGTTCTAGTAAAACACTTCTGAATCCTTTCAATTCTCATAGAATCAGTATTATACATGGGGTTCCATTTAATACAGCAATACTCCAAAATAGATCGAGCGTAAAAGGATCTGAAAAATCTTTTGAATCGCGGTTAATAAAACCAAGCATGGAGCTACCTTTAAAAACAATATAATCAATGCAATTGGAGAAGCTTAATTTATATCAAGTATACCCCTAAGATCTATTTGTCCATTGATGTAGCTTCATTTGTTTCACTCACCCTATTAGGAAACATTATTGGACATTGATTCTGATGAAAGGACATACATTGGCATTTCGTCATATTAAGATGAAGGTCACTAACCACACACCAATCCATAAGCCTGTTTTGTAAACTAATGCAATCTTAAATCAAACTAAACGATCACTCAAATGTTTTGTTTTTGTTCCACTTTTCAATATTCTGTTATCTGCTTTTCCATTTGTTCTATAGGATTCTTAAAAATAAAATTTATTTAATGTGAAAAATTAAAAATTTAAAAGCTGAAAAATTAAATAGCACCTCCGTTCGCAATCGCATTTCCAGGAAATTTTCACAGATGCATAAAGTCATTGAGGTGCTTCCAAAACATTTGCAGAATTCTAAAGAATTAGAGTTTTCGGATAAATAATGTAGTGTGGGCCTTACACCACGCAATATTATTGCTCAAAATATTGGCCAAAAATATTGCATGAAAATGTGTCGCTCTTACACTATGAAATATTATTGAAAGAAATAATTGCCTTCCTTCAGTTTATTCTGTATAACATATGTAGAAAAACTACCTAAATCCACTTGAATAAAAAACTCTTTCTTAATCTTTTTTATTTATGCGTTGGTCCGTCATATTTGCATTTAATCCAATAAAAATTCAATTATGCGAACTAAATATTGAGATTTGCATTACACGACGCGGTATGCTGCGCAATATATTGAATATTGTCCACAAAATATATTTTTTTTAAGTCCCACAATATATTGGCAAACCGAAATTACTGCGCAATAAAGCCCTTGCACGGTCAACATTACTGCGCAATACCGAGTACTGTGCCATAATATTGTGTGGTGTAAGGCCCGCATAATGGATTTTATACATACCACCGGGGAAGAACTACTGTTCTTATATAAAAGATACAATAAAAGAAACAGTTGAATTAAGTTATAAAAAATAAAGTTGGTATATGAGCATTTCCTCCCAAATACATAACGTTGAATGTAGGAACAGATTTTTAGCCCCTGACACTCGCTAATGGTGTTGAAGAATTTTGATTTAAGAGTGTAGACATTTCTTCGTACGAATGAATTTTATTTAAAAGATTACGTTTCAGATGGTACTTAACTGATTTTACTTCTGCCTCCCATAGTCCACCGAAATATGGTGAGGCAGGAGGAATGAAGCTCCAAGAGGTACCTTCGTTTTCCATTTGGGCACGAACATCTGGTGAAAGAAGTTCTAAAAATTGGCGATTCATTCTTATGAGTTCCTTGTTGGCTCCCACAAAGTTGTTCCCATTGTCACTGTATAAGTGACTACAGCTTCCTCTTCGTCTAGTGAACCTTCGGAACGCAGCCATAAATCCATCAGAGGCCATATCAGAGACAAACTCTATATGAATAGCTTTTGTGACTAGGCAAATGATAATACATATCAAACCCTTGTAGGCTTTCAGCGATCTTCCTTTGAATATCCTAATGTCGTAAGAGCCAGCATAATCCACGCCGCTATGCTTGCATGCTCTGTTTCGTTCACTCTTACTTTAGGGAGTAAACCCATTAATTGAGAGGTACGTCTTTTATTAAAGCGAGTACACAGTATACAAGGATGAAATTCTGTTCTTGCAAGATTTCTTAAATTGGTAACCCAATATTTAGTAGGAATATAGGATATAATTAATTGGGGTCCACCATGTAGAGTTTTTGTATGCGCGTCGGCAACTAAAAGTTTGGACAAGTTACAGGAACCTGATAGAATAAGTTGATATTTTAAACCTTCGTCTATGTTTGCGAAACGAAGACGACCTCCAACACGTAGCTGATTGTTTTTGTCAAGAAATGGATGTAAATTAAGAATTTTTCTTTTCGAAGAAATTTCTTTTTTAAATGTCAGACATTTTATTTCATCGGGAAAAGATAATGTTTGAGAAAGTGTAAGAAAATGCATAAGTGTTTTTTGTATTTCGTTAGCTTTAAGGTAACCACTGAACATCTTCAATCGTTTAGGTCGGAGTCTAAGGATATAAGATGCCATCAGAAGTAAACGGTTAAGTGAACTGAATGTGCTTAAGAGATTTATAGAAAAATTTATTAAAACATTAGTACAAGTAAATGTTTTCATTCTTTGCTCAAGATCTGTACAAAATCGAGATGTGTCTTGACTGGGCCATTCGGAATTCGGAAGCTTATCCATCGAGGAACATTCCACCAAAGCAAATGTTTTTCTAAGTCTTGAGGTTGAACTCGACGTGAAACACAACAGCTCGATTGTCTTCTGAACTTATATGAAACCATTGATGAACATAAGTTGTTTCTTGTAGTTCACTTACACGGTTGGCGACAAATGTCTTCCAATGAATAGGTAAAGCATGAATATAGCAAAGGGCGATGGTTGAATTGGTCAAAAAATACTATTTTAAAAGAGAGGTTCCAATTTGAGTAGCAGATATGAATTTTCTAAAAAGCCTGGCCAACAGGACTGAACCACACTACTCGAGTCGTGGCATTGAAAGTTGTTTAATTGGAGCAACTTAAGTTTTTGCAGTAATAATATTTACCAACATCTGACCATTAGAAGTTAGAGTTCTACAACACAGGACTGCGGAATATGCATGCATAGAAACATCAGAAAACCCATTCATTTTAACGCAATAAGAACTTGTAGTACTTAGTCATCTAGGTATTTTAACTGATTGTAAGAAAATAAGATTTTTCCTATAGTTTTCCCATTCGGAATTCAATGTAACAGTATCTTAGCAAGATACCTTAGTAGGTGCCAGCAAACCAAGTGGACGGACAAATTTCGATGCGTCAGAAAGCAATGTTCTTGTGAAAATATTGCATATGGGAAGGGATATTTTGAAAAAAAAAATTAATCATGTTTCGGATTCCAAAATAAGCCCAATGCTTATATTGCTGAATCGGAAGAATCAGAATCAAATGAATACTCACAATCCTCTGGTTGTAAGTAATAGTAGACTTCTGGACATTAAGAGTTTCATTTTATCAGATTAAAGCCTCCGGAGTTTAAAAGCTCTCTAAGCTGTTTCTGAATTAATTTAGGTGAATTAATTCAAACAGAGATGAGTTCTGAAAAATTAGAGGTCCATTTTCTCAGATAAAAGCCTCCGGAGATTAAAAGCTCCATAAGCTCTTTTTAAATTAATTCAGCTAAATTAAGTCAAAAAGAGTTAATGGAGCTTTTAAGCTCCGGAGACTTTAATTTAAGAAAATGAACCTATAATTGTCCAGAACTCATCTCTTTTTGAATTAATTCAGCTAAATTAATTCAAAAAGAGTTTAGGGAGCTTTTAAACTACGGAGGCATAAATCTGAGAAAATGGAGCTCTAATTGTCTTTATTTGGAAGGTATTAGATGGGATGATTCACTTCCTCTTACATTTAATTCCGAATGGGAAAACTATAGGAAAAATCTTACTTACTTACAATCAATTAAAATACCTAGCTGGCGGTCTAGTTCTTATTGCGTTGAAATTAATGGGTTTTCCTATGCTTCTATTCATGCATATTCCGCAGCTCTGTATTGTAGAACTCAAACTTCTAATGGTCAGATGTTGGTAAATATTACTACTGAAAATACTAAAGTTGCTCCAATTAAACAAATTTCATTGCCACAACTCGATTAGTGTGGTTCAGTCCAATCTTTTTAGAAAATTCATATCTGCTACTCAAATTGAAACTCTCTTAAAATCGTATTTTTGGACCGATTCAGCCATCGTCCAAAGAACGAAAACATTTACTTGTACTAATGTTTTAATCAATTTTTCTATAAGTCTCTTAAACAGATTCAGTTCGCTTAACCGTTTACTTCGGGTGGCATCTTATATCCTAAGAATCCGACCTAAACGAATGAAGATGTTCAGTGGTTATCTAAAAGCTAACGAATTTCAAATAATACTGATGTATCTTCTTACACTTTCTCAAACATTATCTTTTCCCAATGAAATAAAATGTTTGACATCTAAAAAAGAAATTTCTTGGAAACGTAAAATTCTTAATTTATATGCATTTCTTGATAAAACAAGCAGCTACGCGTTGGAGGTCGTCTTCGTTTCGCAAACATAGACGAAGATTTAAAATATCCACTTATTATATCAGGTTCCAGTAACTTATCCAAGCTTTTAATTGCTGGTGTGAATTATGCTGGCTCGTACGACCTTAAGATGTCCAAAGGAAGATCGCTGAAAACATACAAAGGTTTCATATTTATTAGCATTTTCCTAGTCACAGAAGCTATTCATATAGAACTTGTCTCTGATAGACCTCTGGAGGATTTATGGCTGCGTTCCGAAGGTTTATTGGACGAAGAGCAAGCTGAAGTCACTTATACAGTGACAATGCGACCAACTTGTGGGAGCCAACACGGAACTCATAAGAATGAATGGCCACTTTTTAGAATTTCTTTCACCTGAGGTTCGTGCCCAAACGGAAAACGAAGGTCCTCTTCGAGCTTCATTCCTCCTGCCTCACCATATTTCGGTGGACTATGGGAGGCAGGAGTCAAATCAGTTAAGTACCATCAAAAACGTATTCTTTTAAATAAAATTCATTCGTACGAAGAAATGTATACACTCTTTAAATTCCAGACTTCTGTGCCCACTTCCTGATGATCCGACAGACTTAAGCGTGCTTCCGCCTGCACACTTTATGATAGAAGAACCAACAAACATTGTTCTAGAACCATCCCTATTGGGTATTAGAACCAATAAGCTTAACAGATGGCAATATATCCAACAGATGTTTCAATATTTTTGGGATAGATTTCAGACGGAGTATCTGTCTCGTCTACAACAACGTCCAAAGTGGACAAAATCAAAGAGGAATTT
Source organism: Philhelius pedissequus (assembly GCA_910595825.1). NCBI lineage: Eukaryota > Metazoa > Arthropoda > Insecta > Diptera > Syrphidae > Philhelius > Philhelius pedissequus. Next base: position 143,239,274 of record OU343161.1, on the reverse strand, counting down.
TCAAACCAACGATATAGTCATCATAACTCATGAAAGATATGCTCCAGCGAAATGGCCATTGGCAAGAGTGGTCGAAGTGCATCTAGGTTCAGATGACATATGCAAATGGGAAAAATTTTAAACGTCCCATAACAAAATTACGTCTACTTCCTGATGTCAATCCAACAAATTCATGAATTGACACCACCTTAAATATGTTCATCTTTGTTGAAGCATTTAATATCATTCCTCGGTGGTATTGTATAATATCTATTATGCGGGCATTACACAACGCAATATTATTGCGCAGTACTCGGTAATGCCCAGCAATATTGACCGTGTAAGGGCTTAATTGCGCAGTAATTTCGGTTTGGCCAATATATTCTGGGATTTAAAACAAAATTATATTTTTTCGACAATATTCAATATATTGCGCAGCATACTGCGTCGTGTGATGCAAATCTCAATATTTAGTTCGCATAATTGAATTCTTATTTGATTAAATACAAATATGACGGACGAACGCATGAATAAGAAAGATTAAGAAAGAGTTTTTTTTATTCATGTGCATTTAGGTAGTGTTTCTACATATATTATACAGAATAAACTGGAGGAAGGGAATTATATCTATCAAAAATATTGCATAGTGTAAGGGCGACACATTTTCATGCAATATTTTTGGCCAATATCTTGAGCAATAATATTGCGTGGTGTAAGGCCTTCAATAATTGGCAACACATTGTAATTTCAGTTCATCTTGTTCCAACTTAAATCAATATGTCAATTGTCAAATAACTCCTCTCAGTTAAATAACTTTTGCAGCATACCGCATCGGGCTTCGATCGTTCTTCCAAATTCTCTTCTTAAATTTCGTTTAATAAATGAAAGAAATACAATTAAGTTCCGTAGCCTCTAAATTACAACTGCTAGACAAAGCAGTATCTTGTAAGCATTTATTTATTTATTACTTAATACAAGCAAACTTAAAATAAGACTTACAAATAATTAACACAAAGTATAATAATATAATAAATAAAATAATAAGGATATTTTTTATTTTAAATATAAATCAGGGTTGAGAAATTACAAATTATTAAAATTAAGAAGAGAAAAGGTAAGAAGGAATAAAGTTAGAAGATAGAAGGGACGGGAAAAAAGCATTTATGATGGTAATCTTAATAAAGAATTTTTAAGCACAGATTTAGACAGGCAGGGGTCGAAGCAATGAGTATTGTTCGCCTTACGTAGCATTCTGCTAACAGGTTAATTTAACCCATATGACGTACTATGAAAAGGGAGGTGAAAAAAAGGAACCGATCTTAAACGACGTGGGTTAGTACTAAATGAAATATTTTGAGGAAGGGATGGACAGCCAATGTTACCATTTACATGTTAATGCATAAAAACAATGTCGGCATTGTCACGGCGAATGAGTAAGGGATGTATGTTTAATAACAAAAAGGAACCGGTTAAATGGATCTTCCCAACCTGAACGAAGGTTACGTAGGGCAAATCGAATAAATCTGCCCTGGACAGCCTCAATACGTTAAATGTGAACTTGATAATGCGGACACAAGACTTGTGATGAGTATTCAAGTAGTGGTCTGACAAAAGCGATGTAGAGAAATTTTGTGACATACGGATCACAGAATTGCTTAGACCAACGTTTCACGAAGCCCAAAGTAGAGTTAGCCTTACTTATAATGAGGGCAATATAAGAGTGGAAATTTAAATGAGAGTCACGGAACAAACCTAAATCAGAGATAGGTGTTACAACAAGAATAGATTCACCATTAATAGTGTACATTCTGTTAGACATTGGAATGCGCTTACGAGAGTACGTTATAGCTTGGCATTTACTTATATTCAGTTCAAGGAAATTCTTTTGGCCCCAAAGTTGAAACACATTAATGTCATTTTGGAGCAGTTCAGCGTCTTTAGAACAATCGATTTGCTTAAAAATTTGCATGTCGTCTGTATAGATAAGGAGCTCAGAATTATAAATATTTTTTTAAACGTCATTAGTGGTAAGTATGAAAATAAGAGCACCAAGATGAAGTCCTCTTCTTTTTTTATTTATTTGAATATATATTTTTATCAATCAGAGGTACAAATCCCTTATAGACTACAAATATAATGATATTTACAATACTTAAATTCTAACTATCTTAAACAACTGGTAATAGCTTCATTGTAACCATATTCCAACTCTGGAGTATACCAATAAACTAAAGACAACAAATAAGAGGAATTGATTTTAAAGTTAATTATATCTCTTATAAACATAATTTCAAAGTTTACCTATCTATATTCAAGAGATTGAATACTCAATAACAGAAGTGAAAGTGAAGAATTTTGATAGCCGTTCTAGTAAAACACTTCTGAATCCTTTCAATTCTCATAGAATCAGTATTATACATGGGGTTCCATTTAATACAGCAATACTCCAAAATAGATCGAGCGTAAAAGGATCTGAAAAATCTTTTGAATCGCGGTTAATAAAACCAAGCATGGAGCTACCTTTAAAAACAATATAATCAATGCAATTGGAGAAGCTTAATTTATATCAAGTATACCCCTAAGATCTATTTGTCCATTGATGTAGCTTCATTTGTTTCACTCACCCTATTAGGAAACATTATTGGACATTGATTCTGATGAAAGGACATACATTGGCATTTCGTCATATTAAGATGAAGGTCACTAACCACACACCAATCCATAAGCCTGTTTTGTAAACTAATGCAATCTAGAGCTGATTTGATACTGAAATAAAGTTTAATGTCATCGCCGCACATTAATCATTTCTATTTCTGAACAATTCAGGAATTTCACTAATCAAAACAAGATACAGTAGACGTCCTAAATGGCTACCATGTGATACTCCGGAATTATAATTCATTGAATCTGAAAGAATATTATTAATTTGAACGCGTTATGTTCTACCTATTAGGTAAGATTGGATCGAAGATAAAAATGCTAGTTTTTTAGTTTTGATACCAATATTGAATGATTTACTCGATTAAAAGCTTTTGAAAAATCCGTATACACTACGTCGCATTGAGAGCCTTGTTAAAGGGAACTAACTAAATAATTGTTAAAAACAACGAGGAGGGTAGTAGTAGACCTCCCATTCACGAACCTCTGCTGTAGTGGAGAAATTATTTCTTTTAAAACAAAGACCAATTTTGTATGTATAAATTTTGCAAAAAGCTTACGTATTGCTGGAATTTTACAAATTGGGCGGTAGTTACTAACTTCATTCTTACAACCTGCCTTAAAATTGGATTTATGTAAGATAATTTCCAAGCATCAAGGAAAATTCTTTCACGAAGAGACTGGTTGATAATGACTGAGAGTGGGGAAGCTAGGGCATATGAATAATTCTTTTAAACTATTGGTACAATACCATTGGCTTCAGGATGTTTATCATCGTTCAATTTTCTCAGCTCCTCTTCACATTCTTGAAATGATACATGTAAATCACCCATCTTCACTAAATGTAAATGAGATTCAGAGTGAACAGTGTTTATTGAAGTTGAGGGTTTATACACTGAACGGAAAAATCTACCAAATAGATTACGCAGATGTTTCACTTTTGAAATGTACTAAGTTTGCAATCCTGGTGGAGCTCTTCTTTTCATTGATGTATTTCCAAAAACATTAACTATTTAATTTTGGATTAGATTCCATATTCAAAGGCTATTGTTTAGAAAGGAATTTGTTTAAGAAATCAAATTCCTTTGCAATCTATGTCATCTGTGATAGATGACTAAATCGTTATTTGAATTCCGGAATAATTTAAAAGCTTTATTTTTTTTTGTTATTAATGTTGATTATTTTTTTATGAAACCATTTAGATTTGATGAATTATTTTTGGAGATATTAGGTGTAAATAAATCAATTGCTCTCTTAAAGGAATTTGTCAGAAATTTGTACGCAATATTAATTGCACAGTTGTTTAAGATAGACGGATGACAAGACTATATAATAAAATTCGATAGCTTGTACCAATTACAATTTTTAAAATTATAAGAAAAACTTATATTTTTATTTTATTTCTTCTGTGTACATGCCCTGCTATATCTCAGAGATGTAAGCTCCATCTTGGAGACTTCTTCTTGGATGATCTCAGCAATTTAAGCAATATTGGCATCTTAGGTCTCTTACACTTCATTAGAGGCTCCAAATGGTTCAACGAATAGGGAGTTTATCTAAGGATGCATGTGGTATCACAACACAAGGGACCAACTCTGGTCTATTTGTGTCAGCTGCAGCGCTGACAGCCACTTCAACCTAACTTAACCTATGCCCAAATGCGCACTCAGACTGTCTATCAGAGCTCTAATTTGAACGGCACATGGCATCGATACGTTATAATCGCCTTTGTTGTAGATCGCAGCGTTTTCAGTTGGCTCACACGCTTTGGTTTATTTTATTCAAGTCCTTGGATTTATCTTCTTCATGAGTCATTTGAAGTTATTCTCAGATTTGAGTTAACGAAATATTAATAACTCAACAAAGGAAACTAAAAAGCACGTGCTGAAGCTCGAGAGCCAACGGTAGAACAATCACCGTAGATTTAAAAAAAAAATAAAAAAGTAATGTTTTAAAATTGTGAGATCAAACTCACTACATTTGTAGAAGAAAAGAGCACTCTCATTCTATACTTCGAAAAGATCAGACGTTTGCTATAATTCTTACCTATTCATTCATATCATTTCTTAATAATTTTTCCAAGTTAATTACTTATTTTCTAAATTAAATAGAACTCGTTGCTTTCGAGTTGCTGTCTGTTGGAGTTGTTGTTGGATCGTGCTGGAGGAGAACAGAAGACGAGAAACGGGAAACTTTTACCGCAAGAAGTGAAGAAAATAAAATGCACGAACTTGCTCTTATCTTTGATTACATCGTATGCAAAAGGTTTCTATTAATAATTTGAATATATTTTCAAAGTCGTTTTTTACTTAATTAAAATATTTTTTTTCTAAAAAAAACGTGGTATGACAATTTTAAATATTCAATAATATAAACTTAGAAACAAAATTTAAAAAAAAAATCATTCACCCGTTTTCGAAATATTGGACAGAATTAAAATATTTCCTCATTGAAGAATTTTCTCCACAAGTATGCATAGCCGATATTCATAAAAAGTTGGCACATAGATTGCAAAAACGGAACGAAACGCTTCAAGAATATATGTTAGTTATGCGTGAAATTGATTCTAGATCAAGAATAGTTGATGCCTCAGTTGTGGAGTATGATATTGGTATAGGCGATTCTCCTCAAAATAAGATGATGAATTAAAGGACAAGTTGTCGATTTGTTGTAAATTCAAAGGTATTTTTTCTTCAAATGGGAACGTTAAATATTCCAGATCTGCAAAGACTCCCTCTAATGGATCTTTCTTTGTTGGTTTATTAGTTTTAGCCGCATTTGGTTCTTACTCAAAATGTTTTCTATTACGCCGTCGTTTTCCTCTATAAGCGCCGACACTATACCATAGAGACGGTGAGAAAGGATAGGTTGTTCCAATCTGAGCGGGTTGCTCTTTAAATTGGAACAATCTGAAACAAAGAAGCTAAGTGAAAAGTATGTCTTTAGATAGAGTGAGTTGCTCGTAGAAGTAAAAACAAACTGGTTGACGGTTCAAGAAAGACAACATTTATTTGTGAAATCGGTTTCTCTTTTATACAAGAAATTAGTATTCAATTTCCAATCAATTGTTCTTTCAATTTTGTCTCTTCACGGTCTTCGATAATTGAACTCCAATCACTTCACACCCTCCTCCAGAATATCGTAATATCAGCATCATTATTTACTCCCAAACGTTCAAATGTATTTATCAAATAGAGCCATTAAGTAGATATTCAAAATACTTTTGTAACATGAACACTTAATGTTTTTGTTGCTTGCACTTGGAGTATATTTATGTGAATATTTATGAAATCACGTAGCGAATTCAATAAAACTAATTACGTTTTATTATAAAAAAAAAATATTTCTTGGAACTATGTCCTTTTTTAATAAAATATTTTCTTGTTTGATTACTACACTGAATTTACTTTATACTTATTATACATATTTAATTATATTTGATTCGTCGCTTGTCACCGTAGAAGTGCTCGTACAACGCTTCGTTCCTCGTGTGGTTGATAGGTAGGTACAAAGAGAGTCATTATCGTCTGCGTGAATATGTGCTCGGTGTGTTTGACTAAATAATATAGACTTACATACATGATATAAATATATGTTACCTTATATGTGTGTGAGTTTAAGTGTGTTAAAAGTATGTTAAAAAAATAAGTTATCTTGTATATAAGTATTATATTAGAATGTTAACTCCCCACTCCCTTAAAATATATACCTCCTGGTTTATTGCATATTTCTCAATCTTCTTAATTCTAATTCTTCCTGGTACATTTTTTGGAACCTTTTCTCATTATTTAATTTCTTACACATTTTTACGAACACATGCAGATATTATGATTATTATTAGAAACACTATAGTATAAAATGTGTGTTCTACAAAATTCTCTTCATATGGAATTATAAATTTAGATAGTTTATCGATATTATTAAATGAATAGGGAGAACTTCTTTCTCATATGTGTCTTATGTTTGTACTCTGATTATGTTGATTTAGTATTGCTTCCCTTAGTTTAGAATTAAAATTGGTATAATATTTATCATTTATGGTTATTGATTCGGAAGATTCTACTATATTTTTACTTTCAATATTTTTATTATTTATAATATATTTTCCATTAGTTAATAAAATGCCATTATCTGTTTCATATATAGGTTTATCATATTCTTGTGGTATATTACAGTTTGCTTTAGCATTATATTAAACAATATATAGTATATAGTATGTACATTCATCTTTTGTATTTCGTTACAAATGTTTTTATTTAGATTGTTTTGACACTTCGTTATTCTTATAAATTCATTAGTACAATTTGCAATATTGTCATCTATAATTAATTTTCCATATTTATTTGAAATAGGAATCATTTTTAACATTTCACAATTTTTTATTAATAATGGGTATTTGTAAGTTACTACAATCAAATCTTCCGTTCTAGTTACAATTATTGTAGAATTTTCTAAATGTTTATGATTGGAATATTAATAGTTTCCTTTGACATAATTTCTTCTACGTCTATAATATTTATACTTTCTGATAAAAAATCGTTTTGTTTCCCTGCATTAATTGTTCTAAGAATTGTTAACATATTATAATACGAGTAAGTATCCTCTATAACTAGATGTTGTAAATTATTTCTAATGCTATTTTTAAACGATTTATTGGGGAAATGAATAACAAAATAACGCTAATTGATTCCTCTCTTAAAAATACGTGCTCTGATATTAACTCTCTTAAATCTGATATTTTTAGCATCAAATCTTCTCTTAGTGACACCGAAAAAGAGAGTAACTTTACAAAAGCGGAAGTAAATATGCACACACATGAACTTTAGGATTTAACACATAAATTACATGTAACCATGGATGATCTCTGTAAAGTTTTAAAAACCCAACAAAAAAAATGAAAAACGATTAGTTTCCTGTGACACTATTTTATTTGGTGTTCCACCGACCCCCACTGAGGATCTCCAAGTTATGTACAACAAAATTTGTGGCACTATACAAATTAATCCTCCTGCTCTCAAAACAATTTATCGCACTCGTCCAAAAACCGACACAACAACTAATATTTTCATTAAATTTAATTCACCGTGCGATCGCAATTTTGTTTTAAAATCGATAGCACTATGGCAAAAGGAAAAAAGTCGCGATCTTTGTTTAAGTGATATTGGACTTAACTCAACTGGTACTATACACTTGCGGGAATGCTTAACAAAACAAATCAGCTGATATTAAACCACGCATTACAAATTAAAAAAAAATAAAGAACTGGCTTTTGTGTACTCATCCCGAGGTTCCGTTTACGTGAGACGTCATCATAACTCAACTGCTGTGTCTATTGAGGGCATCAAAAGCTTGGACGAAATTGCCAGACTACTTAATGAAATTAGAATAACTTTGGAATATTTTATTTACCTTTTCATACTATTAAAATTCAATTGCAAATTATTTTCATCAAACCATCATTATATTCAAATAATCTTTTTGGTTAAACACAGCTGCGTACTAAATGTGTTTTTCATTCTTACTCATTATTATAATTATAAATAAAATTGTCATTAAATCAAACATGCAAATAAATAAAAACTCGAATATCATGATTCATATCCTTACTAGGCAAGCAACAGGTTTGAAGACTTGTCATTTTAACGCTCAGAGCCTGTTGCCTAAGGTTGACGAGGTTCGGGATATGTTTGAGCGATCGGTGTTAGATGTGGTTTGTGTGTCTGAAACTTGGGTCTCAGACAGCATCAATGCTAATATGTGTAGGCTTATTGGTTTTAGAAGTTTTCGGTTTGATAGAGTTGGTCGAATTGTTGGGGGTGTTGCTATATTTGTAAGAGACGGTATTCAGTGCAAACTTAGATGTGTATCTCAAGTTGGCAGCGAAATGGAACACATATTTGTTGAGATAAATATTAATGTAGGTGGAAAGTTCCTGTTGGACACCATTTACCGGCCAAATCGTCGTTCGATATTTCCCCTTTACTGTCTACACTTGAAGATAATTTAATAGCAATCTATTAACCAAAAATTACATGATCGATGAAATGATCCCAATGAACTTAAACCCTGTACATACCACTGAACCCAATCATTTTTCTTTTCATTCATCGACACTGCTTGATCTTTTTATCGTGAGTGATTTAGACAAGGTACTACTTTATAGCCAGCTTTCTGTTCCAATGTTCTCTAAGCATGATCTTATCTATGTAGCATTTGATTTTTGCATTACAGCATCTCCAAGAACTTTTTAATATCGAAAATTTAACAGCATTGATTACCTGGCCTTAGAGAAAAGCGTGCAAGGTATTAATTGGAATACGAAATATTCTCTGCAATCTTCAGGAACGAAAATTAAATTTCTTAATAAAAATGTTGTAACATTATTCAATGCACATGTTCCCTTAGTAACTAAGACTATTACGTCAAATTATAATTATATGACTGCATGGTTTTCAAACGAAATACACGAACTCATGCTCAGACGTGACCAGCTTACGGACAATGGAAGCGTTTTCGTTGTGAAGAACCTAATGATGTATCGCTCGCTGCGTAATAAAGTGGTGGCACAAATACGCCGAGCTAAAATTTGCGCTCGTTTAAATGTTTCTGGACATGGCAAAATGCTATGGAGGAGCTCACGATCTGCTGGTATAGGAAAATCTAAGGACATTAACTTAGTGCATGTCGATTTGAATGAGTTGAATAGTAAGTTTGTATCTTGCCAACAAACCATAAATGAAAATCAGGATCTTTTACTACCATCTCACGATCGGACATATCAAACACCTTCTCTTAATTTTCGTTTTACGAGGGTGAATGATGCTAATGTACTTGAAGGCGTACAGTCTATCAAATCTAATGCCTCTGGGCTGGATTATGTACATCCGTTGTTTCTTAAGATTATTCTTCCCATATTACTATCATTTTTAACGCACATATTTAATACCATACTAATGACAGGAGAGTTTCCACCAAAGTGAAAGGTAGCAAAGATTATTCCTGTGCCAAAAAGTTCAAAAAGGAATGACTTTCGGCCCATATCTATACTTCCTTTCCTATCCAAAGCGTTCGAAAAAATTGTACAACAGCAAATAAGTCAATATATGAGAGAAATTAATTTCTTAACGCCTATGCAATCAGGTTTTCAAAAGAATCATAGCTGCATCACAGGTTTAATTAATGTAACGGAAGATATTAGACTTAGTATAGATAGAGATAAGGTTATATTTAAGTCCACTTGGATTTTTCCAATGCATTTGATATAGTTGACCACAATACTTTATGTTCTAAGCTTCTTAATCTGTATCATTTTTTGCCATTTTCAGTAAGGTTGATATCATCATACTTAAGTAATAGGCTCCAAGTTGTTGAATCAAATAATAATCTTTCGGATTTCTTACCCACTGTGAGCGGCGTTCCACAGGTCTCCATTTTGGGATCACTATTTGTTCTCAAAATATTATAGTGCTAAATCTTCTACTTGGCTGATGTATTTCAGTAGTATATAGAATTTGTATTATTAAAAAAAAAACTTCTTATTGTTCTCTTTATATATTAGTGAACTGCCATCTATAATTAACCATTGCTCAATACACTTGTACGCAGATTCAACTCTACAAAAGCTGCCCCCTTGGACTCATTGAGCACACTGTTATCTGTGTTACTGATGACCTGGCTGAAGTAGTACATTGGTGTTCAAAAAATGGTCTCCTTTTAAATCAAAATGTTTAGTTATCTGAAGAAAAAAACTAGATTTGTCCTATTTTCTAATCATCAGCTTAAATAACACTCCAATCGAGTATGCTGAATATGTTCGTAATTTTGCTGTTACGTTTAATCGTTTTTTATTTTGGGACAACCATATAAATATTGCTGTCGGCAAGTGTTACAGTATTCTTCGCGCGTTATGCTCCAGTCAATATTTTACACCCCTAGTCACCAGAATCAAATTCACTAAGACCTTAATCATTCCTGTCCTAATCTACAACTGTGAAATATTTTCGAAATGCAGTAAATGATGGTAAAGCAGTCAGACATAGCGGCAAAATAATTTTCGTTTGGATCATGAAATCTACTCCCTTGGTCGTTTAATAAACTTCCATTCTAAGCAACCAAAACAGGTTAAATTCAATACGGCGCAGAATTTCATAAACAGAGTGCTTGAATATAGTCATCCTAATTTTTGCCAAACAAAACATCAACGTTATTAGAGACACCCTGTGTTCCAACGAATTCCCCGCTCATGTCATCAACAAACTAATAGCAACCATAAAAATAAAAGAGATACTCATTCTACTCAAAAAGAAGACCCTCCGCCTGTTATTTACTGGAGTGCTTAATATATTCTATCTCTTTCTACTCGCATGAAAGCACAGCATTGCATAGAGGAAAACCACAAGCCTGACTTGGATAATGTAAGGATTTTGGAAGTTGAGAGACACCATAACAAGATAATGTTGCTGGAAATGCTGCACATCAACAACACGGAGAATGCTATCAACAGAAGATCGGATTGCGATAGTCTCAGCATCATTTATAACCAGCTGATTAAAAGAAAATAAGGAAAAAAAAATAAAATCAGTTAGAGAACAAGAAAGCAGTGTAGTAGTCAAAAATTAATTTTGTTTGAAAAATGTAATAAAATGTATTGTTTTTATTATTATTACAATTATGTATTATTAATAATTTATAAACATTTGTTTTAACTTTTATAGTTCACCTTTTAATGTTTTTATTTCGAACAATTGTGTTAATGCCGTGATATTAAATTTATTTGCTTTTGTTGTAAGTGTTATTTGTTAATTTATTATACTTTTTCAATAAAAGGCCTGACGAAGAGTGTATTCGCGCTCGAAACGTTGCAAACCATTTAAAATCTGTCTTTTTATTGACCTGGAGCCTACTAAAAAACTTCCATTTATATATTTACTGGAGAGGTCACCTATAAATTCCCATAACTATTTTGTTTCTTTCCTTTTTTTGACTCTTAATTCTTATACGCTCATCAATGATTGTAACTCTCATAACAATAATATTAGATTCTATCTCAGCTTTGCAATAATTTATAAAATATTAAATCTTACTTTGTATAAGCCCTCAATGAAATAAAATAAAATAAAAATAAATAAAATATCAAATTGTTCATTTATAATTTTCTGCTTATAATTATTATTTATTAAATTATTCACATTTGTTTCAATAGCTATCAGATCATCATGGTCTGGATTGCCATAGCAATATTTTATTAGTTTGCCTATGAAATTGATTGCTCGTCGATATTTTATTTGTTGTATTTATTTGTTTAATTAAATTTTCTATCCTACCTATACATAATTGCTCTTCATTAGAAGGCTTATATTCCGAGTTCATTATGTTAATAACGGGTGATTTTTTTGCTACTTGGTTTTTGACGTTTATATTTTTGACAGATCACACATGACAAATTCCACGAACATTTGACATTTCGATTCAGTATTGTTTGCCATTTCATCATGAATAGACTTAAGCCTGAACAACGTTTGCAAATTATTGAAATTTATTATCAAAATTCGTGCTCTGTGAAAAATGTGTTTCGCAAGCTACGTCCGTTTTTTTCCGCTCATTTTTGGCTAAGTGTATACGTGAATAAGCAGAATTGCCGTATTTGGAGTGAAGAGCAGCCAGAGGCAATTCAGCAGCTACCAATGCATCCCGAAAAATGCACTGTTTGGTGCGGTTAGATTAGGCAGGCGGCATCATTTGGCCGTACTTCTTCAAGGACGATGAAGGCCGTAGGGTTACGGTCAATGGAGAAAGGTACCGTTCGATGATAACAGATTTTTTTTTGCCGAAAATGCAAGAATTGAACTCGGTCGACATGTGGTTCCAACAGGACGGTGCCACATGCCACACTGCACGCGAAACCATGCATCAATTGAGAGGCGAATTTGGTGAGCAGTTGATCTCACGTTTTGGCGCAGTCAATTGGCCACCAAGATCATGTGATTTGACCCCGTTAGACTATTTTTTGTGGGGCTATGTTAAGTCTATTGTCTATGGGGACAAGCCAAACACGATTGCTGCCTTGGAAGCAAACATTGAACGCGTCATTGGTGAGATTCCGGCCGCGAAATGTGTGAAAAAGTTTGCCAAAATTGGACCTTCAGAATGGACCACCTGAAGCGTAGCCGCGGGCAACATTTAAGTGAAATTATTTTTAAAAAGCAAAAATTGATTTATCGATCCAAATAAAAATTTTATTCACTTTTTACAAGTTTCTGTGTTTTTTTGAATTTTCAAAAACCAAGCTCTTAAAAAATCACCGTTTATAAGGATCTAAAAGTTGCGTTATATTGATTATATGGAACAGATAATCTTCTTGCGTATATAAAGAAACGTCATCCTCTCTCACCAGTATGAATCTTTCGTGATTCACGTTTCTTATTTTCATCATTCCGTGAATATGCGTTATTGCACTCATGGGTAATATTTGGGATATTAATGTCCTCAATTTCGTCGAAATGGTATGTTTTAATGTTGTTTTTGTGCACTTCAACTCCTTAAGTTGTTAATATTGTTTCACCTTGGTCTATACAAATTCGTTATAATATTTTGTTACCTAGTTATAGTACTCTCCCCAAAAAATGGCAATTACGAAACATTATTTCACATTTGATTAACAGCTACTCATTTTCATTATTCTATTACTACTCGTATTATGAGTTGGATAACTGTACATTAAAGGAGACGTGTTCCGTATGAGTCAATTATAGCTAAACAATTTATAACTAATTTTATTAAGAATTAGTAAATTGCCCATTAAGTAACATTTTCCTTTATTTTGTTTTTTCAGCAGGACGCATTAAAAAAATCATGTTGGCATTATAATATTACTACAATGCAACTTTATTACACAGTGGTTTATCATACTAAATTAAACTTAATATTAATTGTCATATAATAAAGCCATTGGAAAACGAAACAAATATAAAAAGAGAAAAGAAAATAACATTCAATTAATTAAATAGTCAAGCAATAACATAGAATAATCCTTATGTCGATACATCAAATGGATCTCCCGATTTCAACCAATCACATGACGCACTCATTAAGTACCCTATCTGGGGTTGATACCATACCATCAACTTTTAGACATGGCGGTGGAAAAAAGTTGGCAGTTCGTATTCAAATGCTTGATGATTCTATAACAATGTTTCAAGTTCAGGTAAGTTGGATTTATATTGTATTATAACCAGGGTCGCACGAGCTATATGAGCAAAATGCCTATAGCGCTGGATCCAATAAGCGCCTTGGGCAATCTTTAAAAAAGGAACTACCTACCTTCTTTTACATTTCTCATTTATTTGTATAGCTCACACCAATATCAATCATTCATTTCTATAACTAACAGCTAATTCTGAATTAAAAGACAGATATAAACAGTATTTTACGGGTAAAAGAAACACTCATATAAAAAAACTTGTTTATAAGAAATGCAATGCAATGAGAAACACCTTTTTCTTTATATTTCTTTCGAAATTAATCGCTTACAAGAAACTAGCATATAAGAAAAACACTGTTATAATAACGCCTTTCTTACACAGCAAAATCAATTCTTAGAACAAAAGGTTAGCTTATAAGAATTTTACTTTGTCAGAGAAACCTGTGCCAAAACCCTTTGAATATGCATCTTTGTGTTAAGACCTTCATTACAAGTTCCCACTTTCCATAGGGATTAAAGCTGAAAATTGGTAAGGCGCGAAAATTCTAACTACATATGAGCAATATAAGGATGTGAAATTTTGGCAGGTATTTGTGTTTGCCTACAAGCTATTACAGTTATGAAACTGATATGTTTGCATCTTTGTAGGAAAAAACTGATATTTTTGCATTTGTGTGTAGTTGCACTACACCACCTATTGCTGGTAAATTTCAGATCAATTCATGGAGAGAAAATCAAATTTACAAGTAACACAATGTAAACAAATGTGATTCTGACATTTGCGCTTGACTTCTTTTTTGCTGGTAGTGTTTAAAATCAAAGATTTAAAGTAAATTATTTAATTTTTCATCCTAGTGTTGATTAGTTAAAAAAAAATTATAAACTATACTCTGGTGTTTCTATATAAAAGAAAAAATATTTATACCTATTACTTGGGTTTTGTGAAATAACTTTCATTGTGTGATTATGTCTACCACACGTCTACAAGCAGCAGAGCTTAAAGGGAAATCCTTGAGTGTCAAAACGATAACATCAAGCAATTCACCTCCTGTGAACAAAAACTTATGGTCTAACCCGCCACCTAAGAAAGTTTCAGACAAGAAATCTATATCTGACCAACTACGTGATCTTGACGCTGGATTGATTAACATATTTCAATCTAAAAAAAAATTTAAATTTCAAGAAATTTCAACATTAAAATAAGTGAAGCTATATCCTCTCTTGAAAACAAGGTACAACAATTTGAGAGCGATATAACTGAGCTGCGAAATGAGAATCAAAAGCTTAAAGAGGCACTAACGGATCTTCAAGAACGACTTCGCGATGTTATTGTGCGGGGGTACCAAAAAACACTAATGAACGACCAACTGATTAAGCAAAAGCTATGGCTTCAAAACTAGGCCACCAACTCACTCCACACTTCGATGCATTTCGCCTGAAAACTAAATCCAACGAAGACAACACCTCACTACTTATCAGACTCTCTTCTCACATGGAACAAAGTGCATAACATTTGAACAGTTGAAGAACGAATCTGAGTTTTCTGATACCTATCAACGCCGCCACTACAGACTACACCCGTTTACATAAACGAGAGCTTAACTCAAGAGAATAGTTTCTTGTTACAAAATTCTCTTAAACAAAGAAGAGAAGGTTTACTGTTGCAAAAACTCGCAATGGCCTGACTTACATAAAAAAGTAAAGATGACACTGAGATTAAAATTCAATTCACAACTAAATTGCCCTGATTACTTTGCTTTGATTTTGTCTACCTTACAATAGCCATCGTCGTTACAACCGTTCCGGAGCATATTCACCATAGCTACGTATATGTTACTTTACGCATATAATTTATTTATCCATTAACAAAATAACAAATATTTAGGCCTATTCTGCCACTTCTGTTATTCTGCTATGCATTTTCTGTTATGATAACAGATCTCCACCATAGAAGATATTTTATAATTGGTATTCAGGAGTTCGATCTTTTATAAAAGTCTGTTATAGAACTTCGAAAAAGAAACATTTATACGAACAGACCTAAAATCTGCTATCAAATTATCAGACGTAGTAAATAAAAATTCTCGGCAGTTGGCACTGACGAATAACAATAAATTAACCTGTGGAATGATCGTATTTTGTTTCGCGAAGATAAATTTTTGTTTTCTGTAATTTTTCCATAACAGTTCCTGAATTTAGTATATCCATTACAAAAAGTTGTACGAAACGCACACCGGCAATATAAGCGACTAATTTCTTATGTTTCATCCATCAAATGTGTTCTGTGCTTTAGTGTATTGAAATAATTTAGTTTTCAAATTATTTACATATTTGAGTTTGTTATTATGCATTTTAATTATTTTTTGTTATATCTGTCTCCTTTTAAGAACAATTCATTCACGAAATAAAAGTTTTTACTACATATATTTAAATCTTTTATGATAAAAGTTACCAAAATGTATCTTTTATTCTGTTATGATTCATAAAAGATTCCATAACAGATTGTGGCAAGCTGAATACCAAAAATGCAGTTCGTAAAAGATTTGTTGAGAATTTCGAAGTTTTGACAGCTTATTAGCAGATTTCTTAACAGATTTCATAGCAGATTAAGCATGCAGAATACCAAAATTATAATTCATAAAAGATTTTTTGACAGTTTAAACTTTTGTATGAAAATGCATAACAGAATAGCAGAATAACAGAATAAAAGATCCCGCCGAATAGACCCAATTGTGGCATGCTGAATACCAAAAATGCAGTTCGTAAAAGATTTATTGAGAATTTCGAAGTTTTGACAGCTCATTAGCAGATTTCTTAACAGATTTCATAGCAGATTAAGCATGCAGAATACCCAAGTCCAACTAAATATAATGGAAGTCTTCTACTTGGCTGAGTAATTTCAGTAGTACATAGATTTGTATTATTAAAAAAAAAACACCTTCTTATTAACTATGCCTGGCCAAGGACAAGATCTTCCAATTTTAATGATAAAAATTTTAATCTTGTTGGATATAGTTCACATTGCTTTTTTGTCAAAAAATGCAAGTAAGTTGAACTGTACTTAACAAAAATTGCATATTGGTAAGGCGCTCACTAACCAACTGATGAGTCCAAGTGAGATTGCGAGGATGAAACGCAAATTTTGTCGACTAAAGGCCGTTAAAAGCTATTTTGAATCGAAACTCATTTTATTCTCATTCTCATTTATAATATAAATAACTCCTACTCTTTTTTCTCAGCTCTTTTTCTTGATTATATTTTCTTTCCTTTTTCATATTTTCTTACTTTTTTTATAATTCTTAACAGGCTTTATTACTAATATACCTATATATTTTTCTTTTCTATTTATTATTTAAAATTGCACTACTATTATTTTTCTTAAGTTTGTGTTGTGATGCATTTTAGCAATTCACCCACTGAAGGTGTGGCTGATTGAGTTTGTGTCAATTATGAAAATTCTAACGAACGCTCGTGGGCGCTTTAAATATGCTATTTAAATGCTCAAAGCCTTAATGTAGTTAAAGTAGACTATTTAGGATATTTCTTTAATGGATTATGGATTGATTTGATTTGTGTTGCTGAGGCTTGGTTTAATTTAAGTTCAGAATGTGCAGATTATAAACCCATTCGTAATAATAGGCGTAGGAGTTGCGATGTACTGCAGTAACACATTGAAGTCCAAAATACTTAGTAAATCGGAAGTTAGTGAAATTGAATATCTCTTAACTGGAACTGGTGATGGCAATGCAAAGTGCCTTGTAGGCGTTGCATACAATCCTAACCGAATTTGTTCGCCTTAGCCTTTATTTTCAGCAATCCATGAGTTTACTGCTTCCTATGAGCATAACTCGGATTTATTAAAATGTGACAGTAAAGCTTGTCAATTATTAGATTTTACTGCTTCTTCTGGATTGGAGTTAGTTAACTCTTATGCTACACGTTTTGCTCCAAATTCTCCACCCAGTCTTCTCGATGTAATAATAGTTTCAAATTCCTCAAATATTTTCTTCAAGACCAGCTTTCCCTAGCTGGTACATCCAATCATGGCCTGTTGTTTTGCACGTATGACATTGATTTCTCTTCTTCACCTTCATATTTTCAATATAGAGATTTTGATTCTCTTGATAACAACGCTCTGCAATTAGGTGCTAGCCTTTTGCCATGGATGGCGCGTCTGCTATTATATGACTGATATAAATAGCAAAGTCAATCACATACAAACACTATTGCTCGAACTTTTTAACTCGCATGTTCCCATAAATACTGTTGCAATACGTAATATAAAATGTCCTTGGTTTACATCGGAGGTCCGCAATGCAATGAAAATCCGTGATAAGGCGTATTTAAGATGGAAGTACACCGAAACCAGTACCATCTAGCAGATTTTTTGCCGTACTAAGAATCATTGTACGTTAATAGTTCGAAGGCAGAAAAAAACGATATTTTTCAACAAAACTGGGTAGTGATCAAAGTTTGAAAAACGCTAAAGAACAATTTACGCTTTATTGGTGTTGGTAATTAATATTGTTGTCTATCGAAGGCATTGGAAAAAATACTTGCAAACCAAATAATGTACCATCTTAGTCAACATTGTTTATTATCCACGATACAATCTGGTTTTCGAGAACATCATAGTTCTACTTTAGCTCTGATTATAATTATAGATGGCATTAGATTTCAATTAGATAAAGATTACGTAGCGGTGATTTGCTTGATTAACAAAAAAAATCGAAATTGGGTATGTAATATCAATAGCGCTCAAGGCAGAACATCTACTAAAATGGCACTCACCAGGAAGATGAGACAAAAAGCAAGAAAAATCAATTGATTGCTTTTTGGAGAGGAAGACAGACAATCCAATAAAAATGTATGAAGTAGGTAGGCCTTCGAACACCACAAATTCCTTTAAACTATTCGTCTTCAGGTAAGATTTCCTTCCAGAATCCAAGATGTTTCATAAGATGCATAAAAGAAATTAATTTGCATGAGTAGTATCTTATGTTGTTTCGATTTGGCAGAACATATACCAAACACAAATTAGCACTCACCGTGGGAGATAAGGCAAATCACTCGATAGATTAGATGAAAAGGACGGATGGTCATTCACAGCAATTGACGATAAATCAATCAAAATTATCTATACGTATGGTTATTTAGGGAAGGAATCACTATATTTCTTTTTTTTCATTGGTGCGAAAAAACACGGATTTTCACTCCCGAATATTTTTTTAAATATAGCAAAATGTTTAAATTATTTAATTAAATTGTTTTTAAATTTTTTGAGCGGGTTTTATATACAAAAGTAAATAAAAGTCTGAAGAGGCACACAACTGTATGGACACAAGGAAAAGCTCTGACGTAGTGGTGGTTTTTGATGGATTCGACGGCGGGAGAGAATTTCGCTTCGAAACGATCGGCATTCTTGTTACGTACATAATGCACAATACAAGGAGCTCACTTGATGCCAAATGTCAGAGCATTCATTACGTAAGTACTCGGTCGTTCAGGTGGAAGGTTTTTATCCCACCATAAGAAACCCTGTACCTGTCCGTCCACCTCTCGTCCGTCCACCTGTTTTTATTTCTTGAGCTGTAAGTTTTCTTGCGTAGCTTTTAGTCACAAGGTTGTCGACTTCAGCTTGCATCTTGTCCATCAAGGTTCACGTTTGAACTTTTTTCGAAGGCACATCAGTCGATTAAATGCGGTTTTATAACTATCGGGCAACTCTGGATTATTATGGCGCCATAGCAAGCCTACTTCGTATCTATTCTCCAGTAGTATACATGTAGAACTAAAAATTTGTTGCGCTCTTTCGTCTTCATTTGAACGCATGGTGGTGGTTGACGATTCCAAGGCAAAAAATGCTTTCATGTTTTCATGAAGACTCTCAGCGTCGTTGGAGCGACGATTGCACTCGCACGTGTGGAAATTTAAGTGGCAAAGCTGTTGACAATTCCCGTAGCTTCCTTGCAAAGTCCAACCTAAACGGGTCTTAATAGCGATTGGTTGGTTACGTTAACCCTCCCGAACTTTAAGTGGCACAGCAAGCTTCCACTTGTCGACTCCGATTAGAATTGTTGGTCGTGCCCGTTCACATGACTCGATAGGAAGTCCTTTCAAATAAGTATGCTTCTGGGTGAGCAGTTTCACATCTACAGATTGTGTAGGAAGCGAGAGGTTTTCCACTGTATGAACATCATGGAGAGTATATTTAGTTTTGTTTATCTGACCTGAGATCTTAAACGAAGTTCGCATTGAAGTTTCTTCTACGCGTTTGGTTTCGCCCATCCAGCGTAGGTATAAAGGTTCTTTCACACCAACCAAATCTAAGCTGTCAAAAAGTTCTTTTTCCATTAGCGTCACAGATGAACATTCATCTAGAAATGCGAAGGTGTCTTTAAATTTATTTTTTGAATACACGCGAATAGGAACGATGCGAAAAAAGGGTCTCTCTGTCCCGTCACCATCACTGTGAGTGTTCACATTCATTTGCTCCTTGGATCTGGAATCTGAAATTACGTCTTCATCTACTTGATTCCTTTCGGGAGCCGCTCGATGCGAGACGGGTTTGTGAAGCAAAGGGTGATGCTTCGCCATACAGCTCTGAATACCGCACTCTTTTTTAATGCAGCATCTACGGCGATGTGAGTTTAGGCATTTACGACATAGTTTGTTCTCGTTCACAGTTTCCCATTTTTCAGAGCACCGTGACATTTGCAAATTTAGGACATTTTGAAATTCGGTGGTCGATTCCTCTGCATGTAACGCAAGATATTTTACCAGGTGGCTGCCAAACTTCAGTGTGAGTATTCACAACACCACTCTTTTTAAATGGTGACACTACTTGACTGGCAGCTTCGGCGATGTGATTTAGCCAACCACTGAACGCTTTGAGCACAGGAACGGTTTCACACTTCTGTTGCATTGCCCAACTTAGTTTGTATTGACTCGGTAGCTTGTCAACAAGTTCCTTCCCTAGCATGGGATTATTTAAATGCGCTGACATCTCGCAAGCTTCCATTGTGGAGCAGATATTACTTACGGCCAGCGCGATCTCGATCATATTCTCTAGCTTGTCTTTAGGTGGTGAAAGTTTTCTCGCTTTGTCGATCATATGCTCGACAATGTGTTCAGGATGGCGGAAGTACATTTTTAAAGTTTGCATTATTCCGGAACTAAACTGGGCAAAAGAAGTTTATTACGGACAATTTCACGGGCCTTAGCTTTTAAACAAGCTTGTAGTCGTATTAGATTTTCCGCATCGCTATACCCTGCAAGAGCAGTGCTGTTGTTGAAACTGCTCAGGAAAAGAGGCCATTCCTCTGGATCGCCATGAAAAGTTGGAAGATCCTTAGGTAGAACTTGTCTTGCTGCAATTTGAGCTGGTAGCGGCCTAGATCTGGTAGGTGTGCTGAGCTCAAACGGGCTTGGATGATAGTTGTTCGAAATGTGCGTTGTACATTCTTTAGCGCATGCCAAAATTTCGTACTTTTTCTCTAGGTAAAGCTGGTGCAGTTTGCTTTCCTCCTCAAGCATTTCCATTTGCAGTTCTGTTTGACGTAGGGAAACGTCAATGTGTGAGAATGTTGTTGGTATACTTGTCATTTGCCTGTAAATATGTTGCGGAGACGTTGCTGATGTCGTCGATGTCATTCCTGAATTTGCATATTGCGATTGAAACATTTGTGGAACATATTGATAATGTGTTTGTAACGATGTAGACATAGCATTTGGAAATGTTTGAGAGGTTGAGTTGGCGTTGTGACGTGAAGACAATGTAATAATTGTTGGTGTGTATGTGTGAGTACTCGCATGTTGTACATAGATTGGATTCGACGGAGATATAAATGACGTCATGGAGGTGGTGCCATTTTGCGTATACAAAGCCGTAGACTGTTCTGGAAACAGAAAAAATGCCGTCGTTACCGTTGGGAGGGAGCGGTGAGGCAAACTTAGTGAAGTACTCGATGGCCCTTCTTTTGATGTTTGTTGTACGCTGCTTGTCTGTATTCCGGTGGTTGAAATGGACTGGCTCGCTTGTAGAACACTTGATGTCTTGGCATGATGTACCGTCGATGGAGATGAACATACCTGTGGTCTGACAACGCGACGTTGTGATCAATACCAGAAGTAAGCAAACTGGTGGCTTCCGATCTCGGATTTGTACAAAGTATGCAATTAAAACTAGTGTCTGCCACACCACTATTAACTCCTACGCATTCGTAATGGTACCACTTATCACAAAAATCGCACTGTACCATGCGGTCTGTTTCACCATTATTGCAAAGAATACAAATAGAATTAACACCAACTTTTTTTGTCTTTTTTGGAGGCATTTGGGTGCGAGTATAATCACGAAAAATATTTTAAAGATTTGTTGAAATTAAAACAACAAGAATGAACTTCAAACTAAACACAATTTTTAATAGCGAAACTTAATTTAATTTATTTGAAAATGGTATCACATTAAGCGTTAAGCGCTTTAAAATATTTAGTGTCCTTGTTCACTCGCTCGCAACCAAATTACTTCTACCTCTTTTTTGCTTAGACAATGTTAATAATACCAGTTATATATACATAAAACGTTACCTTTACATTATGTACATCTTTATATTCTACTATAAATTTTCTCTCAAAACTTATATGAACACAGGGTGTTATAAATATAAATAGTATTGAAAATTATATTTTTGCTTAACAAAATTAATAAATTCCAAGTTATAGTTTTAACACAGAGTTAAATAAAATAAGATTTATGTTTAAATGATACATTTTATGGTGCGGCGGTAACACCTACAATATCTTTATTCTGTTAAGCTGATGACTAAGCAAAATATGAATAATAATAAATAAAAGAAATGAAATATGATTATGAGTAAAACTAAGTTACATAAAATTAATGTCGAGCAAAATAAAATCAAAGGTGAAACTAAATGGTGTTTATCAATTTCCTGTGAGAACATTTGAGGCGATGAGTTATTTACAGGTGGGTTATGTAACTCCTCCCCCCCTGAAGTGAGGTATGATCAAACAGGCTGTAGGCGTCTTTTGCCGGAGCTAACATTATGTTTATCCTTTGGGTATGTTGGTTGTTGTTATCGAATGTCGATGCTGAGGGTTTGTTGACATTTTTATATAGTTGTATGAGGTATATTATGATGAAAAATCCGATTAGGGTTGATATGGTCGAGATGATAGTGTATATCAGGATTATACGTTTATGAGTGCGTCTTTCCAGGACAGAGTATAGCTTAATTGTTTTCAAAGTGGTAATTTTGTAGCGAATGTAGACTGATTGTTTTGATAGAGGATACGTTAATTTTGTTGATGGAGGTGGGATAAACATGTACTTGTTCCAGGAATATCTTGTTTTTGCTTTCGTAAGTTATCTTATTAATTTCGATACTGCAATTAGTGAAGTGGATTGTGAATGTGCCTTTAAGGCTTTGTGTTTCTGGACCACATTTTGAGTTAACTTCTGTTTCTAGGACGTTTACGAAAAGGATGTAGTTGGGTTCGGGTTGGTAGATCTCTGGTGTTCTTGGCCCTGTATGTTGTTTTGCAATTTGCCGGTTTGTTGATTATCGGGTTGGCGATGCAGCTTGTTTCGGTATTGACGTCGTGTTTTATTTCTCCTTTACAGTAGAACACTTATTCTATTTGCTCACATTTTTTATCAAAACATTGAATTTCTTTATTAAAGGGGCAAATATATATGTACTCGTCTGATTTAATTTCTATGGATTGATTTTGGAAAAAATCATAGATAAAAGTTAATTCCACCGTGTTAAGGATGTTTGGAAATAATATTTAATTTCGCGAGGATTATTGCTTCGGAAATACTAGCTAGATGGTCATTCAGCAATTAGATGTTAAAATTAATCTGATTTAAGTATTGAATATTTCTGATCGAGTTTTCTTCTGACCTTATTACCTAGAGCTTTTTCGGTATTTATTAAATACTTCTCGATAATTCTCTGCTGTATATTTATGTGATTTGTGATATTGTCAAACCTGCTTATCATTTGTTTATTGAGTTGATATTGGCTATGTCCTTGTTCTTCAATATCATTTTGTTTCTGCTATAAATCCTGATTTTTTGTTTATATGTTTGTATAAAGATTATCGTCGGGATCCATAATTCCTGTTATACTCTATATGACTATTTCTAAACCATTTTTAAGTCCTCTCCTTTGTCTCAGACTCGTCGGTAATGTCTTAAATTTAGTTTGTAGTTATTCATATTTGATTTAAATCACGTTAACTGAGTCATTGAAGCCGTCGATCTTGTTGAGGATGTTCAGGGAGCTGCCTATTGTCTTAACATTGTCTTCGTAATTTTCTAAGCATATTATGTGCATTAAATTTTTGTACGTCCTTATTTTTCTAACAGTTCCTATTTTCATTATCAGGAGCCCATGATTACTCATCAGGTTTTGCTTTTTATTTTTGATTTATGAAGTTTTTGATTGTTAATAGTACTGACTGTTATTTCCCTATTGTTTTTAACTTCATGTTTACTGAACCTTGGGGTTAATTTATTTCTCCTATTTTATTTTCTATAAATAAATGATCCTGACCTTATACTACATTGTTTTTCTCTGTTCTGATTTAATTTGCATACATTTTTTTCTATCTGGTTTACTGTTTTGTTTTTAGTGGATGGGAATAATGCTTGAAACTCGTTTAATTTATTCAGGTAGTCATGCATTTGCCCTTGAAAGTGTCGTCATCGGTGTAATTAGCGCAATGTTTATGTGGGGGAACATAATTTTTGAAAATGGAAATAATATCATTCTCCGAAAAATTCTGTATTTCTAAAGTATGGTGGCCGTGGCGCGATATTTGCGTGCTCGCCTGTCAACCTCGTGGTTGCAGGTTCGATCTATGTCTTCTTATATTCCATTAAAAACCATTTCTAAAAATTGTCATAAAATAAGTTTCTGGTTTACTCATTACATGCTGTTTAGGCATAACACTAACAACATGTGATTGATTAAACTAGCGTACCCATAAATATAACAACGAATTATAAGGGTCATAAATAAATAAGACACGGTAATTCTCTCCGCATTAGTTCAGCCGCCATCCCTTTCCTAGCCTTCTTTCTCTTCTTTCACCGGATGCCCGCGCTGTGTTAGAGTCATAGAATGGGTATTTATAATCCCTTGAGCGTGCGCAAAATTATAAAAAAAAAATGTTCGCCTCTGTTTATTTTTAAATGACATTGGTACTTGTATTGGCTTGTCTCTTTCGTTTCTTTTTAGTATAAGCTGGATGGATATTGAATTCATTTAAAGGACGTTCAGATATATATTTTCAAGAGCAGAGTGGATTGTAGATCCACTAGAATAGGGATTTGGTTAGTTAGCTTCGTTTATATGTAAATAAAATGAATGTGGACAAAAAAAAAATAAACTAAATGGTGTTTGTCAATTTCCTGTGGGGACATTGGAGGCGATGACCAGTGGTTGCAGGTGGGATATGGAACTCGCGAACTAAAGGGGTTTTGACTACCCTTAAAATGAACAAGCACAGTGCGAGCGTTAGGAAAGTAGGGAAGGATGAAAGAGGAGATACCGATGCACATTGGTTTTGAATTCCGGAAAATTAAAATGGGAGGGCAAAGTAGAGCCGGGTAAAGTATTCCATATTCGCGTTGTACGGCTAAAGAAAGAATCTCTGTAACGTCCGAAGTTGGGCTGTAGGGTAGATTGATGAGGATTATTGAAAGCGCGAGTATTACGGTTGAAGATTTTAAGTGGAGGAATGCAACCGGGTATTTCCCTAGAACATTGTTTATAAAAATAGCGATAAAATAATGAGGTGTTCTAGACATGTAAATGTTTCCACTACAGTTTTATCGCCAACCATTCTTAGAGCTCGATTTTGAATCTATCCAAAAGATATTAATGAGTTTTGGGAGCTCCTACCCAAATATGCGAGTTATCCTCCAGATTTGGACGAATGAAGGCCTTATAGATTATAGCCAGATCAGACGAGACAAAGAATTTCTTGCATCTTGGAAGAAAGCCCAAACACTTTGCAGCATTTTTGGCGACATCAAATATGTGTTCATTCCACAAGAGGTGGTCTGTGATGCGCATACCAGGCACTGAAAGCTGGTCGGTTTCTTCAATGCAAGTGCCGTTCATGGATAGCGGCATGGGGAGTGGCTACTGCTTTAACGACAGAAGATATCACTGAGTTTTTGAAGCATTAAATTCTACGCGGCTTTTTATTCCCCATTGGACAATGCTGTCGAGATCAGAATTTAATGAGCTTATTATACGCAGCAGTTGCAGTTCCACATCCGAAGAACACGGAGGTGAATTTGAAAACGAATATGAAAAGTTGAGAGTACTACCGTCAGTAAAACAATTAAGTGGATTAGAAGTTCCAGATAAGAGATCATTAATAAAGATGAGAAAACGGGTCGGAGACAATACGGAGTCTTGGGGCACACCAGCTTTTATTTTGTGAATACCAGACTTGAAACCGTCCTACACAACTTGTATAGAACGGTCCGAAAAGTCATTTCTAAACCAACGCAGAAGAGATTCATCGATAACAAATGCACGCATTTTCGATAATAGAGCTTGATGCCAAATTCTATCAAATGCTTTTGAAACATCAAGCGCAATAATCTTACTTTCTTCAAAACGATGTAAGGATTTGTGCCACTGTTCGGTGAGATATATTATCAGATAACCAGTGGACCTATTGCTACGAAAGCCATACTGCCGGTCATTAAAGAGCTTTCGTTCTTCAAGATATTTCTTAAGCTGATAATTAATCAGCGTTTCCATGACTTTGGAAAGAAGGGACGTAAGTGCACTTGGACATTAACTAGAGGATGAGGAAGATTCGCCTTTCTTAGGCACAGGCTTAACAAATGCTGTTTTCCATCCACACGGAAAGAGACCAGTAGAATAGGGCAGATGGAAAAGCTTACGCAGTGGTTATGCCAGCGTTGAAGAACACCTCTTCAGAACGATGGGGGGGATACTATATGGGCCAGTGGATTTGTGTATATCAAGGTCTTTGATGTATCTGCCAACTGCACGAGTGCGCAAGAAGATTCATCCCATGAAATCGTTTACGCTCTCAAGTACTGGAGGAGTCATAACACTTTCTGACATCGTCGAATTAACAACAAACTGCGCTGCAAGCAAATTGGCCTATTCACGAGAGCTGATAAAAGGGGTGCTATTAAAGACGAGCGCTGGAACCGAAGACGAAGTTGAATTTCGAATATTTTTTATAAATGGCCAAAAATGTTTACTACTTTTGGGAATTGTAGTATTGTTTGCCTTAATTTTTGGTCATGAAAGAATTTGGTTCTTGGAATGTGAACGGTGCAAAACCTTCTAGCTTGTTGAAACTTTTTCTGGTTTTCCTCAGTGGGGTTGGCTTTATAATTCAGGAAACTTACTTCTGTAACATAAAAAAAAATGTTCAACGGCAAATACATTCTTCTCTATGAAAACCAGGTAAGCAATGTTACTCAAACAGAAATTGTAAGCTGAAAAATTCATACTCATTTACATAAAAATGAGGAAATTTAAAAGTTGCGCCTATGAATTAAACACTTCCGGTTGAGCATTTTTTGTACTATTTGCCGAATTGAGATATGGGATTGGAATATGGAAATAATGAGTGATGATTATTTTTGTCCCTAATGTTTTTTGGTTCATGGATTTTTTAAATTATTTAATTACTTTATTTTGTCTATGCTGGCAGTTCTTATTGTGGTGAACAAAATTCAAAATAAAAGAAAGGAAAAGGAGAATAAAACTTCGTATGCACCTAGTCCAGTAGTGAACCTACGTAACATATTTGTATAACGTCTAACGTATCCTTGTTTACATCTTTGTTGGAGGTTGAATTTATCTATAATTCCGAAGTTATAAATCTTTTTGTGCATTTTGTTGTTTTAACATTGAAACAATTCGTGTGATACGAGTACATATCCTATAAAGTGGTTCCTACATAGTTAGAATAAATTAAGTGTCGCATAAAAAGTGGGAAATTTTTAAAATGAGGTGCAACTGTGAAAGTGCTAACTATATTTTTTTTGTTAAAATGGAGGAAAAAAACCATCGGGAGCCGAAAATAAGAAACGGTGAAAAGTTTGTAATGCTGAAAATAAATAGCAAGCAGGTCAGAATAGCAAATTAATAAAAACTGTTGATAGTGATAATAGTCAAGCGGTAAGTGAAATCCATCCTTCAGGTGCCACTAAGAACTCATTAGTGGAAATGCGATTAGAAGATCAGTTCACTAACTACGTGCAATTATTTAAAGCTATATATCTTAATCTGGAAATACCATCAGTTTCCTGAAATAACGTGTATCCACCCTAGGAAGAGGAAAAGATCTTACATTGATAAATGCCGTGACACAATTTTAGAGCCAGAACAAAAATTTAACGTAGATTTTTACTATAAAGCATTAGACCAAGCGATTTGTTCCCTCACGGAAAGATTTGAGCAGCTAAAAGAATATTACATCTTTTTCATTTTTAAGCAAAATTGGTGATTGTCCCAAAAATGTCGGCTAAGGCGCATCTTTTCGAAATTTGCAAAAAGCCTTGACATTTGAAAAGTCTGCATATTTATATGGTGATGCGGAATTGCATCAAGAGCTTTTACTTTTATATCCACTTGTAAAACAAGACAGTTCTGCCTTAAAAATCTAAAACTATATTCTTAAATCAAACTTTGAAGACCTTCTTCCCAATACAGTAGTAGCACTTGAAATATTAAATAGGTTGCAGTAACGGTAGCTTCAGGGAAACGTAGTTTTTCGAAATTAAAATTAATAAAAAAAAACTATTTGAGGACCACAATGTCTCAGGAAAGATTAGGTGACTTGCAATTCACGGCAATAGAAAAGTGATCGTCAAGTCATTACATTATTAAAAGGAATAATGTTCTGGTAACTGAGTTTGCAAAAACAAGATCCAAAAAAGTTAATCTATTGCAATAAGTTGTGTTCAATTTATTTGTATTTAAATAAATTTTATTATTGTTTCATGAATAAATATGCATACAAAACTTTAAATTCAACCATAATTATTGAGTTAATTATTTATTATTATATTATTTTGTTTGGAATCAGTTTTAAAATGCTTCAAAAAATATTTGTTCTGTTCCTTTGTTTTTGTGATAAATTTTTTAACTTTAGCTTACAATTATTTTTTTATTCCTTAGTAACTTTTATTTTTGTGATATATTTTTAATTTCTTAGTTTTTAATAAAAATCATTTATTATTTTTGTTAGCCATAAGTATTATTGAGGAATAGGCCTCTTTGAGATACTTCGTTAAAAAAGACTTCCACCAACCACCAATTTAGGGGCGGCAATGAGGAAGCTGGCGTAGGGCTCTAATTTAGCTCAGGTCGGCCCTGATTCGTGGCGTCTGGTTGTGAAGCGTCTGAACGATCGAATTATCGTTGAAATGCAATTTTTTCGAGTTTTTTGAACGTGATACACTGCCATCTGGATGTGCTTACTGTTGTACCCACAGGAAAGTATGTCACTTGATATGTTGTCATAAATAATTTAAACGAAATAAACAGTACAAAATGATTGCTCAATTATATGGTTTGTGTAGAAAACTGAAAGAAGTTCATGTAGGGTGAGGTTATGTTATGTTTGAAGTAGCCGTCAGGAAAACGACTGACACACGATCTTATATAGGTCCATTGTGATACCACATGAAGATATATATATATGCTCTTTAATTAAAACAATTGGAGCCTCAAATGAAACGCTGTAGCTGATGAATCCCTATGTGTCTTAGATCACTGGAGTCGTCGAAGAAGTATTCTCTCATGTATACTCTACGTACTTTGGAGAGACCAGGACATGGGCAAAGAAGATGCGAGATAGTCTTCTCTTCGTGGGATAGGCATACCGATTTCTTTCATTTTAGGTAGAATGGGCATTTGGGTTCGATTTCTGGCGAGTTCATCAGTTTCCCAAAATATGTCAATGTCCCGGCACATAAATATGGTAAACGTTAAACTGTTCTGTCATCTCCCTGAGTGATGATAGACAGTTGCGTGCAGTTAAAGAGTTTATGGAAAAAGCGCCAAGAGATTTGAGGGCTTCTTGACTCTCAGAGAAAATACGGATATCCGATGTGGATATCACGTTTTCCTTTAGCAAGGATAGAACCTATTTAATTGCCAGAACTTCCGCTTGGAACACAACAATGATTAGGGAGACGAAAAGAGAGACTGAGATTTAATCTGTCTGAGTACACACAACGACCCACGCATTTTAGGAACCCCTCATACTCCCAATCGGATCTTGGTGGGATGGTAACTTAGAAGTTCTTGTCGAAGATTAACTGGTGTGTGGTATAGTCGGAAGGTCATAGTTTAGATCCGAATTTGTGCAGAATATTAGAATAGCCTATCGAATTTCCTTCTTTAGGAGTCGCCCCCTGGGCTGAGAGTACCTAACATGAGGATTATCAACTCTATCAATGAGCCAGACACCTCAAGGTTTCTCAGTGCTGTGATTATTGTCACTTTGCTAACGTTGTTGAACCTTCAATGTCAAGGAATGTTAGCAGAGTGGACCCTTTATGATGCAATGACTAGTCTTTGTTTTGTACAGGCATGTGTTAGGCATTTTCAACCGATTTTCCCTTACTGTATGCGTGTTGAGCAGTAGAAACGGGATTGGAGTTTATTGTACTGCTTAGATGAAAATCTATTAGCCTTTCTAGAGTTTTTAAAAGAAACGAAGATCAACTGATCGGTCTGACGTCCTTTGGATTTACATGGGTGCTTTTGCCTACTTTGGGTATAAAGATGACCTTTACTTCTCTCCAAAGCAAGGGGATGTACGTGAGGTCAAGGCACCTATTTAGAAATTCATTCAAGGGGATTACTGAAATAGTTAAATAAAACTGACACTTGACAACATAAGGAAAATGAAAATTAGTTTTTAAATCTCTATTCTTATATACATACTGACAAGATCATCCTAAAGCATGCCGTTGAGGGCTAAACCGTCTTTCAATATTTTTTTATGTGCCTGCGATCAATAACCCTTATAAATATTATGAGCCTTGCTGTAATGATATAAATTATCACCTTTTTGACACCTTCAGGCTCAAAATGAAGCCTAGTAGAGGGAAGCTGAGTGTGAGACTGGCGTCTTTGAACTTGACGGCCATGAATATTCTGTGCCTCAAGCTTTATGCTTTATGAGGTAAGTAATTTCATTGATAGCTCTCCTACTAAAATGTTCTTGCAAAATTTGAGTAATATATTTTCTTAACTGTTTTTTATAAAAAAATTTATTTGCATAAAATATGTTTTGTATTATTCATTACAGGCAAAAGCTATAGGAAAGGTTCTTTTCGATCAGGTTTGCCGTCAGCTTAATCTTCTCGAGGCTGATTATTTCGGCTTAGAATATCAAGAGCAAACAACTTGTACAAAATATTGGTTGGATGTCCTTAAACCACTTAATCGTCAAGTAGGCTTATCGTTGGTCGAACCCTTGCTTCGATTTTGCATCAAATTCTACACGCCCGACCCTACACAGCTGGAAGAAGAATATACAAGGTAAAGTAAATAAATTAACATAATTTAGTAATTGATTCAAAATAACTTTTTACGGCTTTTAGTCCACACAATTTTACGTTTCGTCCCGTCCGATTAGTTCATCTTACATCGATTTCTTGACAAAAATCACACGTGAACTATACCAACAACATTAAAATATTTAATCTAATTAGTTAGTTAGGAACATTTATATGATACAAATTCTATACTACTGACTTAATCGTTTCGTACCGGCGATCTCACGCAAAATGTTGTGGACTAAAGGTCGTAAAAAACAATTTTGAATTAATAATTCAACACGTCCGATTTATTTAATGCTAAGTATTCCACTGAGCTGCTTAATTTAGTAGTATATAGAATTTGTATCATAAAAACATTAATAAATAACTAGGTATGTCTATGTCCTGGACAAAATCTTCCAATTTTAATGATTAAGAATATAACCTTTTTGACAAAAATCTATGTAGGATGAACTTCCAGCTCTGCTCAGTGCTCTGCTGAGAGTTAAAAAAGAAAAACCCCTATTATAAGCATCTTCTTGAAAAAAAAAACTGGTGCATTTTCATGGAGATGCTTATAAAATTCTATGAACATGTTACTTGCTGATATAAATGTAATTATTGTAGAATATTGTGATTTCACTTGTTGATATCGATAGACATGGACGAAACGTCCGTGAAAACAGATAAACTTCTGTTTCATTTATTGACCTAAAGCCCAATTAGAAGAGTAGAAAAACTGTTACAATTTTAATTCAAGATGAAACAATTAAATTTATCAATAAATATATAAAAGAAAAGCCGATGGTGCCGGCACAATTTACTTTAGTTAAATAAAAAAAATACGAACTGTCAAACTAATAGAAAATGAAATGGGCGAATTAAAATAGGTAACTAGCAGCTACAATAATAAGTGCTGCTGCCACGGCTATGCTCTGTGAGCTGTGGGTTGAATTAATTATCGTAATTGATTGATGTTTAAAAAAAATAAATGTTTAAATCAATTCAGAGTTGAATTAAATTATTGATTCGATCTTGCCACAGGGCCGTAGATCTAAAAATTTAAAAAGAGGGCGCCAGCAAATTTTTTTGGGATACAAAGGAAATTGCAAACCTTTTGGAGCAGAGAGCGACGGTGAAAGAAAATGTATATAGCAAATGGAGCCAATGATGCTCGAAATTAAAGACGAAAGTTAAAGTTGGTTTTTAAGTTTATTGGTGAAACCTTTTTAAATATAGGTCTAAAATCCAAAATTTTTTCAACACCAAAAATAGCACAGTTTTAATATTAAAATAAGGTAAGATGAACCGTTATCGTTCGGTCCCGAAAGAACAAAGAAATTTTTAAAAACGGGTCACGGGTCCCGTTTTACGGAATTATTTCGAAACAAAAGCCAAACGACGCGAAATTGCATCAAACTAAATTACACTCAACGAAAATTATCGAAAAGAGAATTTAAGAGTCACCAATAATATTTAGCCTTTTTGCTTAACAAAAGAACTGCCAATATCCTCAAAGTCCTCAAGTATCAGCTTTTGTTCAGATCTACCGCCAAACTTTTCTGTTCAAATTTTCCTCTTTTTTTCCTTTTTCGCCAAAAACCTTTTCTTCCTTTTTTAAAGTTTTCAGTACAGAATTTTCACTACTCAAAAACTTTTGCTCCTCGAAATTCTTTCTATAATTTTCCAAAGCTTTTTGCCTGCCTCGACGAAGTCTTCTTTTTCCAGCTTCCCAATTTTTCGGCTAATCAGTGGCCGCTGTTTTCGGTTGCATTCTCATTGGCGACTGTCCGCACTTTGGTGGGAGAGAGAGCTAACCATATTGAAAAGCGGTGGTCCTGCTTACTCACACATCACTCTCCCATGTTTCTGCTTCGTCATCGATAATTCGCCGACCGCTGGTTTCACTCTCAGGAGCGTCGAATTAGATGAATGCATTCAGCTAAAAACCCAGTATATCGAATACGACAAGAAAAGTTTTCGAAAACCAAAAGGAAAATCCACATAAACACGTTTAGTTGTCCCCTCCGAAATTAAAATGTATTATGCAATTTGTAGTGAAAAGTTACGATATATTACTAAAAAAAAACAACTCAAGAACAGATTGGCAGTATGTCCCTACTTCTTGAAAATTTAATAAGTCGTTAAGCTTTTGCGCAGATTTCGGGGATGTTGAGGATCTCCGTTTAACGTTCCATCTTTTACAAACATGAATAAGATATGTTGGGCGCTCGGCCATTCTCAGTAAATATGAGTACCTTTTGTCGTCCAGGGACTAAATGTCACCCGCAATTTCGCTATTTAAGTTTGTCTACAGACCGCTCGTCTGTCTATGCCAAATTAGTGGATCGCTCAACCACTTTCAAGCCAAGGTTCGTTTTTATTTCCTCGCGATATTGAGGGAAACACCTGTAAGGATGGAGTGGAAACAAAAGGTAGGAACAAAGATGTCGAATACAATACTCCGCCTTGATACAATCATAACATAGGATTCGTAATACACCCATTATGTGTCCTGTGCCGCTTGCCCTTGACTTTGTATATCAATAGTTATGTATCCATTGTCATTGTCATAGAGGCGCTATCAAGTCATAAGATATTAATCGAATGGACACATGACTACAGAATGAGTGTGACGTAAAATGCAATTGATTGAGAAATGTATCTACAGGATATCCGCTGGAAGGTATACTACTTTGTTTTGCCGCTATTTTAGTAAACATTTATCTTGACAGTTCGTATTTTGCAGTCGTGAAGTAGACACGTGGCAATTTATTATGGAAAAATATTCTATAAACCAACGTGTTTTAATCGTTAAAACATTTGATCAAAATCAATCATCGATTACTGTGACGATGAGAAAGTTACGTGAAATTTTTGGGAGAAACAACGCGCCAATAAAACGCACTATTTATCGTATAGTGAATGATTTCGAAGAGGATATGTAGGTGGTAGGCCTCAGCATGGACGTACTGCAAGACCGTGCTCAGGAGCTTGGTCTTCAAAGAAAAACTTTGGCCACAATTTTGCACAAGGATTTGCATTTGTTTCCATTTAAGATTCAGTTGACACAAGAGCTTCTTCCACACGACTATTTACGCCGCCGTACATATGCCAATAGGATGTTACAGCTAGCCCATGACGACCCCGATTTTCATGAAAAAAAATCATAATGAGTGACGAGGCACATTTTCGTTTGAATGGATATGTAAATAAACAGAATAGTAGGTTCTGGTTAATGGAAAACCCTCAAATTATTCATCAGACACCTTTGCATCGATTAAAAGTTACAGTCTGGTGTGCAATTTGGTCAGGAGGAATCATTGGACCTTACTTCTTTGAAAATGAAAACGGCATAACGGTAACTGTGATTGGGGAGCGATATTGTGATATGATTGAAAACTTTTAAACTCCACAACTGCATGCTTTGGGCTCGATTAACATGTGGCATCAACAAGACGATGCCACATCACATACAACCAGGATTACAATGGAATTACTGCGAGACCTCTTTCCACAACAAGTTATTTCAAGATGTTGATTGGCCTCCACGGTCTCCTGATTTGACTGCGCCGGACTCCTTTTTGTAGGGATTCTGAAAAGCAAGGTTTATGCAAACAAACCAGAAACGCTTGAGCAACTCAAACAAAATATTCCTCATGAAATTAATGAAATACCGCGTAAAATGTGTCAGAATGTAATGAAAAATGTGCTCAAAAGGGCTCGCATTTGTGAGGCTAACAGAGGCGGACATTTACCTGGTATTGTATTCCATACATAATTGCCGACGTTAAATAAAACATTTATCAACATACACCTTTAACGTGACATCTTAAATGTGTCTGCCAGACGAAATGCCCCACTGTAGGGGTTTGACAAGTGTCAAACAATGTTTGAGACACTATCCCCTTAAAATATCACAAAATCAGCTTTGATAAAATAACTTAGTTGAGAATGCACTTTTGAAACTGCATATCTCCGAAAAGCCCCAGCAATGAAAATTCGGAATGTCCATTCGTTCTTATCTATATTGGTAACTATAAGCACAAAAAAATCAGCTATGATAAAATGACGTATGTCTGCTGGCCTTGGGCTCTTAGTCTATTTTTATTTATTAAAATTTTTTTGTTCCTTTCTTTTACAAAATACAGCTGTAGATAACTTAATTAGTATTGATTTTTTAACTCTTTTTTTTATATTCATATAGCTATTCGTATATTTATATTCTCTTGAATTTTTTTTGAAAGAAAAACAAATTGTGTATTAAACACCTCTTGTTGGACTAATTTTTGTGTTCACAATAATGAGGGTGGTTCAGGTTTTATTTCGATTTCAGTTTTAGGGGTAGTTTCTGGATTTTGTTTGTTTCTTTTGGCTGTTCAATATTTCTTGGTTTGTTATTGTTTCTTTTCTAGCTTTTAGTAAGGTGATATAAACATAATGCAAGGAGTAAAAAGAGTATTGAATGTAAAAGAGCTAGACAAATATTTTGAGAGATTTATTGTGTATTTTGAGTTTCACTTGTTAAAGAGTTTTAAATTGTTGTTGTGTTTATATTTTTTTCCAATTCTTTGAAATAAATGATTGCAAGAAAAAATCCCCACTTAT
Source organism: Philhelius pedissequus (assembly GCA_910595825.1). Lineage (NCBI taxonomy): Eukaryota > Metazoa > Arthropoda > Insecta > Diptera > Syrphidae > Philhelius > Philhelius pedissequus. The sequence continues at coordinate 143,203,239 of OU343161.1, read as the reverse complement.
GGCGTGATTTTTTTTTTATTTTTAGACGAATTTATTTCTTGTCTTCTCAGAAGAAATAAACGGAGAAATAAAATCTGACGTTTCATGGCATCCCACATTATTCGTGCACAAATTTAAAAAAAAAAACGTTGAATCTTGTTCATAGTAAAATAATAATAAAAAGAAAATAATCATGTTAAATTTTAATAATTCATTAAAAAAAAAAAACAGATTATACCTATTCTAAAGTACACAAAGCGCTTAGCGCTTCTTGGAGAAGAATGAAATTTTACATTGATGTTTGCCCACATAGAAAAGAAATATAAATTTTTAGTAGTAGTGACTGCAATAATGGACGAAATAAATATTTATAATGGAGTCGCGGGCTAAAGAACACACTATCGTATTTTTAATTGGTTTTGTAGTTTTTTGTGCAAATTTATTCTGAATGTGTATTTTTGCGTCCGAGTGCCCCGACGAAGATCAACAATTGTATGGATGCAACAACCAACAAGATGTTTTGTTTTTTTTTTTTATCTGTCAAACGACGCACGGAAAAACGGAAAAGGTTAAACAATGTCTAGCGACTTGGCCGTGGGTCCATTGTATTCACTCAACCGAGTTTCTATGCATTTTAACTTTGACAGAGCTGTTTTTGAAGTGCCACGAAATCGACCGTGTATCCATTCTATTCAGCCAGTTACAGGGTGTTTGAATTGTATTGCACCGCGTAATATCTTTCGAAAGGTGGTGGCGCGGGTTTTCCCTTATTGTTTGAGAAAGAATATAGAGTGCCGAGAGATGATTCTGTTTTACTTGAACAAAAGTAAGTTTGACTTTCAATTTCCATTGCTAAATATAGAATTTGATGGAAAGCGATTTGAATTTATTTTGTTTTCTATGTTATTATTGGATTGTATTCGTGTATATTAAACTACAAGTTGTCAAAGTAAATGCATTCAATTGTACTAGAGTTAGTAAAAAAGAGAGTTTGATCCACAGAAAAATACGGATCTGAAAAATTGATTCTGAATAGGAAACAAATTTTTGTTTGCCCAATGGAAGTATTTAACTTGGCAAAATGGATATCTCTTACCAATGGGAAACCACATAAAAATTGCACTAGTGTAGAAGCAGACTTAATAAATTATAAGTAGTTGTTTGGTTCTTTGGCACCACCGTAGTTGACAATTCAAAATTGAAGTACCAACTTGAACAAGTTAAAAGTTAACCCTGGTGGTGAGATATGTTATTAAATTCTGGGTCAGGAATATTTAACTGGATAAATATTAAGATCTTGCAGTGCTATTGCAATGCATGCAAAGATCTGATCTATATAGGTCTTCGTGCATAATAAAATGCGGCTATGATGAGTTTTTATTGGCATTTCTTCCAAAAATTTTGTCAAATCATCCAGAATTGTAAGTAGATATTTGTTTCCATTATAACTAACTGGAAGTGGTGCAACTATGTCTAAAGCGACTCTTTCAAATGGCTTAACACTTGTGGTTGTTATTTTCATTGGGACAGGAGGATTTCATTTACATAATCGCGTACATTGATTTTCATGTTTGGCTAAAAGTACTTCGCCTTTAGTCTGTTATACATTCTTGCCACACCTTGATGTCCTCCGAGAGGAGAGTCATGCTATTCGGATAAAATTTTTGCAATTGTCTCTGATTTATTTAATGTCATTGTTTCGTCAATGTGTAGGTATATATTTAAGATCACATCCTCAAAAAAATGTGCGTCTTAGGGCTCGAGTTAGTACTAATATTTTATTTCCGTCGGATTTGCCTATGTAAAAAAACGCGTCTGCGTGTTAGTTTATTTTACCCCCATAAACCATAAATTATGGTATAATTGTATTCTGGTAATAAAATTTCCAGCTGGCTAATCTGGACATAGGATCCGTTTTGGAGAAAAGCCACTGTGAAGGTTTATGATCGGTGCAAATAGTAAAGTATGTTCCGAAAATATACCGTCTAAATTGTTGTATAGGGTAAACGATTGCTAATAATTCCTTTTCGGTTGTATTATATTTAATTTCCGCATCATTTAATGTTCTACTTGGAAAAGATATTGGCTTATCTTGACCGATGGGACTGTAACGAGACCGCGACGTACTTCATAATGGATTAAAAATAGATTTAAATATTTTTTGTGTTATGAGTTTTTATTATTATTAACGCAGGCCCGCTGTCTATAGCTTTGTATTTTATATTTTGTATTATATATTTCTAAAGTGGCCCGCTGTCTTGAGCTTGGCTTCGACCAGGTTAGAATTAACTCTGACTCTTCGATGATTGAGGGACAGTATTTATACCCTCAAATGCAACAAAATCCTTCCCCACCACGCATATCCAAGCTCATAAGGGAAAAGTGCAGTTTAACACTTTTCCCAAGCAACGCACTAATCATCATTTGAATCATTTCGTCACTAAGAATAACCACTTTTGCATCGCCCTCAATATAGTACAATATTTCTCCGTCTTTCATCGACCATGATATTGTTCAAGCGTTCAAGATACAGTTAATTGTACCTACCTACGCCTTGACACAACCATAACATACGATGTTTACTACACTCACTCTGTGTGCAGTGCCGCTTGCCCTTGACTTGATTTTAATAATTATGTATCCATTGCCATTGAATAGAGGCGTTATCGAGTCATATTAGTCGCATGGGCATTTGACTACAGAATGAGTGTGACGTAAAAAGCAATTGCATGAGAAATGTATCTATAGGTATTTTTTTTTTTTTTTTTTTTTAATTTCATTTTTATTTCATATTAACTTATAACTATCTTAAAGCTAGACAAAAATGTTTAAAACTAGCCTAATTATCAATAACTGATAACTAATTTATTGGCCATTTACGGGCGCTCTAAATTTAACTATAACTCTTAGAACTAATGTCTTTCGACCAAAAACTATTTTAATTAAATCTAATTATTTTATTTTATTTTATTTTTCCAAGGAAACTTTTACAAAAAAAAACTTGGTATCTTATCATTTTTTTTTTTTTTTTTTTTTTAAATATAAATATAGATTAAAAATAATTAAAACTAAATAAAACTAACTTATACTAACTAAAAATAACTTAAACTACTTAAAATACCTAATAATACTTAAAACTACTTAAAAACTAGAACAGCCACAGCAGCATTTTTTTCGTTTTTAAATTGTTTGTTTGTTTATTTTTTATATGCATGCAGACACACAGCAACATGCAACCCACCCATACATGTACATACGCACATACATATACATATGCACATACATGTACAGACACGCAGATACATGCACGTATGCCCCCCTATACATACATATTTTTTTTTTTTTTTTTTGGTGCCACCCCGACTGTTCCCTATACCTAATTGCCCTAAATCTATGTATGTCGGCCAAGATATACCATCTTCATCGACTTTAAATATTCTGTTGCTGTTCAGAGAGCCACCAGAACTGGTTCTCCTATTTCGCCCTATCCCTCCGATCCCGATCGGACACAGTCCTACTGAACCGAAGGCGCTCTTCTCCACCTTGAGCGATGACGTCTCGACCATACAGGAGTCGCCTATCCACAGTTTTCCGGCTGACGTGGTAGATGAGCGGAACCGCCCCTCCATCCTGTATCAGCCCTCGACTGTCTAAATAGAGGAATGCCTCGGGAGGGATGTAACTACTTAACCGCGCACTCTCAAAATATTCGTTATTGGGGTAATAAGCCCCAAAAATTAAGCTGTTAGTTGAGGACATAGCTCTTGCAACGTGACCCCGAATCAGCTTGAACAAAAAATTATCTATTCTGTTTATGTTGGCTCCGTTGTATAGAACCTGGTTGGAATAATATCTTGTGTACTCCGACGCTGGTGTTCTGTGTAATCCAAGGCAACGTCTAAGACATTGCCTCTCAAACACCCGAATCTTTTCCATTTGAGATGGGGCAACGTTGAACCACACCGGGCATCCGTAGGCAATCATCGGCCTGATGATGGCCATGTAGCAAATCACCTTCACCCTGCTGTCAAGACGGCTGCTATAAAACAGTCGTTTTATCAAGGCAAAGGCTCCCCTAGCCCTGGCCAAAGCAGCACCTATATATCTGTCGAAATACAGGTACTGATCCAACCAGATGCAAAGGTACTTTACTACACTTTTACTCGCCAGTGGATGTCCATGTGGCCCTACGATCACCAGCTTGCGCCAGTTCTTTCTCGTATCCCTTGAGGCGCTAGACAACGGAGTCCTAAACAAAATAGTTTCTGATTTCTGGAAGTTGATTTTCAACTTCCAGTCATCACAATATCGCTGAATCTTGTCGAAGTCACTCTGCAAGAGACTTTTGATGACCTCAACTGTATTAGCTGTTCTGTACGCAATTAGATCGTCGGCGTACGCAATTGCCTGGGTTAGACTACCTATCAGATCGCTGGTGTAAATGCTGAATAGAATCGGCGAGTTAACCGCTCCCTGCTGAAGACCATTATTAATATTAAAAATTGCGGTAGAAGTTACATTGCCACTCTTGACAACAAACTTTCTACCATTTAGCATGTCATAAAGCATATACAATAGAGGTTTACTTATACCTAGTCTGGTTAGATTTAGATAGAGACCTTCTAACCATACGGTGTCGAAGGCCTTCTCCAAATCAACCAGACAGGCACCCGTACACTGCTTTTTAGTTTTGTTCCATTGGATATCAGAAACTAGTTTAGACGCGGCATGAATTGTGTCATGTCCCGCCTTAAAACCGAACTGAATATCCGGGATGATATTTTTGTCCTCCGCCCACTTGAACAGGTCTCTATTAATAACCTTTTCAAATACTTTGGTGATACTCGGAAGAAGACTTATCGACCGGAGATTCGCCGGATTTGAGTTGTCCTTTCCCTTTTTTGGGAGAGGGTGCACCACAGCTGTCTTCCACCGCACTGGATAATATGCATTATTCAGCGCGTTGGTAAGCAGTGTGGTATAAATGTCAACTGCTTCTTGAGGCAAATGTCGTAGTGCAACGTTGGATATACCATCGACTCCCGCAGACTTCTTTTTCTTTAATGAATCGAAGATGAGCTGGAGCTCATTCTTCGAAATTAACAAGGGACTGGGCCCATTTCGGTCGGCGATTATGGAGTTTGCCAAATCTTCATCAATAAACCCGGTAAAACCAAGGTTTTATATTATATATTACCTTATGACTAAAGCCTTTACGTATAAAGATTGCGACTCCCCCTCCTTGAGTGGAGTTGGGTCGGTCTCTCCTTACGATATTGTGATTGTTGCTAGTCAATTTATGTTTCCGGTTAAGCTTAGTTTAGCTAGCCATAAACACATCTGGACTTATGTCTTTAAGCAATTGGAATAAATTCGCTCTACGTTCGGTCCTAATCAGTGAATTTACATTCACAGCTAGAATCTTAAAGGGCCTCTCCGGCAGCGCGCCCTTAACCTATAAGTTGCGTTAAGCTCGGCAAAACAGAGTAGAGATAATCCACCCTAGTCGCCTGCTCCCTGATCTGGTTTTGGAGACTAGTCAACTGACCCTGGATGGCCAGCAGAATGCCCATAATATCCGCCTGTGCCGCCGGGGTTGACGGGCGTTGTTGTAGGAGGGCGCACTGTTGGACGCTTTTCTACCACTGTTTGCTTTGCTGCTTTATTGTTCTTTATGAGCTGAAACGTCGGGCATCCCCGATATTTAGCGGGGTGTCCGCTGCCTCGGCAGAGTACACATTTAAGCTGGGTCCTATCTTCGACCCGTTCCTTTCCTAACTTGCATTCATCTGCATTGTGGTTCTCTCCACACTTAACGCAGCGTGACTGCATTTCGCAGTTTGCTGCGGCGTGGTCGAACCATTGGCAGCGCATGCATTGAAGCATGTCGCCGCGCCTTTTTAATTTGTCCCAAGTTACAACCTGGTAGTTGAGGACGGATATACTCCTCAAACTATCCAGTTTGCTGCTGGGTGAGAGTTGAACAAGGAAGAAGGGAAGACTCCGCTTCTTCCGCCTAGCTCTAACTGTAGCGAACGGCTGGACCCCGATAAAGTCGAGATCGTCATTCGCTTTTTGGCGGAGTTCATTTAAGAGCACATGTGGTTCCGTGCCTATAAGTTGCGTTGAGTTATGTTGAATCTATGCGAGATCGACTGTATCTATAGGTATCAAACGAATGCAATGGGAATTCCAAATTGTATACAAAAATAAATAAAGAATATGATTTAGTGGGTATGGCATAAACATAGAATGTTCGCTGAGTATAGAGCATGCTGCCGTGGGAAAGAAGATTGTTAGGAGTGGCGAGGTGGTGGTGTGTAGTTTGGTCACTACATCCCTCCCCCTAAAAAGACGGAAATTCCATAGGTGGAATTTTCTGATAGGTTGGTAAGAAATCGAAGGGTCAGGCTTAACATTATAGTTTGTATCATGTGAAATATTAACACATGATTATTGAAATTAATGTTTGTTTTTTATTTTTGTTAATATATATAAATTGTTTTTTTTTATTTGTTTATAATTTAAAGTTAAATCTGCACATCTGTCCTTCAGTGTTTTATAGTCTTTGTGTGTTTTTTATCTTTTTTATTTATTTATTACATTTGTTGCCGTTTTTTTTTAAATATAGGTATATATAATTAATTAATATTAATGTATTATAAGATCCTTGGATTTGATGTAACAATTCCCTATGATCTCTTTGTAACGGGTGATTTTTTTGCTACTTGGTTTTTGACGTTTATATTTTTGACAGATCACACATGACAAATTCCACGAACATTTGACATTTCGATTCAGTATTGTTTGCCATTTCATCATGAATAGACTTACGCCTGAACAACGTTTGCAAACTATTGAAATTTATTATCAAAATTCGTGCTCTGTGAAAAATGTGTTTCGCAAGCTACGTCCGGCAAAATTGTCTTCAGCGACGAGGCTCATTTTTGGCTAAATGGATACGTGAATAAGCAGAATTGCCGTATTTGGAGTGAAGAGTAGCCAGAGGCAATTCAGCAGCTACCAATGCATCCCGAAAAATGCACTGTTTGGTGCGGTTTATGGGCAGGCGGCATCATTGGGCCGTACTTCTTCAAGGACGATGAAGGCCGCAGGGTTACGGTCAATGGAGAAAGGTACCGTTCGATGATAACAGATTTTTTTTTGCCGAAAATGCTAGAATTGAACTCGGTCGACATGTGGTTAAAACAGGACGGTGCCACATGCCACACTGCACGCGAAACCATGCATCAATTGAGAGGCGAATTTGGTGAGCAGTTGATCTCACGTTTTGGCGCAGTCAATTGGCCACCAAGATCATGTGATTTGACCCCGTTAGACTATTTTTGTGGGGCTATGTTAAGTCTATTGTCTATGGGGACAAGCCAAACACGATTGCTGCCTTGGAAGCCAACATTGAACGCGTCATTGGTGAGATTCCGGCCGAAATGTGTGAAAAAGTTTGCCAAAATTGGACCTTCAGAATGGACCACCTGAAGCGTAGCCGCGGGCAACATTTAAGTGAAATTATTTTTAAAAAGTAAATGGCAGAAATTGATTTATCGATCCAAATAAAAATTTCATTCACTTTTTACAAGTTTCTGTGTTTTTTTTAATTTTCAAAAAACCAAGCTCTTAAAAAATCACCGTTTAGCTGTATCATGAAGGGTATACGTTGTTAAATCGTCGTTGCAAATTTCGTCTACTTCATAATTTTGCGTAGTTGAGAATATCCATTTGTTATGGGAAGATAGTTGTAACCATATGGTTGAAATATTTGTGTTTCTTATTTCGCAGGAGGGTGGAAGTACTTCTGATCTACGCAATAATTCTACTTCGCACATAATATTGTAAAGCAACCAGTATGAATTTGGGACATACCAGATTGCTTCCATTGTGGAGTAGAACAAAAAAAATTCTAATTACTTCTTTTTTGTTTGGAAGATGTTTATTGTGTATTTTGAGTTTTACTCGTTAAAGAGTTGTAAATTGTTGTTGTGTAATAGTTTAGAGTTTTTTCCCATCCTAACAATTGTATTTTCATCCGGTTGGATTTTAGTAACCTCATATGGGCCGTCCCATAGGGTTGAAAGTTTGTTCTGTCTATTTTGATTTTTTACTAGGACTTTATCACCTACGTTAAATAATTTTTGCAGTAGTGGTCGTTATTTTCATTGGGACAGGGTTTCTTCTACTTTTATTCAGTTGACGTGATGTACATTTAGTTACATAGTTGCGTACATCGGCTTTCATGTTTGACCAAAAGTACTTCGCCCTTGGTCTGTTATACATTCTTGCGACAGCTTGATGTCCTCCGAAAGGAAAGTCATAGTATTCGGACAAAATATTTGCAATTGTCTCTTATTCATTTAATGTGATTCTTTCGTCAGTGTGTGTATGTATAAATTTAAGATCATATCCTCAAAAACTTTGTTGAGTATATTCTTGAAAATGTGCCTAACCTGATACTTTTTTCCTTATTTATATTTTCTAATATTGTTTTGAGGCTTTTCTCGGCTATCTCTTTGTCTTTTGTGGTTCTGAATGGTATTGGTAAGGTGACTACTATCAATGGGTGATAAATTAATATTTCGCTTATAGGAGGCTTTACGAAATTGTCTATTATTTTACTTAGGGATCGTTCTGCCGAGTCTATAAGTGGTAGAATTATTATTTTAATACTTGCAATTTTAATTTTATTTATGGATTCATATTTTTCAATTATATTACATTTTGATCTGGGTACAACAGTTATATTTGGATTTATTCCTTGGTCTTCGATTTTAACCTCATTCAATTTTTGTGTTTGGGTTCGAGTTAGTACTTATATTTTATTTCCCTCTGATTTGCCTATTTTTCGACTTAAAGCGTCTGCGTTTAATTTTATTTTACCTGGCTTATGGTTAATGGTATAATCATATTCTGATAGTAAAATTTTCCACCTGGCTAATCTGGACATAGGATCCGTTCTGGAGAAAAGCCACTGTACAAGTTTATGATCGGTGCAAATAGTGAAGTGTTTTCCGTGAATATCACTAGCATCTGTTGTTACAATAAATTCCTCTTTAAAATTGAGATATGCTAAAACAGGGGGATTTATAATTTTATTTTTGAAAACTCTGAATGCTTCATCGCAGAAAGCATTACATTTAAAAACGGAATTTTTTTTTAATAGTTTCGTGAGAGGTTTTGATATTGTAGACACATATTCAATAAACTTCCTGTAATAACCAACAAAACCTAGAAAAGATTTTATGCCTTTAGCGTTTTTGGGTGTAGGATAAGTTCTGACGGCTTTAATTTTTTCCGGATCTGGTTAAATCCGGCTTCAGAAATAAGATGACCAAGGTATATGAGCTCATGTTTAAGAAAATTGCATTTCTCTGGTTGTAATTTAAGATAATACATACTTAATTGATTAAATATTTTCCTAAATTTAGAGTTATGATCATTAAGATCATATCCATAAAGTACTATGTCGTCCATATAGACAAAACAGTCAAAACCTTGTACACCAGTGACGACAGTGTTCATCAGACGTTGGAACGTAGCAGGGGCATTTTTTAATCCAAATGGCATAAGATTGTACTCGCGATGTCCAAAGGGAGTGTTAAATGCAGTCTTGCATCGATCCTTTTCATCCATTAAAATCTTGTGAAAACCTTTAGCCAAATCTGTACTGAAATATTTTTCTCTAACTAATTAATCGAATATGTCACTTATAAATATTTGGTAATGGGTAAGCATAAACGATAGTTAAGTCATTCAATTAACTGTTATCAACAACTACCGTCCAACGCTTGCTTCCATCACTTCCTGTTTTTTTGAGAACCAGTAGCAAGGGTGACTTCCAGGGACTAGAGGTTGGACGCACGATAACATTGTCCAATATTTCCTGTACTTGTTTGTGTATTTCTTCCTTCTGTTTGTTCTCGACAGTACCTATTTTATGTTGAATGGAATCTGTTTAGTGAGGTGATCTCCTTCCAGGAAAAATAAATCGTTGTACTCTCTAGTACCAACATGGATTCCAACTTTTAAAGTCGTTTTTCGATTTTATTATAAAAATTTGCCGTATTGGCTTGATCATATTGATCTAAACTATCCCAAGTTAAATTTAAATTATGAATATTAATAGTTTTTTCTGCCTCTAGGGTATTCATTGCTAGAATTTTAATTTTTTTTATTGGAAGATCTTACTATTGAATCGCCTATATATATACCTGGATAGATTTGTTGTTTTTTGATAACAATGTCTTTCAGATTCGCATCTCCGGGGTGAAAGAGTTAACACCAGTAATATCAAAAGAATAAAAACACCTCGATCAAAAAATAATACCACTAATAAAACTGAAACCACTGAAAAAACCTCAATAAAACTATTTATGTTATTAGTGATTTTATAACTGAGAGTGATTTTACAACAGACATGAACTGCGCTGAAAATAAAATTGGCCAATTCTACAGAGATATGTTGCAATTAAATGGACGAGTTACCGCATTAGAACCCTGCCCAACACAAATCACAAACTTAACTTCTGAAATAAACTAAATAAAAACACAACTACAAAATCCGATGTTAAATACTTTTCAAAATAATAGTGTAAAATCCGATAACCAAAAAATTAACAATGAAATCACTTCTCTCAATATACAAATCGAGCAATTAAACATGAAAAAAATATAGCCACTAATGCCATTTTAATTGGTACTCCTTTTATCCCTGAAGAAAACCTTAAAAACATTTTCAACCATTTGTGCCACTCACTTCAATTACAACCACTGAAAGTGGTGCTGGCTTAGAATTCATATTTGTTGAAGTTCAATGTAACATTGATGTCTAATAGGTGCTATGTATAATCCCCCTAATTTGTATAATATGGATAATATTATTAATATTCTCAAAGAAGTTACTCCAAGGTATAACCATATACTCATTGCAGGGGATTTTGCTTGATTTTGGTAGCAGTTACGTTAGTAATTATGGCAGTAGCTTAACCTCACTCAACTTATTTAGCTCTAATGTTAGCATACCCACGCAGAAAAATGCCAAGCCATTGTAGTAAGCAAAAATATAATTGATACTTCCTGTTTATCCCCTATAATGCTATGTAACGCCGTCGTAGAATATGTACAAAAAGTTAGAACTTAGGCGTAATTTTCAACCAAACTTTCACTTGGGAAGATCACATCTGACACATCCTTGGAAAAACAAGGCGCACTCCGAGCCTTATATGTTGCTAGTAATTGTTTACCAGTTAATATTAAAATTATCCTGGTCTAATTTTACCGATATTTTTTTATGGAAGTTTAATCTTCTGCTGCGTGGATAGTGTGGGTAAAGGGAAGTTACGAGTGGCACTCAATAACATTGTCCGCCTTGTCTATTGTCTTCGAAGGTTCGATCATGTTTCACGCTATACAAACAGCTTTTTCAGTATGCCACTACAGATAGTTCTGTTAATACAGTAAAGACATTAAAGTGTTAATATTTTTGTTTGGTATAATTGAAACAGAGATACCTGAATATCTATTCGAAAACTTAGTTTTGTCGCGTTCGGAAAGAAGCCGAATTCTTATTACCCCAAGCTTCAACTACATGATTTCTAAGCGACAATTTTTCGTTTATGCTGCTGATTTGTGGAACTCCCCACCCGTCGAGCTAAGGAGGATAAGTGACTGCAGTAGGTTTAGAATTGCGATAAATAATTACATGAGACGCCAAATTCATTCTTAAATTTAAATTCTTGCTTTATGTTTAAATATAAATAAATAGTTCATAAATTTTAAATTAATTAAATTTGTCAGATTATTAGAGTTTAACATTAAATTATATTAATACACAAATTGTAACTTAGCATTTCCTAAAAAACAATGTTTTAATATGCTTATTGTTATCAAATAAATACAAATCAAAATACAATTATGCATACTTAATTGATTAAATATTTTCTTCAATTTGGAGTATAAAGGGTATTCATAATCCCTTGAGCGCGTGCAAAATTATAAAAGAAAATGATCATTAAGATCAAACCCATAAAGTACTATGTCGTCCATATAGACAAAACAGTCAAAAACTTGTACACCAGTGGGGACAATGTTCATCAGACTTTCAAACGTAACAGGAGCAATTTTATAATCCAAATGATATGCGGTCGTACTAGTAATATTTAAAGTGCTAAATGCGGTCTTGCATTGATCCTTTTTATCCACCAAAATCTGGAAAACCTTTGGCCAAATCTACTGAAATATTTTGCCATACATAATTGGTCGAATATGTCACTCATATTTGGCACTGGGTAAGCATCGCCGATAGCTAAATCAGTCAGCTTCAATCGCTTCCTGGTTTCATGGGAAATAGTAGTCAGGGTGAGTTGCAGAGACTAGAGCTAGCACAATATAATTATCCAACATTTTCTGTACTTTTTTGTGTATTTCTTCCTTATGCCTCTCTGGAAGGCGATATGGTTTAATGGAAAGGTTAGGTTTGTTGTCAACAGTACCTTTTTTGGATGTTAAATGGAATTGGTATTGGTGAAGTGATCCCCCTCCAAGAAAAATAAATCTCTTCTGTATTACAATGGTCTGGTACCAACATGGATTCCAATTTTTCAAGTCGTTTTTCGACCTTGTTATGAAAACTCGCCGTATCGGCTTGATTGTATCGATCGAAACTATCCCAAGTTAAATTTGAATTATGAATATAAATCAGTTTTTCTGCCTCTAGGATAAGAATTAGAATTTTATTTTTTTTGTTGTTTGGTCTTACTATTGAATCGCCTATATATATACGTGAGCAGATTTGTTGTTTTTTGATAACAATGCCTTTCAGATTTTCATCATTCACTTCAAATGGAATTTCGACCATTTGCTGACTCCGGGGTGAATGATTCATTTGTGAGTTTTCATGTACTTTTGGGATTAAATTTTACTGACGTAGTCTTATACAATGCTATGTCTTTATTAATTATTGCTTTAATTTTCTTGCTCTTTTGGCTTTTGTTACCTACAGTTTTATTCTTATGTAGTACTGCTACACTTTTTTGTTAATTTTTCGCATTTGTTCTTTTAATAAAGATGAGTTGTCCGAACAGAATCAATATTCAACTTTAGCTTACTGAAATTAGAGGTTTAACTCGTAGCTTTCACACGTTCGTCGAGCTTATGGTTTATGGTAACTTTTTCGGATTTTGGATCTGAGTCATTCTTCTTTGTTATACCATTACCTCTAGTTTCAAAGTCAAACTCACGCCTCGTGAGGGGTAGCTTTGTGAAGATATGATCTCTCTGAAAAGTTATCCTTATTATTATTATTATTTAAGTTGATTTTAAGTTTGGTCGATTTTTGTTTGTAAAGGGTTATCCATTTTGCGGTTTCAAAAGTAAACGTAATTAAAACCCATATAAACTATTTGTTTTCATGATATTTATTTTTTATTATAAAGCTTGAACGTTGACATTATGTGTAAAATACTACATCATTTAAATGACCACCACGCGAATTGTTGCAAGTAATTTTCGACCACTTTTTGACACATATTGGGCGGTATCTCATCCATAACTTAAAATAAAGAAAAATTAATTTTCCAAACTCAAACGGATTGTGTTTTCCAAATTCACAATTTTAATAAACAATTTGACGGTTTGATTGGAAATAATATTTAATAATTTCAAGAACAAAACATTGAAATTAAACAATGAAATAATACCTCTGTTCTTTTCCGAGGAAGATGAACAAGAATACGACAGAGAAATTAATCACTTTGAAAATATGATACCAGATTCTACACTGTTCGAAAATTTGAAGCAGCAAAGAATTGACCATCTAAACGTCGAAAAACATAAGAAATTAATGAAACTTTTAAGTAAACACAAAAGAGTCTTCTACCACAAAGGTAATGATCTAAGTTTCACAAGCCACGTGAAACACAGATTCCCCACCACTAATGAAAGTCCCATCTCCACTAGAATCTATCGCTACCCTGAAATACATAAACAGGAAGAAGATAGACAAGTAAAAGACTTACTAGACCAAACAATCATAAAGGTTATTGTCTCCCCGTATAACGCCCCAATATGGGTTGTACCTAAAAAAGCTGACAAAACAGGTAAAAAAAATTGGAAAACAGTTATCGATTACCGTAAACTAAACAAAGTTACAAAAGAGGATAAATTTCATATCCCTTTAATCGATGACATTCTAGACAAACTAGGTAAAGCAAACTTTTTTACCACTTTAGACCTTACGTTTTCACCAAATAGAAGTCGATCCTGCAGATCAGGAAAAAACAGCGTTTAGTGCGTTGTCTGGCCACTACGGATTGTTGAGAATGCCATTCCAGTTAAAAAACGCGCCAGCCACCTTTCAAAGGATGATGAACGAAGTGTTAAAAAACTTCGTTGTGAAAAATTGTTATGTCTATCTCGACGACATAATTGTCTTTTCCACGTCTTTAGAAGAGCGTTTAGATTCCTTGAACAAAATATTTGAAACACTCCAAGAAGCAAACCTCAAGGTTTCGTAAAATAAATGCGACTTCGTAAAGAAAAAGTCCGAATTCCTGGGACAAATAGTCACCCAGAATTGAATCAAACCAAACCCGCACAAAAAAGTAACTATCAAGAATTTCTCAATACCAAAAACGGTATGGCATTGGCGCAGTGGATAAAGTGCTTGCTTGCTAACTAGGACATGTTAAGCGCATTCTTTTCTATACCTCTAATTTAAATTGGATGCCGCCCATGGGTTAAAATGAGGCAGTCAATACCTGGTTCTCAAATCCACTGTACCAAACTAGTGCCGTGCAATTCAGGTTGCATTTAAAAGACCTTATTGAAATTCATACATTCCTGGGCTTAACTGGATATTACCGCAAGCTTATCCAAGACTATGCAAAAATTATAAAACCAATGAGAATCTGTCTCAAAAAAGATGAAAAAATAGATATAAATGATCCTGACTACAAATAATCATTTGAAAAACTAAAATTGGTAATGTCTGATGACCTCTTAAACAGACATCCAGACTTCGCCAAAGAATATGCCTTAACAACTGATGCATCCAACTACGCAATTGGTGTAGTATTGAGTCAATCTCATGGTCCACTGTAATTATACAACCATAGAAAAAAAACTCTTAGCTACCGTTTGGGCAGCCAAACAATTCCGCCATTACCTGTATGGTAGAAAATTAAAAATACTTACAGACCACCGACCCTTAGTATGGTTATAAAACTTGCGAGAACCCTATTCAAAATTACAAAGATGTAAAGTCAAATTAGAAGAATAGGACTTCAACATCGAGTATATAAAAAGAATAAAGTAGCAGATGCTTCATCTCGTTAAAATTGAATGAAACAAACGCCCGAGAATTAGTCTCTACTCAACATTCAAACGAGTCAGACAGTTCTAACCTAATCTCTATTACAGAAAAACCAAAAACCTTTTAATTCATTTATTAGATAAATCATCGAAAAAATCGGAAGAGAAATTATAACCTTTCCGTTCAATAAACGCCGGATAGAAATTATTCAAAAAACCTTTAATAAAGCCAATTTCGAAAAAATAATATCTGAAATCGATGTAGATCACCAAAACCCTATCTACATAGAATACGATGAATTATTTCTGAAATTCCAAAATCATTGGAAAAACAATCACAATAACCAAAGACTGTTAAGGACAAAAACATTCTTAATAGATATTTTTGACCTACCAGAAATAGAAGACATTATTCATAAAATGCACGTAGAATTCAACCACATAGAAACATTATTTCCGAACCTAAGGAACCAAATCACTCAGATAACAAATAATTGCGAAACCTGTAACTTGAAGATAGAGCGAAACCCTATTAAACTCCCCTTTGAAAAAACTGAAACCCCTTCACGGACACATATCCATTACCTTTTAGATATATGGATCTTGTCTTACAACAACAAATATCTCATTTGCATTGATAAAGTTTGCAGCAGCAGAAAGATTGAAGTCAAAAAATCAAAAAGACATATTGAATGCATTAGAAAAACTATTCAGCTATATGATTCAAACGAAAAAAATAACAATATATAACGACCCCATGTTTAAAACCTATTCTATAAAAGGTTATTTCAAAGAAAAACTGATCTTAATTCACTAAAAATTCAGCCGTAGAACGACTTCCCAGTACCTTAAGTGAGCACATCAGGTTGCTAGAAAGATAAGAAAATATCTTCGACCAAGTAATCAAATCTTTAAATATCTATAACAAGCCGATACATCTGACAACCAAAGAAAAACCTATATATATCATTTAGGAAAAATAAACAGCAAAACTATATTCGAAAGAATAGAAAATACAAAAAAACAATATTTTAGAAAATAGTTATAAAAATAGACTAGATACAGATATAAACCCAAATTTCACGAAGGTAAACAACCCTGAAAACTTTAATAAATTAAAGACAAAACACTAGAAAGTAGAATGAATTTAAATGAACGATAAAAAGTTAGTAGTTAAACCTCATCTCAGAAAACAGTTCCTTCATAAAGACCAGTTTCGAAAGAAATAGAAATTCACAAAACCCCATAATGAGGACAATAACAGTAATAACTCTCTTTTCAATAATTATCCAAGCGAGATCTAATCTCGAGATCACCAAAATAGGCAGAGAATTTTTTGTATTACAAGAACGTCAAATAAAACTGATCAATGACTGTAATATAATCCTACACTTAATTATTCTAACGGAGTGCCAAATACTAATTAATCAATTAAAAGATCAATATCAGGCCTTACCTGATAAAGATGATCAGCAAAAACAGAAATTAGAAGCTCTAGAAATTAAACTTCAAACTATAATTCCCCACCATATACTCGTATATAATACACAAGAGAGGATTGATCAATATTATCTGAAAAGGTATGAAGTTCGTATATGTAACTATGGACGATGACGATAGGGAAAGGATAGCACAAATCTTAAAATCTTTAGAAGAAAATAACGAAGAATTATTGAAAAATAATAATAAACAGGTAAAAATTAACTAACGATTCAATGAACAATTTCTACAATTAAAAGATATTTTTAAACCAAGTTCAAAAACATTAAATAAATATAAAGAAATCAAAAGCGAAATAAATTCCTTACGTATGGAAATTGAATTTAATAAAAACCTATTAGAAGTACAGGAAATTATAGGGAAGATATCCAACATCATCATGAACAGTAGAACAGGTATCCTAATACAAGACATTTTAATAGTTCAAGAGATATACGAATCTGAAATAAATTTCGATAAACTTGAAGAATTAGAGATAACTTTAGCAACTTATAATGAAAACCTATTAATTATCTTAAGCACTCCTGAATATACTGATAAACTATTTAACAAAATTTATATACAGGGTGGCACATGAATCGTGCTACAAAAATAAAACGTAATAACTTTTTTTCAGTGTGAGTCATCGCCTTACTGTTTTTTATTTTATAGGCTACTATTTAGATTTATCAAAATGAATGCTTGGGATACTGAAAAAAGGATTTGGATAGTGCAGCGATACCATTCTTTGCAGTAAGTCATTTCCGTCCAAAAGGAATTTAGGCTGGAGTTTGGCGGTACTCCCCGAGTAGATGGACCATTATGAGGCTGGTGAACATGTTTGGCGGATCTGGAAGCGTCGAACGAAGGCCGTATCATCGAGATCCCAATGTTCGGGTTCAGGATACAATCTTGGCTGGTGCATCGGCAATACAGGCAAATCCAAGTGTTTCGACTCGAAACTTATCGGGCAAATTTGGAGTTAGCAGACGGTCATTACAACGGATACTTCATGATGACTTAAACTTGTTTCCGTACAAAGTCCACATAACAAGCAAGAATTTTGCCGAAAAATGATGGCAATGGCCGAAGAAGACAACACATTGATAAATTGTTTGTTCATTTCTGATGAGGCCCTTTTTGACTTAGACGGCAATGTTAACAAGCAAAATTGCCGTATATGGGGTGAATATAATCCAGAAATGCTCCATGAGACGGAACTGCAACCAGTAAGAGTCACTGTGTGGTGCGCAGTTTCATCAAGGTGTATTGTCGGGCCATACTTCCTTAAAGAAAACGGTGTAACACAAACTGTCAATAGGGACCGTTATTTAAAGATGTTGAAGGAGTTTTTTCATCCAGAACTTCGCTAAAGACGTATCCCTTTCAGCAGGATTTGCTTTCAACAAGATGGAGCAAGTACACACGCAGCCACACAATTTATGGCGGAGCTCCAACGAAAATTCCCAAACAAATTGATATCCAGAAACTGCACTTTCCGCTGGCCCCCAAGGTCACCTGACCTGAATGCACCAGACTTTTTTTTATGGGGTTACGTCAAGTAGGAATTGTACACAACGAAACCCAAACCTAGAAATTTGACTGAATTGAAGCAGTCCATTAAGACAATAATTCTGGCGATCCCATTTTCAACCCTTCAGGCCGCAATGAACAATTTTCTGATCAGGTGCCGCATATGCGTGGAGGAGTGTGGAGGTCATTTGCGGCCTATCATCTTTAAAAACCATTAGTTATTTAAAAGAAAATTTAATTTTTAATCCAATAAAAAAAATTAATGAAATACATCGTTTAAAATAGAAGTTATATAAATTTCTTATTGTAACACGATTCGTGCGCCACCCTGTACAAACATTCCCTGTAATGAATAAAATAATTCGAAACAAACAAAACTCATTATAATCTAGTACGTGGGGTTTTTTTGAATCCAAAAGGTGGGGTAGTAGCGATTTTTTAGTATGTTGTCAGGCTTCGGGCCTTAATGAAAAATCCAAGTTTTCGACCTCGATGCGGATGCGCTCGAGCCGCCATCTTGGATTTTCGGTACAAAAATTTGTTTTTTTGGTAATAACTCAAAAACGGTGGCTTTCACGACAAAGGATGTTTCTACAAAGTTAAAGAGGATACATTTTTTGTATAAAACATTTTTTTTGTAGCACATATATAGATAGATAGATAGATATTTTTTTATTGAAATACAATTAAATTTACATTAAATCACCGAATTATAAGCAAAAAAATCGTTAAAGCATGGCATTTGCCGTCTGCAAGATTGACAATTAATAAACACTTTTGTATTAAGCCATCAATATAAATCTCAAAACTAAAAAAGCAATTAACCATTTTTAACAATATAAATTATAATTAAATCAGAAGTCTTAATTCTTTATATCAGTTCTATATCTAATCGCAATTTTGCAATATTCATTTGCACATATCACACTCTAGAGATAAATCAGCCCTGTGCGGAATAAAATTTAGATTGATTAGTTCGCTACGAAGTCTGGCCATTGTTGAAATCACATGAATATTATTGGAATCACGAAAGTAATTTTTTTCACCAAGGTTATGATTTAGTCTGCTGTACGTTGATCTGAACAAAGAACTAGAAGCTTCATCTATGTATTCAGCTCTACACTTTTCATCAGCCCTTGATACAACATTATACAACATGTCGCTAGTTGACGATAGATCATCAACGTTTATATTACAATTAATGCGACACTTTTTTTTTTTTTTAAATTCATTTTTATTTCATTTTAACTTATAACTATCTTAAAGCTAGACAAAAATGTTTAAAACTAGCCTAATTATCAATAACTTACAACTAATTTACTGGCCCTTTACGGGCGCTCTAAACTAAACAATAACTCTTAGAACTAATGTCTTTCGACCTAAAAACTATTATAATTAAATCTAATTATTTTATTTTTTAACCAAGGAAACTTATTGACAAAAAACTTGGTATCTTATCATTTCTTTTTTACTTATAAGCTAAACCTAAATATAGACTTAAAATAATTAAAACTAAATACAACTAACTTATACTAACTATAAATAACTTAAACTACTTAAAATACCTAATAATACCCAAAACCACTTAAAACTACTTAAAAACTAGAACAGCCACAGCAGCATTTTTTTCGTTTTTTAATTTTTTTTTGTTTATTTTTTATATGCATGCAGACACACACCAACATGCAACCCACCCATACATGTACATACGCACATACATATACGTTCGCACATACATGTACAGACACGCAGATACATGCACGTATGCCCCCGCATACATACATATTTTTAATTTTTTTTTTTGGTGCCACCCCGACTGTTCCCTATACCTAATGCCCTAAATCTATGTAAGTCGGCCAAGATATAATATCTTCATCGACTTTCAATATCACGATGCTGTTCAGAGAGCCACCAGAACTGGTTCTCCTGTTTCGCCCTATCCCTCCGGTCCCGATCGGACACAGTCCTACTGAACCGAAGGCGCTCTTCTCCACCTTGAGCGATGACGTCTCGACCATACAGGAGTCGCCTATCCACAGTTTTCCGGCTGACGTGGTAGATGAGCAGAGCCGCCCCTCCATCCTGTATCAGCCCTCGACTGTCTAAATTGAGGAATGCCTCGGGAGGGATGTGACCACTTAACCGCGCACTCTCAAGATATTCGTTATTGGGGTAATAAGCCCCAAAAATTAAGCTGTTAGGTGAGGACATCGCTCTTGCAACGTGACCCCGAATCAGCTTAAACAAAAAATTATCTATTCTGTTTATGTTGGCTCCGTTGTATAGAACCTGGTTGGAATAATATCTTGTGTACTCCGACTCTGGTGTTCTGTGTAATCCAAGGCAACGTCTAAGACATTGCCTCTCAAACACCCGAATCTTTTCCATTTGAGATGGTGCAACGTTGAACCACACCGGGCATCCGTAGGCAATCATCGGCCTGATGGGGGACATGTAGCAAATCACCTTCACCCTGCTGTCAAGACGGCTGCTATAAAACAGTCGTTTTGTCAAGGCAAAGGCTCCCCTAGCCCTGGCCAAAGCAGCACCTATATGTCTGTCGAAATACAGGTACTGATCCAACCAGATGCCAAGGTACTTTACTACACTTTTACTCGCCAGTGGATGTCCATGTGGCCCTACGATCACCAGCTTGCGCCAGTTCTTTCTCGTATCCCTTGAGGCGCTAGACAACGGAGTCCTAAACAAAATAGTTTCTGATTTCTGGAAGTTGATTTTCAACTTCCAGTCATCACAATATCGCTGAATCTTGTCGAAGTCACTCTGCAAGAGACTTTTGATGACCTCAACTGTATTAGCTGTTCTGTACGCAATCAGATCGTCGGCGTACGCAATTGCCTGAGTTAGACTACCTATCAGATCGCTGGTGTAAATGCTAAATAGAATCGGCGAGTTAACCGCTACCTGCTGAAGACCATTATTAATATTAAAAATTGCGGTAGAAGTTACATTGCCACTCTTGACAACAAACTTTCTACCATTTAGCATGTCATAAAGCATATACAATAGAGGTTTACTTATACCTAGTTTGGTTAGCTTTAGATAGAGACCTTCTAACCATGCGGTGTCGAAGGCCTTCTCCAAATCAACCAGACAGGCACCCGTACACTGCTTTTTAGTTTTGTTCCATTGGATATCAGAAACTAGTTTAGACGCGGCATGAATTGTGTCATGTCCCGCCTTAAAACCGAACTGATTATCCGGGATGATATTTTTGTCCTCCGCCCACTTGAACAGGGCTCTATTAATATTAATGCGACACTCTTCAGCAAGACATTGCCACATTCTGTACCAGCTATTTTGATCTTGTATCGCTTTTATAGCTACTCTTCTCACTACCCGTGAATCATGCATTTTAAAAACGTTATGCAAGAAGTCCGCTTGCAACTTCAAAGTTTTTATAAACAAAGGTTTTAGTCCAGTTTCCAGCATGATGACGTAGTTTGGCGTGCTCTGAGGTAAATGAAATATTCTTTTAATAAAGTGCGTTAGTAGTTTTTCAACGGTGTTGTACTTTGTACAGATCCATACTTGCGGTCCATATAAAAGTATACTCTCAGCTACTGCTTCAAACACCTTAAATTTACTGCTATGCGGTATACTCTTATTCATAAAACATCGTTTCCATGCAATATTAATACCAGTTTTCGCCTTTATTAATTTCTCATTAAGATGCCTCTCCATATTTAAATTTTTTGTTATAATAATGCCAAGGTATTTGTACTCACGTAGACATTTTATATTTTGGTGATTGAAGCTCCATTTTTCATTTGACGCATTACGTCCACCACCATCTTTAAATATCATTACGTTGGATTTCTGAATGTTAACTATCAAGTTCCATAGCTGGCAGTATTGATAAGCCCTGTTGATGATGAGCTGCAAATTTTCCGGAGATTGAGCAAACATGATTACATCATCTGCAAAAAACAGTGCTTTAATACGCATCCCAGCATAATCAACTCCACCAGGCAGGTAGTCCACTCCCGATGATGTTAAAAACCAATCGGAGAGTTCTGTTCCAGTCAACACTGCCACCTTTGTTCCTCTATATAAGTCTTCAAGAACTCGTCCAAACTTCAATGACAACCCCAGACTATAGAGCTTGTAGAACAACGCACCTCTGTCGATTGTGTCAAAAGCGGCTTTAAAATCGATAAAAAATACATAAAATTTTTTTTCCTGATTCAAGAAGTTCTCTGCTAAGCTCTTGATTATAAAAATGTTGTCGATTCTGGAATAAGCAGGTCTAAGTCCAGCCTGGAACTCTTTCAGCAAGTTTCCGGTCTCGATCCAATTTACAAGTCGTTTATGCATCATCTTTGTAAATATCTTATAAGATGCGTCTAAAAAGGAAATCCCTGTGTAGTTTGCTGCATCTAATAGCGATCCTTTCTTGTGAATTTGTAATATGAGCTTGACAGTTCCATATTTAAAACATTCCACAGGACTACCATTTTCCCCGGCAGCTTTTCCATCTTCAAGGGTCGCAAGTGTTTCTTCTAACTCGTTAACAGAAAATGGAGAGTCTAAAATATTGTTTAAGAATCCAGGTGTCACAAAATGCCATTTAGCTGGTATTGATTCAGGATTAAAAGGATTCTTGAAATGTAAAATCAGTAAGTTCGTAGACAGTTTTGTGTGGATAGAACATTTTTTTCCATTCAGCTCCCGAGCCAGTTTCCAAAAGTCAGCTGAAATTTTACAGGAAGCCAACTTTTCTGCTTGCATTTCAGCATATATCTTTTTCTTTGACTTACAAAGTTCTTTAAACTTCCTATTTGCCTCTATGTAAAAACCCTAAATAGTCCTTGGGTGGAGTTGCGGAAAATTCTCAGCCAAGCAAGAGATGTTTTTCGGGCTTTTTGACATGCTTCAGCAAACCATGGTTCTATACTTGTTTGGCTTAAACTTTGGATGAATCCTTGTTGAGGGTAGGAAGCCTTTATAATCCGTTCTAATATAGAAAAGTCTTCAATTTGATGAATTTAGAGTAGCAAATCCAAAGAATGTCGATACTCCTGAGCCTCTCTCCAGTTAAGTTTGGGAAGAATTCGCATAGAAGTCGTTTCATCATCATGTTGAATAAGAAGTTGCATTGTCACACCAACAGGTAGGTGGTCTGAATATGGCACTTCTTTAGTCTCCAAATTTTTCACAAAACGTTCCCAATCTTCCCCTACCATACCATAATCGATTACCGATGACCATTGTCCGCCAACAAACGTAAAGTGCCCTGATAAGTCACCCGCACTGGTCCCATTTATAATGCGAAGGCCAAACGAATCACAAAAGTCCAGCAATTTCCTTCCTCTATCATTACAACAAGCATCTTTTGGTCGCCAACGGCAACCTTTCTCAGCATTCATCATTCCTGATTCAGTGCCAACTCTCGCATTCAAATCTCCAATTGACAACACGTTTGAAGAATTTATACAGTTGAATATATCTAATAATTTTTCGAAGTCATTTTCCCATTTGTTACAATTTAAATAAATCGGCAGTATCGAAAGATGATTATTGTTAATTTTCAAATCTATAATCGAAATATCGTTGCATGTTCTAAACGTACAGTATACACGTAGTTAATTTTGAATCCAAAGAACACCTTCCACTTGCTCTCTCTCGTGTAGTATTCCTCGTCGCTGGTATCCACTTAAACGTAAAAGTATCATATAAAAAGATTAAATCCAAATTATTGATGAAATTATAGAAGACACTATCCAGAGATTTATTAGTTAGACCTGACACATTACACGATAAAATTTTAAAACAATCGTTCTTTAATTCTAATACATTATTTAATAATTTGTTTACTACTTTTGGCTTGACTACTACTACCGACACCACTGCACTATGGGTATTGAACTGCATTACCGACGCTATTGGGTTGCAAGCTTGCTGTCATCTGAGCACTGTCTCTGCAATCTGTCACAATATTATTGAACATGATTAAACCATCTGCATCATCACATTTTAGGGTGTTGTTTTCATCCAAATAGAAAGTCTTATGATCTATTATAAGTGTTTGCCCAGGAAGTAATACTTTGATATTTCCGTTCTTTGTGTTAATTTTTGTTTTTATCTGAAGCAGGAGCTTACGTTTTTCCCTTGCAGCTTTGGTGTAGTCTCGATGCATAGAGATGCCGGTGTCGCGCAATTTAAAAGCCGACTTCAAGATACGTGGTACATAATCGCTATTTTGAAGTTCGGCGAAGATATTGGCAATTCTATTGTCTCTCGACCGAATTACTATTGTTTTGGTTATCGCAGTTGGATTCTTATCTTGCAAAAGTTCAAGGCAAATACTTTTTGCTTTCTCTATTGCATGCTGGTCGTCTCCTTGTGATGGAATATGCAATACCAAGTTATTTTCCTTTGTTTTCTTTTCGAGCAGATCAATTTGACGCTCAAGTACGTAGCATTTGTTCTCTACTTGCTGCAGCTTAGACTGAAGCATAACGTTGCTTTGCTCAAGTGGTTCCATTTTTGATTTAACTTCAAGCAAGTCAGATTTAGTGGGTATATTCTTAAGATGATCGCCAAGCAATGCTGCTAGTGAAGACGCGAGTGTTTTTAGATCCACTAATTGCATACTACCGATGTTTGCATCCCTAATCACCTTTGCTTCAAAGAGGGTTATATTGTGATCCGGGGAAAGTGAAGAACGCGGTCTTTTTGACACCTGCATTTGTGGGTGGGTGTCACTATTTCTGTTATCACAAAGCGGTTGTGCGTTGTTGTTGCTTTTGTTCTCAGTACTTGAATTTTTGTTTTTAATGTTGACTTTCTTTGGCGGTGTTCTTCGTTTAATTTTCATTTTTTTCGCGGCGATATTAATTACTATATACTATACGATATTAAGGCTAAATTTCAGCTCACCTTAGAAATAGGAATTCCTAGCGATTTATTTTTTAAAAAATAAACTCTTAAAATTTCACAAAAGACTTTTTAATATTAAATAATTAAAACAATATCTGAAGCTTAAATACAATGTCAACCAAACTTGGGGAGCCAGGGTTGCCAATCTCAAATATGTAGCACATATATGTTAGGAGTTATAGCTCCGTGAAGTTGCATTATTTGGAAAAAAATGCGGAAACTTCATTTCCGTTGAGATTTATTATATTATTCTTATTATATAATCATTATATTTTTACCTAATTATGAGAAAAAAAACTAAAAAAGCACTTGAATATTATCATTAAACAGTATTTTACTTTTCGTAAGCAAAGTTTAAGGCGAAAAGCATTTCGCATATTTGTTTTTAAATTTAAGAATAGTAAATTATGATTTTAGAGCGTTACAAAAATTAATTTCTACTACAGTTTGGTACGTTTCGGTGGTCCGGGTTGGTTATTGTCAGTGTCCTGGTCGTAGTTGGCTGTGTCCAAAAAATTGTCGTCATCCTGGTCCTCGCTTTCAATTAGGATTAAATGAATGAATTAATGAATGAATTTGGGATATTGATGCACTGCCACCTTGAGATCTATTGTGCACCCCTACATAACTGGATGATATTGCTCATTTTGCAGTACGTCCTCTAAATTAATTCTTTTGAGGAATTTTAGTATTTGTGTTATTTCAATGGAGGGAAGTCACTTTGCGATATTAGGTGATGTACATAAATTCTATATCTGGTGAATGACGGCTCCTCGTACAGAGGAGACACCTCCTCTATTTTTGCAATCATTGCTACTTTCGAGATTTCGCTCTGCGCATTTTTCTATTGCGTCAATCTCCGCCTGGAAAATGCTAGTGGATTACCCATCAGAAAGGAGAGTTTAGTTCTAGGCCCAGAAACTCCTGCACCAGTCCCTTCAGTTGTTCTAGATCCATCAGTGTAGCACTTGATGGCATTTGCCTTGAGTGTGTAGTTAAAATTCTCTCCCATCCATTCTTTTTTGGAACTTAACTCCGTTCTGAAGTTTTTTCGAAGTTATATTTTTTAATCACACCATCATACTATCTCTAGGATTGTCCAAAAGTTTTGTTGCTGTATACCTAAGAATCAAGGTTCTTTACTTAGAACCTATTATTTTCCCCGGCCCAGTTCCATCTTGGCAAATTTCAAAATATCGCGTTTGACTTAATTTTCTACTACATCATACAATGGAGTTACGTTGATAATGACTTCCATTTCTGCTGTGGGTCACACTCTCATTACTCCGGTGATGCATAGGCATGCCAGCCTTTCCGTCTTTTCCTAGTTGTTACCCGTTCGGTTCTCTTGTGCCATGCAATCGCCTCATAAGTAATAATGGATCTTATCATCATGGTATACATTCATCTCAGGATGTTTGGCTTGCATCCCAATGTTTTACTTGCAAGTCTCTTGCATTTTCATATCGTGCGTGCTTCAGTGGCTTTCCCGACACTTGCCTCGACATGTTTGTAAAAGCTACACGAAAGCGTACTCCGGCCTAGGCAATGTTCTCTAGCGTAGCATCTTGTTGTTTGAAAATTTCAATTGTTTCATGAACCGTTCCGTTCTTTCTTTCAGCATACAAAATTTAGTTTTTCCCACATTGAATAGTGGACTCAATGTCAACTACTGAAGGCATGCAGGAACAAAATGTGTTTGGCTGCTTCTTCATAGTTCAGGGTACTTGCTG
Source organism: Philhelius pedissequus (assembly GCA_910595825.1). Taxonomy (NCBI): domain Eukaryota; kingdom Metazoa; phylum Arthropoda; class Insecta; order Diptera; family Syrphidae; genus Philhelius; species Philhelius pedissequus. The sequence continues at coordinate 143,176,291 of OU343161.1, read as the reverse complement.
AATATATCCTCTCAGCAGTTTTTCGTCTTTCAGACTTACGGAAGTAGATAGAACTTTCCGCTGGTGCTAAGGCTGTCGGAAGTACCTAAAGGTAAAAGTGTTTCGCGCCAAAAAAAACAGCATCAAATTGCTTCACTGCATAATACAATTACAGAGTTGACAATTAGCACATCGCAATCATCATTTGTTTAACTGTGATACTACGTTATTACTATTCAATTAGGGAAAAACAGAACAGAACGGTACATGAAATAATTAAAATTTCCAAACAATTCCATGCTAGCGACATGGATAAAGATAGTTTGGAAGCGATTCGTTTCCAACGCTTAGACAAATCTACACTGAGAAGATAGTTTAAACTTGCCTCCTACCACCTACAAAAGACGCGGCGCAATTCCACGCCCTTAAGGATATATCACCAAGTACAGAAATGGAGAGGCATAGAGAAAAATCATGAAGACTGGGGTTGGAACCATACGGGCGTAATTCCATATCAATGGCATAAAAACCAGCTCCCTATTCCTTATTAAAATCGGTATCTTGTAAGTGTAAAAAGGGGTGGGGTGGAGCATGAAGCTGCCGAAAGACTACACTTATATGTTCGGCTTCATGTGGCTTCCGAAACGGAGAATTTTGGGCAAATATGCCGGAAATCCGCATTGAAAGCGAGGACAAGGATGGCAATATTTTTCACGACACATACAGGACACAGACAACTACGACCAGGACACCGACAATAACGAACCCGGACTATCGAATAGTACCAAAATGTAGTATAAATTAATCTTGCTAACGCTCTAAAATCATAATATATTATAATTATTATTTTTTTTTCAATTTAGCTATATGCCTGTAAGACCTAAGGTATTTTAAATGCAACCTGAATTGGGTGGTTAGAAGAAAGAGAATGATAGGAAAGAATTTTTTGTTTGCACAGTGGATTTGAAAACCAGGTATTGACTATCTCATTTTAACCCATGGGTTAAAAAATTTTATTAATTTTTATTTTATTTTTATTAAAATTTTAGGTATAGAAAAGAATGCACCTAGCTTGGGGATCGAACCCCACGTCTACTTTAGCAATCAAGCACTTTTTCCATTGCGCCATTGCGAAAATTAAATTTAAAATTAAAATTTAAATACAAATAGGCGCTATACTTTTCGCATTTTACTTTGTTTAGGAAAAGTAACATACTGTTTAATGATAATATTCAAGTGGTACCTTTTAGTTTTTTTCTCATAATTATTTAAAACTATAATGATTATTTAATAAGAACAATATAATTTAACAAAAACAGCATCAAGTTGCTTCACTTCAAATTACAATTGCAGAGTTGAGAACTAGCTCATCGGCATCATATTCAATTTGTTTAATTGTGATACTACGTTATCCCTATTTAATCAGGGAAAAACAGAACAGAACGGCTCATGAAATAATTAAAATTTCCAACCAATAAGAAGCTATGGCGAGGCCGGAGTACGCTTTCTTGTTGTTTTAATGCTAGCGACATGGATAAAGATAGTCTGGCAGCTATACGGTTCCAACCCTACGCCAAATCTACGCTGAGAAGCAAGTTTAATCTTGCCTCCTTGCCACCTACAAAAAACTCGGCGCAATTCCACACCTTTAGGATAAACCACCAAGTACAGAAATGGAGAGGCATAGAGAAAAATCATGAAGTCTGGGGTTGGGAGCATGGACGGGCGTAAACCCGTATAAATGGCATAAAAACTACCTCCCGATTCCCTATTAAAATCGGTATCTTGCAAGTGCAGAAAGGGATGTGGTGGAGCATGCAGCTGCCGAAAAGCTGGACTTCAATGTTCGGCTTCATGTGGTTTCCAGAACGGAGAATTTTGGCAAATATGCCGGGAATCCACATTAAAAGCGAGGACGAGGATGGCGACATTTTTCAGGATACATATAGGGCACAGACAACTACGCCCAGGACTCCGACGATAACGAACCAGGACCATCGAAAATTACTAAAATGTAGCAGAAATTATTTTTAATTAATTCACTATTTTTGTTTCAATTTAGCTATATACCTGTCAGACCTAAGGTCTTTTAAATGCAACCTGAATTGCATGGCACTAGTTAGAAGAAAGAGAACTATAGGAAAGCATTTTTTGTTGGCACAGTGGACTTAAGAACCAGGTATTATCTCATTTGAACCCACACGTCTAAGTAAGCAATCAAGCACTTTATCCACAGCGCCATTGCCAAAATTTAAATTTAAAAACAAATATGCGCTATACTTTTCGCCTTTAACTTTGTTTACGAAAAGTAAATTACTGTTTAATGATAATATTCAAGTGCCTTTTAGTTTTTTTCTCATAATTATGTAAAACTATAATGATTATATATAAAGAATAATATAATTAAGCTCAACGGAAATGAAGTTTCCGTATTTTTTTCAAAATAGTGCAATTTCACGGAGCTGTAACTCCTAACATATGTGTACTACAAACATATGTGTGCTACAAACAAATGTTTTATATTATATAATTGGAAATTTTATATTCTTTAACTTATTAAAAATATCTTTCGTCGTGAAAGCCACTGTTTTTGAGTCATTACCAAAACAAATTTCTGTACATAAAATCCAAGATAACGGCTCGAGCGCATCCGCCTCGAGGTCAAAAACTTGGATTTTTTATTAAGGCCCCAAACCTTTTGCATTCAAACACCCATTTTTGATACCCACGTACTGGACTATTACTATGTTACAAAAGAAATTAAGAATTTACATGAAATAAAAGACAATTATATTAGTAACGTATTTAAAAATATCGCCAACTCAGATTGCAAAACCGAAAAATTGGAAGAAAAAAACAAGGAAAAATATTTAATAATCAAAAATTTACAAAAAGAAAAGATCAAACAAAATTGTAACAACCGAGATTACGCTCTAGAAGGACATTATATTCTAGAATTAGAAGATTGTAAGATAGAAACAAGAAATAAGATTTATAACAAAAAAATATACCATACTAATTTCAAAACTATACCATTGATAAATTATAACTTTACATAAGAAAACTATAAAGAATTAAACTTAGAATCAATTATTAATATAGAACGGTTAGAATCCAAAATACATAAACACATAACTTACAACTTGGTAACATTTGCGGTTGTTATAATAATTGTAATATTTGTAATCATATATTTAAGAATAAAATTAAAAATCCATTATAAATAAAAGCCTCCCAAGGGCTAATTCTAAACTATTGGAATCCTCTAAGGAGGGAGGGGCTATAACCACAGAAAAAAGTAAAGGCATTTTTTAATCTTTACATTTTTATTTCTAACAAAGCAAATGTGATACCATTTCCTTTCATCGTCATTAAATAAGACAAAGAAGAAAGAAATAAAAAGGTCCATCAAGTTAGCAGAGCAAGTTGGGCAGAACACAATTTTTGTGATGCCATAATTAGATGCTAATTAAGTGCTAATTAAGTACCCAAAAATAAAATTAAGTGCTCCAGTACTTTTGGAGAAAATTAATGTTCTGCTATCTTGATTTCAAGTTAGCAGAGTAATTACCTAAAATCCTTAAAACGTTGAATTGGAAAATTTGGTTTGGTATAATCTTTAGGTGCTATTTAAGTGCTCTACGAATCCAAAAAAAAAATTTCCAAAAAAATGTTTTTTTTTTTTTTTTTTTTTAAATATTGAAAAATAATTCCATTTTTTTTTTAGATTTTTCTCAAAAACTATGAGTTTTGTTGATACAAATCTTTTGTATTAATTAAGTGCCCACCTAGTTCGAATTAAGTACCCCATTTTCAGAAGTATTTTCGAAGATCTGAGTAAAAAAAAAAATTCCATTTTTCATACCTATATGCCCTGGTATCCTGCTCTGCTAACTTAATTGCAATATTTCTCGAAAACTATGAGTTTTTTTGATACAAATCTTTTTTATTAATTAAGTGCCCACCTAGTTCGAATTAAGTACCCCATTTTCAGAAGTATTTTCGAAGATCAGAGTCAAAAAAAAAATTATTCCATTTTTCATACCTATATGCCCTGGTATCCTGCTCTGCTAACTTAATTTCGATTTTTCTCAAAAAATATGAGTTTTTTTCTCATTTTCTCATTATCTCATTTCATACATATGTAACCTTGCTAATGTCCTTAACTAAAGAACATTCACATATGTTTGGTACCTATGTTTGTATGTATGTCACTGAATACCTAAGAACATATACATATATATAGGCTCCCATACCTACATATCAATATGTACATATTACCTAGGTTCAAGGTAAGGTACGTCTAAATCACATGAATACCTAGAGGAAGGTATCATCTACCTAGCACCTATAATACCTACCTATGAAGGTATGCATACCTACCTGACTCTATACCTACTACAGTTTCAATATAGGTACTATGTATATACCTTCATATGTTACATCTGCCTATGCATCTAGGTAATTCATACCACCTAGTTATTTTCATAATTTACACGAATTAAGTTAATTTACTAAGAATCAAGTTAAGCTTAACTACATCGAATAACTAGACTGAGCAAGTTAGTACGATCCAGTCGCGCATTTTATTTATTTTAAATTAAAGTTTTTCATTTTCCATGCCTGCATTTTCAACCCAAAGTCAATTGCACATATGTACATACATTCCTACATATAAGAATATTCATATAGAAGGGGTAAGTACTAATTTTAATTCCATTTTTCTTTCTAACGTTTTTGTTTTTTGATTTGTAAAAACAGAAGTTCTTATAATTTGGCAGAGCAGGATACCAGGGCATATAGGTATGAAAAATGGAATAATTTTTTTTTGACTCAGATCTTCGAAAATGCTTCTGAAAATGGGGTACTTAATTCGAGCTAGGTGGGCACTTAATTAATAAAAAAGATTTGTATCAAAAAAAAACTCATAGTTTTTGAGAAAAATCTAAAAAAAAAATGGAATTATTTTTCAATATTTTTTTTTTTTTTTTGAAAAGAAAAACATTTTTTTGGAAATTTTTTTTTTGGATTCGTAGAGCACTTAAATAGCACCTAAAGATTATACCAAACCAAATTTCCCAATTCAACGTTTTAAGGATTTTAGGTGATTGCTCTGCTAACTTGAAATCAAGATAGCAGAACATTAATTTTCTCCAAAAGTACTGGAGCACTTAATTTTATTTTTGGGTACTTAATTAGCACTTAATTAGCATCTAATTATGGCATCACAAAAATGTGTTCTGCCCAACTTGCTCTGCTAACTTGATGGACCTGAAATAAAACGCTGACAAAGTCTGTGATAACACAGTTCAGTTCTGAAGTAACGTACGTAGAATAAACGCGAAATAAAGAGCTCCGGTCTTCAAGTCCTTTTTTAAAACCTATTTTAATTAAAGTGCATTTATTTCTTACATATATATATATTTTTTTATATTGGTAGGGTATATAGTAATCCCACCGCTGCGCTGCCACCAATTTATTATGCCTATACGGTGCCGTGATTTCGTTTAAAGGCGCTTCTCCTTATCGGATAGTTAAAAGACAAGAAATAGGTATTTTGTGTTGAAGTTTTATTTTCTAAAAGTAAGCCCGCTGACTTTAGCTTGGCTGCGACCTTAGTTTTAGTATTAACATTAATATATTATTTTCTAAGTAGAACCTTTGTCTATAGATGGCTGCGACCTGGTTAGAATTGTGTTTAGGTAACTCTGACTCTTCGCTGATTGAGTGACAGTATTTATACCCTCAAATCCTACAAACCCTATTTCGTCCCTTATAATGCCTACTCTTGCATAGCTCTCAATATAGTACAATCATTGTATATAGAATCTATAGTTGTATTATACCGAACATCGAACTACTCGACGCCTAGTGTCCGAATGACGAAATTTCTCTCAACATTATAATGTTGAGGAACTTTAGATTTGAGGAAGAGGAATATGTGTAGATATAAGAGAGGATAAATGAAAAATCCGTGAATGTGAAGAAATATAAAAAAGTAAGAGAGTTCAAGTGAACAAAAAAATGAAACATTAACGGGATAACGTTAATTTTCGGTTTTGCATTGCATGCGAATTACTACATACATATATAAAATCAAACATAAAAACAAATACAACGATTCCGTTAAATTAGTTATTTTTTTTATTGTTCCGACAGTACAATAAAATGAAAATCTAGACATTCATTCATTGGCAGCTCTTTTTTCTGAAAATAAAATACTTATGAGAATAGAATCAGGGAAATTCTGAGTGAAGAATAAAATAAAAAGAATAAACAAATGTAAGTGACAAAGCTATATTAATAAAAGCTAATGCCCCAGAGAGCATACACAACCGCAGAACATGCCAATACAGAGAAACAAATAAAATAATCTACATAAATCACTTTAGCGGAACCACGGAGTTCACCATACACACCAGGGATTGTTTTAATTGGTAATTGTTATGTTTTCTGGTAGTTATTATTTGAAATTGGTAATTCTAAATCATGTTTCTGGTTTTTACTATTTTGTACTGCACCCTATAATTAGCCCTTCCCTTTCTTTTTTGGACATGACCCATACTCCCAAAATAATGTTAACTTTTACTTAATTCGAACAAACAGAACTATCTTCTGAACAAACAGAACTAAAATGAGATACAAACATTTTCTCTAGATAAAAAGCTCGAGCTAAGACACAATCTACCTACAATTTTTTTGGCGAAACATGTGCCTTTGCCTTGTATCTGTGTATGTAAATGCTCGAATAAATTCTTCTGACAGCAAAAAAAAGAAAACCATAGCGTACCCAAAACAATCCCGATAGCTTTGTGTTGTTGTAATGCCTATGGAAAAAACAGCTAATGAACTAAATTTCTGCTGTCAAACACAAATCTGAAGTTACCCAAAAATTATTGGTTTTGTTTAGATTCATTTGGAAATTTTGAGAAAGAACTGATCACTGAGATGTATCTTTTAACAATCTTACAAAATCTTTTTTCCAAAGTTAATAAAATTCTGTCAACACTCACTCGAGATTCATCTTATTTTCATGTCTCAATCATTCGATCAACGAACTTATATTACAAATTTTCATATTATTCTTAGGCGATATTTTATTCTCTTGGAAAAAACCATATAAGAGCAAATTTGTGCGACAAGCCTTAGAACATCTATTTTAATTGATTGAACCTGGAAAACTTGAATCCGAGATCATTCATTAACAAATAGCAGTCGGTGTTACTTCGAAATCGTGATGAATGGAAGTGCGACATCGAAATAAAATTCGATCTACTCCAACGAATAAAATGCATGGCTGGATCGCACGTACTTGCTCTTATGTTCGATCACATCGTATGCAAAAGATTCTTAATAGAAACGCCTAAATATATTTTTAAAGTCATTTTTTACCTAAATTTGTATACACAAAATTTAATTTAATTTAATTTTTTCTAAAAAAATATGCTATGGTAATTTTAATTATTTAATAATATAAAATTAAAAACAAAATTTCAGAAAAAAAACACCTACCCGTTTTCGAAATATTGAATTTTCAAAAAAAAAAAACTTAAATTGATCGTAATCCGTAGAGCCGTTCATGAGAAATTCGAAAATCAAAAAAAAATCTTGTATGGCAGGTACCGTTAATAACAAGATGTATATGTAAAAAAAATGTTTGAACAAAATTGTAGAATCTACAAAAAGCAGTGCACACACAAATTTTTATCAAAATCGTTAGAGCCGTTTTCGTGAGATAATTAAGATGGTAGACAAATTTGTATGGCAAGTACCGTTACTTTTGGGGCTACCAAAACGATTCACGAATCTATTTGAGACAATCACCTAAAACGCTTAAGTGCCAAGTACAGCCGTTTATGCTGTAGGCCTTTCTACAGACCAGACAGATAGAATTGCGGGACCCACTTTTTTGGTGTTCTCTATCATCGTAATGTCAAGTTTTATTAAAATTTATACCTAGGTATATCGAAGTTAAAAATTGTTTTGTATGTGATGAACATTTGCCGTTTTATTACCTTTAAATAATGAGTTTTTAAATTCGTTGGTAATTCAGGTTTTTCCTTAAAACAGTCTCTGACAAACACCTTCGCATTCTTAGCGAACTGGAGCCGGTGAATACTCCGAACACACAGTCAAGGTAATGCCATCACAGTAAATACAACGAAATACTAAAAAGGGAGTTACGCAACATAGTAGCGGAACCACATGAGACCACCGCCAATGCCTATGCTGTCGAAGCAAAATGGAACCGGCGATACCCACGAACACACAGCCACGAGTTGCGTTCCTCTTTTAAAACGATCGAGTGGAACCGGCATCTAACACATCCCACGCACACGCAAACCTATGCACAAGTGGTGGTAGTTACAACACCCGGTCCATGGGGAACTGGCTTTCTTTCCTTTACCTGCACACTGACATACAAGTGGGAATAAGGGTGAACAGAGCAGACTATATCGTCACACACAACTCCTCGTAAATGCTTCTTATTATTTGTTAATAATTACACAAAAACTTTAAGATACTTAAGCAATTTACATAATAAAACAATTCTCCGTGAGAAAACTCACCTCTTTCTGCTTTTTTTAACCTATTAACACTTCATCCAATCACTATCAAAATTACTGAACTCAACTCAAGAAACAAGACTGTCTCCTCGTAAGAATTACAATTTTGTGCCAGTTCGTTTTTTTTTTTTTTTTTTTTTTTAATTCATTTTTATCTAATCTTCACTTACAACTATCTTAAAGCTAGACAAAAATGTTTAAAACTTGCCTAATTATCAATAACTTACAACTAATTTACTGGCCCTTTCCGGGCGCTCTAAACTAAACTATATCTCTTAATACTAATGTCTTTGGACCTAAAAACTATTTTAATTAAATCTAATTATTTTATTTTTATTTAACCAAGAAAATTTTACTACAAAAACTTAGTACCAGATCATTTTAAATTTTTTACCTAGAACTACCTAAAGCTAGACTAAAAATAATTAAAGCTAGATACAACTTATACTAACTAAAAATAACTTAAGCTACTTAAAATACCTAAAAATACCCAAAACCACTTAAAAACTAGAACAGCCACAGCAGCATTTTTCGTTTTAAATTTTTTTTGTTTATATTTTGTATACGCATGCAGACACACAACAACATGCCACCTACACATACATGTATATACGTTCATACATATACGCACGCACATACATATACAGACGCGCAGATGCATGCACCTATGCCGCCGCATACACATACATATATATATATATATATATATTTTTTTTTTTTTGGCGCCACCCCGACTGTTCCTTATACCTAATTTCCCTAAATCTATGTAAGTCGGCCAAGACATACATTCTTAATCGACTTTAGCTATCAAACTGCTGTTCAGAGAGCCACCAGAACTGGTTCTCTTGTTTCGCCCTATCCCTTCGGTCCCGATCGGACACAGTCCTACTGAACCGAAGGCGCTCTTCTCCACCTTGAGCGATGACGTCTCGACCATAAGGGAGTCGCCTATCTACAGTTTTACGGCTGACGTGGTAGATAAGCGGAACCGCCATTCTATCCTGTATCAGCCCTCGACTGTCTAAATAGAGGAATGCCTAGGGAGGGATGTAACCACTTAACCGCGCACTCTCAAAATATTCGTTATTGGGGTAATAAGCCCCAAAAATTAAGCTGTTAGTTGAGGCCATCGCTCTTGCAACGTGACCCTGAATCAGCTTAAACAAAAAATTATCTATTCTGTTTATGTTGGCTCCGTTGTATAGAACCTGGTTGGAATAATATCTTGTGTACTCCGACACTGGTGTTCTGTGTAATCCAAGGCAACGTCTAAGACATTGCCTCTCAAGCACCCGAATCTTTTCCATTTGAGATTGTGCAACGTTGAACCACACCGGGCATCCGTAGGCAATCATCGGCCTGATGAGGGCCATGTAGCAAATCACCTTTACCCTGCTGTCAAGACGGCTGCTATAAAACAGTCGTTTTGTCAAGGCAAAGGCTCCCCTAGCCCTGGCCAAAGCAGCACCTATATGTCTGTCGAAATACAGGTACTGATCCTGCCAGATGCCAAGGTACTTCACTACACTTTTACTCGCCAGTGGATGTCCATGTGGCCCTACGATCACCAGCTTGCGCCAGTTCTTTCTCGTATCCCTTGAGGCTCTAGACAACGGAGTCCTAAACAAAATAGTTTCTGATTTCTGGAAGTTGATTTTCAACTTCCAGTCATCACAATATCGCTGAATCTTGTCGAAGTCACTCTGCAAGAGACTTTTGATGACCTCAACTGTATTAGCTGTTCTGTACGCAATTAGATCGTCGGCGTACGCAATTGCCTGAGTTAGTCTACTTATCAGATCGCTGGTGTAAATGCTGAATAGAATCGGCGAGTTAACCGCTCCCTGCTGAAGACCATTATTAATATTAAAAATTGCGGTAGAAGTTACATTGCCACTCTTGACAACAAACTTTCTATCATTTAGCATGTCATAAAGCATATACAATAGAGGTTTCCTTATACCTAGTCTGGTTAGCTTTAGATAGAGACCTTCTAACCATACGGTGTCGAAGGCCTTCTCCAAATCGACCAGACAGGCACCCGTACACTGCTTTTTAGTTTTGTTCCATTGGATATCAGAAACTAGTTTAGACGCGGCATGAATTGTGTCATGTCCTGCCTTTAAACCAAACTGATTATCCGGGATGATATTTTTGTCCTCCGCCCACTTGAACAGGGCTCTATTAATAACCTTTTCAAATACTTTGCTGATACTCGGAAGAAGAATTATCGACCGGAGATTCGCCGGATTGGAGTTGTCCTTTCCCTTTTTTGGGAGAGGGTGCACCACAGCTGTCTTCCACCGCACTGGATAATATGCATTATTCAGCGCGTTGTTAAACAGTGTGGTATAAATGTCAACTGCTTCTTGAGGTAAATGTCGTAGTACAACGTTGGATATACCATCGACTCCTGCAGACTTCTTTTTCTTTAATGAATCGAAGATGAGCTGGAGCTCATTCTTCGAAATTAACAGGGGACTGGGCCCATTTCGGTCGGCGATTATGGCGTTTGCCAAATCTTCATCATTAAACCCCGTAAAACCAAGGTTCTCAGATCGCCATTCGCTTATATCGTTTCGGAGCCATAAGTGATGAAGCAGAGCTCTGTTCTCCAGGTCGTGATTCGGGCGAATTCTAGCATTCACCTTGTACACTTGCTGGAAAGCAGCCCCCACAGCATCCACTCTCTCCTGCGGATCTTCTACTATATAGAGGTCATCGTCCAATACGGCATCCTCTGGGTCTATGCCTGCTGTCAGAAGTACGTCTCTGTTCTCTGTCGTCCTCTGGAGCTTAAGATACGGAAGATCGTTTTGATCCTTTCTTCTAAAAATCTTATTAATTTTTGGGAACATACTTGGGTCGCTAGAGTTAACGACACGAATTTTATTGTCCCAGAACAAATTAATAGCCAACCTATAATTTTCTTTGATCAATTGGTTGATGTTTTGATGGACGACTTCAGTGTCCTAATCTCCAGATCTCGTGTATCAGTAAACCGTCTGTACAAGCGTTTTAGTCTTGTTAGAAGTCCACTTTTTTGTCTGTGAAGTGCGTCAATTGTCGCGTTACGGTATATGTCAGTTGCGTTACGTTCTTTGTATTTCGGTATTGTTCTGTTCATTGTTCGTAGAATCGTTTCATCAATTTGTTCTAAGTATCTGTCGATTTCAGTATTTGTTAGGTTCCTATCATTTGGTGGGGATATACCATTCACTCAATAAGGCATTGGAGAAACGTGGCCAGCGCACCTTACTGTAATTGTAAGTATGCACAGGCACATACTCCTCCAACTCCATAAGCTGGTTCGGAAGTTGTATTACGGCGGCGAGTCCGCAGTGGTCACTGTCGTACTCGATCGTTCGTAAACAATTTCTTGGCCGTTGACCCACAGCGTCAGTAATTGTTAGTCTTGCGTCTTTAAGCAATAGATCCAGATAGGCACCGCTTCTTGGGAACGATGGCCTGTCTGTGGCTAGAAGATCGATGCGATACTCAAGGTTGTATCGACCCATCCAATTAAATAGATGGTTAATTCGAGGATTTTGTATTTGATTTCCCCAATCTGTGTGCTTGGCGTTTAAATCACCCGCCAATATATAGTAATTCTCTTCCGAGCTCAATCTTAAGTATTCAAAAAGCTTTTCAAGCTCTGTTATAAACTGTGTGGGCTGAGGTGTTTCCGGTGCATAGGCAGCGATCACATACATTCGCTTCCCCTGTTGGAGATGAATGCATATGATACATGCCTCTAACGTCCGAAATTTTCGCACATCACTATTATATATTACCTTATGACTAATGCCTTTACCTATAAAGATTGCGACGCCCCCTCCTTGAGTGGAGTTGGGTCGGTCTCTCCTTACGATATTGTAATTGTTGTTAGTCAATTTATGTTTCTGGTTAAGCTTAGTTTCGCTAGCCATAAACACATCTGGACTTATGTCTTTAAGCAATTGGATTAAATTCGCTCTATGTTCGGTCCTAATCAATAAATTTACACAGTTCGTTTTGTTCCACATAGTTTCCAACAATCTAATAACAGTATTGCCAGAGTGCCACTTTTAATTACAACCTACAGAAAGTTTTAAGAATACACATTCATTTATTTTTTATCGGTGCTACCAATTTCACTTACACATATGTGTGAAATATTATTCTTTTGGATTGAATTTGGTTTGCATAATAGGCTTTTCACACCAAACATAAAACCGGGTTTTCAGCTAAAAGTTAACGAAAACTCGAAAACCGTTCACAGTGAACATTTGCAATTTTTCGTTTGACATTTCAATTATTTTGGCACCACATACAAGAACAAATACGTTGTGAATTGAAATTGAAATTACTCCAGACAGCTGTTTTTTTTCGTTTTTCCTGGCAGCAACCCTGCAGCTATTTATAAGCACTGAATGTTTTACAAGGAGTGTTTGTTTAGCTCGTCTTGCAAATCCAACATGTTTTCGACAGGTTTTATTTAAAACTGTAGTTTATAAAAACGAGTGGCTTATCAAAAATGTATGAGAAAACTTGTGTTTTCGCTTTAGGTTTTCAGTAAAAACCGATAATTTCGCGAAAAGCGTGTTTTGGGTTTGGTGTAAAAAGCCTATAATAAAATTCTGAAATTGAATTTGTGTTGTGATTGCCTTTTGGTTCATTTTTCTGATTATTGAAAGTTTCTTATTAGAATATTAAATTTCGTAATACCTACCATTGGGCATTTTTTTTTGAGTTGTTGAAAAGAAAATTGCGGAATAAAAATCCAAAATTATTTGCAAAAAAGGGTTTTTTACTTGCGATTATAGTTACTACGTAAAAGGCAAGTTATGCATTCGTCGGAAAAAAAAGTTTTGAGATAACAATCAAACATGACATTACGATGAAAGCGAAGACGAAAAAAATTGTCTAAAAATTCTGTCGTCTGTATGTATGTATAGACACCTACAGCCCAAACGGGTGAGCCGAATCGCTTCAAACTTGGTATATAGAGTTTTTTAGGTATTGTACAGAGGGTAAATTGAAATTTTTTTTAGCTTAAAAAACCGATAACTGCCATATAACAGTTACGTTAAAGCCTATTCTTCTCGGAAACGACTCTAACGATTTTGATTTTAAAAAAATCAGTGTAGCTTTTTAGATACGACAGATCATATAGTTGAACAAAAATTTTAAATGTTTATAGGACCATTTTTTTTTGCTTTCCACTATCTCATAAATGACTTGACCGATTCTTTCGAAATCTCACACATATATAGATTTAGGTAGCCCAATTTATACTGCATACCAATATTTTAAATTAATAATCTTGGACTTTTAAAAATTAAATTCAGTATCTTTTTTTTAAACTTTGTGGTTTGTATTTTTGACAAAAAATATAAGAAAAAGTACTTTCTTCCTTTATGAATTAACTTACAAAAATCATTTTTTTGTAAATCATTACATGCATCATAACCATTAATCGCACGTAGCGCTAATATTCCCATACCTATTGTAAGTACTGTTCATGTGACTTTAACCTGGTTTCACTGTTATTTCATTTCATTCATAACAAGCTTACCTACATGAAGTAAATATAAGCTTAAGTCTTTTTAAAGGCAATCGAAACTATTTTATTGTGTTTCATCTGTTTATTCTTACCTTAGTACTTAAATTATATTAGGGTACTCTAGGCCACAAACACATATCTTTGGTATCTATGTCACTGAATACTATACAATTTCATTAAAATCCGTTCAATCGTTGATACGTGAAACCGGAACAATCATCCAACTATACGAACTACGAACTTTCACTTCTCTTTCAACCGCAACAGTTAATTTTATGGTAATAAAAATAACCGCTGTCAGTCCAAAACCGTTCATAAATTAAATCTCAAGTAATATCAAATTTCATCTAAGATTTTAAAAAATGAATGCATTTACATTAATAAATTATTGATGTATTAATACAAATTATTAGATACTGTATATGTACAAGTAAAACCTTAAAAGGATATATTTATACCTATGTATATTCACATCACTTAAAATTGATAAAGTCCATTGCAAATTGATCTGCAGTTTTACGTACCAGTTATAGGTTCCATTGAAACTCATTATTGAAAACTTTGACTATCAATTTTGCGGCACTTAAACAAATACGACATCGGTTTGTTTTGGGGTGACGTGAAATAACGCTAAACGAAATAAAATCAAATTCTAAAAATTTGGTCATATTACGTTTTCAAAAACGAAATAAGACCAAATTTGGAGTTTGGACTATTTTCAATTAACAAATCGAAATAAAGCAGTAAAGAAACACCACAACTTCTGTAAATCTTCTGCAAAAACACAATAAAAAATGAAATATTCATACGAAGTTTGGAGACTACATTCGTCCCATCACTAAGGTTGCCCCACTTCCAACCGCTGAAAGACCGGAGTCTTCCAGGGGGGCTGAATGTTCTGAAATGTGCTCCAAAAACAAGCCAAAACCTATAATCATTAACAGAAACACCCTGTAATTATTTTGCTTTACATTTTCATTATGTTAAATTCAATTTTTTCTTGCTATGTAATATACCTTCTAACGGCCCTTGCAGTAACTCTTGTTTGCATTACATGTACATACAAATATATTATCTAACTCATATTTTTCTATTTTCGCTTTGTAACGTTAACTTTGGGCAATCGTCACTCAGGCTCTTTGCTGTTTGACCACCACCGCGATAAGACACAATTTATTTGAAGTTGCGTTGGCCAAAAAGAATTAGTTTTATTAAGCTTTTAAAGCAATTAAATTAATATTCAATAAGAAAAGTTTTTTTTTCATTTTTTTTTATAATTTCGAATCAAATTGATCGTTTTAGCACTTTTTATCAGTTTAAAACACGATTTTTACCCACCATATACCATTCATTTTCATTATTATACATATGTATAATATATACATAAATATGTACATATATTTACATACCTAGGCCCCATCTACGCAGGTAGGTACACATTACCCTCCTAATTTACATAACTAAAATCTTTTTAAATATACATTTGTAGGATGGTACCTATGTCACCCTTCCCTTAATCATATGCATTCGACAATTCATTATACTAAGAATCAAGGTAATCTTACCTACTTCGGCTTTAAACCTGCACAGGATAACTAAGCTAGACTACCTATACCTACTAACAACTTCAGTGGTTAGCTACTACTTTACACTTAAGTTGTTAGCTACAAGAGCAAGTTCGTACGATCCACTCGTTTTTTATTTAACTTGCCTACCTTTATTGCGTAAATCTATATTTTCAAATGGATTTTTCAGGAAATTTTGATATTTTTGAGTATTTCTCAAATGATGAAAATGTAAAGTTTTCAATGCTACCTATAGAACATAAGATAACTATTAAAAATAAAATTCAAAAACCAGATCTTCAGTTATCAGAGAAGCATGGTAAAATTGTGCGTAAATTCCAAAACAAGTGGTATTCAAAATACGATTGGTTTCATGGAAGCCAAAATCTCAACAAATTATTCTGTTATCCATGCTTCTTCTTTGGGCTGGATTTTCCATTTGGAAGAAAAGTTTGCAGTACCATGAACAATTTTGAATCCAAGGCTAAAGAACATGAAAGTTCTAAAGGACACATTATTAACAGCGAACATTTTAAAATTTTAGGTAGTATTCGAATTGACCATCAGCTAATGAGCCTATATAAAATGGCTGTTATTCAACATAGTCGACAAGTCGATAGAAATGGAGCTATTGTTTTTAGGCTATTGGATGTGGTCAGTTTTTTGGCTAGACAAGAGCTAGCTCTTAGAGGTAATGACAACAATGTGGGGTCCCAAACTGGGGTAATCATCTCGAGCTATTTTATCCGCTGGAGAATCATTGATATAAACATAATTGAGTCGCTTACAATTGGTATAAGCAATAAACTGGATTCATGCCGACTCATTTCAATTCAGGCAGATGAAACTACTGATGTGTCCTGTGGGAGTGAACTTTGCGTTATTTTTAGATTTGTTTAAAATAATAAAGTCACTCAGCGTTTTTCTGTTTTTTTTTTTAATGTTTCAAAAGATAAAACAGCAAAGGGCATAGCTAATGTAATAGAAAATGTTCTCGAACAAAAAAAAATTAAGGACAAAGTGATCAGCCAGACATATGACGGAGCCAGTGTAATGGCTGGGCATACGAGAGGGGTTCAGGCACTTATTAGAAAAATATGCCCAACCACAATTTTTGTGCATTGTTGGGCACACCAACTAAATTTGGTGCTGCTTTATGGCTCAAAGCACATAAAGGAAGTCAAATTATTCTTATGCAACTTGCCTGCATTTCACTCATTTTTCTCTCGCTCTACATAAAGAACGAATTTGCTTAGGGAAGAATGGTTTTTATTGCCCCATCCGTCAGAAACAAGATGGAATTACCATTCAAGGGCTGTGCAGACGATAAAATGTCATACCAATCTAATTTATACGGTATTTTCATTTATCATAGAAAGTGACCGTTTTGATAGTGAAACTAGTAATGCAGCAGTTGGGTTGCACTGCATGATCAATGATTTTAAAATCTTTTTAAACTTATGTCTTTATGCAAAAATCTCTAATCTAATTGATCACCTTTTTAACTTGCTTCAACATAAAATGTCATCTAATATAGCTGTATGCAGGTAAAAAGTAAACGGCATCATAGAAAGTTTGAAAAGACTGAGAACAGATGAAACAATAAATGAGTGCATCCTTGAAGGAAAGATAATAATCAAGGAGTTGGAACAAAATGTGTATATGAAATAAGGGCTGACGAGTCACAAAACGAAGTGGTTTTTATGATGGCTTACGCAATTTTAAACTGCATTTTAGTACATCTAGAGCTTAATGAAACTCTATTCGTAGAGTTGTTAAATAATGACAGATTTGCCAGATATCATAACAATTTTCCCAACCGTCCTTACCAAGTACTGCTTAAAAAATATGAACAATATTTTGATGCAGAAAACTTAAAAATTGAACTGCAAATTGTTTATTCCACCTCAAAACACTTAAAACCCTTGGACCTGCTAAACTTTTTAATTGAAAATGGCCTTGAAAATGTTTATTCAGAAACTTTTACTTTACTGAAGTTGTTTTTGACTATTATTAAGGATAAAAACATATTCAAGGAATAGAATGGCAGATTCAAGGCTAAAAAAACTTATCTCTACTTTCAATTGAAAAAGAATTGGTTAATGAATTAATGGTTTCAACTGACTTAAAAAACAAAGTAGTCGATATTATCGCAAATCAGAAGTCCAGCCGCATTGAATTAATTTATAAGCATATTTAGCCATAGTAAGAAAAAACCAGAAAAAGCAAAAACGAATAAAAAACAAAAAAAACTGAAAAAAAATTACAAAAAAGAAACAAAACATAAAAAAATAAAAAAAAATTAAAACTTTTGTAAAACTGTAAAACAAGCATTTAAACTTGCTTTTTAATTAGTTTAAAGAGCAAGTTTAGATGTCACTAATAACTAAATACCTATAAAAAAAAATAAAAACAGCAAAAAAAACTTTAAAAAAATCAAATAAAAGAAAAAAAACAAAACCTTCTTCAATACATCTACCTTGACGTGGTAAAAAGGCTTTAAGCCAATTGATGTAAGTGCTTAAAATGTGAAATAATGAATCAAAATATGTATCTACCCAGTTAAATGCACTGCCGCATGTCACTGAGTATAAGGTGGCCTTATAAAATCTACAGACATTTGCACGTGCTTTGGCTTGCATAAGATGCCTTTATACAAGCTATAGCTTGTATAAATTCCGTTGCAATTAACAGACTAAAACTAAGCACTCCACGCTACATCTAACGATCTAACGAAACCGAGATCAACATCTGGAAAAAATAGTTATTTGGAATAGGTACCTAATGGATTCGACAGCTAAAATAGAATAAATTTCAGTAGAATATCGTACCTATTTTATCATATAACCACCGAGATTTCGCCCTCCCATTCAACAAGAATAATTTAATTTAAATATGTTGTATGCAAAGTATTGAGCTCTCGCTCTATTATAAAGCTAAAGATGTACATACGCATAATGCATTTTGCAGTTTTTTCCAAATTACTCGGAAATTATAGGTTTTTTGAAAAAATGTGTAGGTACGCTTTGTAGCTAATGTCATTCTACACAAAAAAGATGCAGCCACTTTTTTCGTGCAGTTGGGGTGTAGTACATTAATTCAAAAAAATGTAATAAATTTATGTTTTTGAGTGGGTTTTTTTTGTTGTTTTTATTTATGTTTGCAAAAACATATTGACTACCATGCTTTCATTATTTTTTGTTATTTTTATAGCCAATTATGCCTATTCTGCCACATCTGTTATTCTCCTATGAATTTACTGTTATCATGAATAACTGATCTTCACTATAAAAGACATTTTATAATTGGTATTCAGGAGTTCGATCATAAAAGTTCGATTATAAAAGTCTCTTATGTAACTTCGAAAAAGAAAAATTTATACGAACAGACCTAAAACCTGCTATCAAATTATCAGCTGTAATAGGTAAATAAAAATTCTTGCAAGTCGGCACTGACTAATGACAATATAAAATAAACCTGCGGAATGATCGTGTTTTGTTTCGCGTAGATAAATATTAACTAATCTTTGAAATTTGTCCATAACAGTTCCTGAATTTAATATGTCCAATATAAAAGATTGTACAAAACGAACTCCGTCAAGTTAAGCAACAATTTCTTTTTGTTTCATCCATCAATTGTCTTCTGTGCTTTTGTGTAGATATTGAAATAATTAGTTTGCAATTATTTACATATTTGTGTTTGTTATTATGTATTTTAAAAATATTTTGTTATATCTGTTCTTTTACGAACAATTATTAACGAAATAAAAGTTTTACTTCATATATTGAAATCTTTTATGATAAAAGTAACAAAAATGTGTCTTTTATTCTTTTATGATTCATATCAGATTCCATAACAGACTGTGACAGACATGCTGAATACCATAAATGTAGTTGTAAAAGACTTCTTAATGAATGAATGAATGAATAAACTTTAGTGAGACTAAATTATTGCACAGATTATTTTTTTTTCATATTAAATTATAGATTTCATAAGATTATCGACTTTGAATTGGTCTGATATACATTGACATTATTTAATATACAACTTTCTTCACAATTTTCTTTATTCTTTGATTACATGTGATTGCTCAAAGTGTCACAAGGCAATTTTGTACATTGGTATACTTAAAACTAAAAAAAAAAAACGAAACAAGAGGGAAGGTGGTGTTAGTCAGCGATGAGACCGCTACACATTCGGCGCATTAACTGCTGCCAGTAGTTTTAACAATGTTGTATTATGTCTCTTATTAATTTTATTTGATTTAATTACAATATATTTTTTTTTTGTAGTTGCTTTTATTTCATTGTCATGTTCGTAAATATATGATATTTGGTGGTAGTACTACAATATTCATTTATAATATATCTTATACTTTGTAATTTAAATAATTTACTTAGGTAATTACATTTTTTTTCTTTTTTATTGTATTTTACTTAGCAACTTAACTGATCTAATTAGTGATTAAATATAATGATTCAGGACGTAGGCTATGATTTAAGAAATGATGTTGAAGAACGTACAAAAGAGTACTTAATTCAACCACTTTGTCTACACTTATTATGGAGTTAATATTTTAAGAGATGAGATTGTGTGTCATGATTATGTAAGAGAAGCAATAAAGATTAGATACGCTAAAGGATTGTCGGTATGTTTGAGTTTGGTATACTCAGACGGGAAATTTTTTACCCTAGCAATCAATTCAGTGATTGAAATACCTAAGAAGTTAAATGTTTCATTAATAAAGTCCGAAAAATCAGATTTGCCTCTATTTTGATTAATTCTATTGGAATTGACGATTGAAGAACTTAGTTCTTTAGCATTTGCCTGACTTTGACCACCACGGATGGTGGTCTTAAAATTAAACAAGCCAGACCACGGGTATTATTTTCTAGGTGTCTGAATTCGACCGAATTCCCTAAGAAGAATATAACTCACAGTGCTTAAAAGCTGTACATTTTATTTGTGTCGGTAGCCATCGACTAAAATATTGCCTCTTAGAAAGGTACTACAGCATCTAACTGATGAGCCTAACTGTAGTACCTGGGCGAAACGCATATTAATTTGGCCAAAAAGTCGAAAAAAATCTCAATTAAAATCGTAATTACATTCCACAAACTTAATAACAAAAACAATACCTACGTATGTAAATGCGTTTGTATTGTTTTTGTTTTTACATTTATTCTTAAAATTAAACAAGCCAAGCCACGGGTATTATTTTCTAGGTGTCTTAATTCGACCGAATTCCCCAAGAAGAATATAATTCACAGTGCTTAAAAGCTGTACATTTTATTTGTGTCGGTAGCCATCGACTAAAATATTGCGTCTTAGAAAGGTACTACAGCATCTAACTGATGAGCCTAACTGTAGTACCTGGCCGAAACGCATATTTATTTGCAATAAAGGTCGCAAAAAATTTCAATTAAAATCATAATTACAGTCCACAAACTAAGGAACAAAAACAATACCTACGTATGTAAATGCGTTTGTATTGTTTTTGTTTCTGCATTTATTCTTGAAATTAAACAAGCCAGACCACGGGTATTATTTTCTAGGTGTTTGAATTCGACCGAATATCCCAAGAAGAATATAATTCACAGTGCTTAAAAGCTGTCAATTTTATTTGTGTCGGTAGCCATCGACTAAAATATTGAGTCTTAGAAAGGTACTACAGCATCTAACTGATGAGCTCAACTATAGTATCTGGGCGAAACGCATATTAATTTGGATTGAAGGTCGCAAAAAAAATCTCAATTAAAAACATTTTAAAGATAGTCATAACCCCTTTAGTGCGCCCAAAATATAAAAAAAAAACTACTTCATACGATATTCAGTTCTTTTTGTTTTTACATGTTTATAGATATCTTTTTTGTCTCCAAATAAAACGAGATTTATCAGTTGGAAGCCTACAATGCACTGACAATACTGCAGCTTTATTGGCAAGCTACATTGTACAAGCATCTTGCGGCGACTTCGTACCTGAAGATTACCCTGACCATACATATTTATCATCGCATAGATTTGTGCCTCGCCAGGATACTCTTATGCAAATTAAAATTATGGAGAATCACAAAAAGCACACGTAAGTAGACTATTAATAAATAATAAAATGTTGTGTAATGAGGTCAAAAAACCTTTTTTTTAAGTAACCAATCACCGGCTGAAGCTGATATGAATTTGCTAGAAACTGCTAGACGCTGTGAACTCTACGGCATGAAAATGCACTCTGCAAAGGACGTTGAGGGGGTGCCTTTAAACTTGTCAGTTGCCCATATGGGTGTTGCAGTTTATCAGGGAACCACTCGCATCAATATATTTTCTTGGGCGAAAATAAGAAAAATTTCTTTCAAGCGAAAACGTTTCCTTATAAAATTACACCCAGAAGGATATGTAAGTGCAGAACTCTTATTTAAAGTAACCAAAGTAAATAGTATAAATATTGTGTTTGTTAGGTTTATTATAAAGATACTGTAGAGTTCCTTTTTGATGGTAGAAACGAGTGCAAAAGCTTTTGGAAAAAATGTGTTGAAACCCATAGTTTTTTTCGTTGTGTTTCCATTAAGAATCTACCTAGACGAAAAAACAGAGTTTTATCAAGAGGAAGCTCATTTCGGTAAATTCAATAAAAAAATCTATTTTATGCCTTTAGTTCGTAAGATAGAAACTTTATTCTTATATTTACAGATATAGCGGCAAAACCCAGAAACAGATAATAGAATTTGTCAGGGAAAACTATGTTAAACGACAAAATTTTCACAGGTTAGTTTTCAGGTTTTAATTTTTATGAGTAATGCCCTTTTACATTAACATAGATAGAGCAATAAAACGCAAAAAATAAAAATACTTATAGAATTGATAATATACTACCTAAATATTTACTTAAATTTTGATGTTGAAATCGATAAAGGAAAACTTAATTAGAACTTAATCGACAGCTAAAAATTAATATTAAGTGCTTTAAAAATGGGCTTATGAAATCGAGAACAGTAAAATACTCCCAAAACATTACGCAGTACAGTCAATCGAACGTTTATGGAGAAATAGGAGTGGAAAATGGGCAACTTCGGAAAGACAATCGAAAACGACATAAGTTTAGCTGTAGGGACATAGGTCCCGATATCACTTTTTGGGACATAAGTCCCACACAGATGAGACATAAGTTCCAAAATCCAATTTGGGAGCTATATCCCACTTAGGTGGGACATAAGTCCCACAAAAATATTTGGGACTTATGTCCCACTATTAGGTTTTTTGGCACTTTTGTACAGTGTTTTTTGCAATTAAGTTCACATCGTTGGGTATATGGAGCTTAAGGAATCTTGGTTCCAAAATAAATTTGCATATACAGTAATACCCGGATAAGCGCCTCTCGCTTAAGTGTCTCTCGCTTAAGTGCCTAACCAGCATAAGAACCCTTTTTTAGAACCAAAATTCTGAGGATTGAGGAAAAAGTAATACTCTTAATGTACTATAATGATTCGTGTACCAAATGCCGTTAAAATCTATTTTGAATCAATAATTCAACAAGTCCGATTAAATATAATATAAGACACCTTCCTAATTAACTAAGTCTGGGCCTGGACAAAATCGTACAATTTTAATGATTAAACATTTAAATCTTGTTGGATATAGTTCACATTGGTTTTTTGTCAAAAAATCAATGTTTGATGAACTGAACTTAATAAGAATTGCGTACTGGTAGTTAACTGATGAATATAAGTGAGATCGCCGTGACGAATTTCAAATGGTATGGACTAAAGGCCCTTAAAAGCTATTGTGACTTAAATGTTTTTTTTAATCAAAAATGATTGTTTTAATTTTTGTATATGTAAATATAGAAATAAGTACCTAAGCGGGTTGTTTTATAACTGCCTAACATCTATTTTATGTTTTCAATAAAGATTTCACAATCTGTAATATGCGGATATTTATGTCCCACCAACACCAAACAAAAGTTGGGACTTATGTCCCACCGAGGTGATAAATATGACCCGAATTCGTTTTTGGGACTTGTGTTTCACCTATGTAGGACATACGTCCCAAAAAGCAAAATTGGGACTTATCTCCGCCATAAATTTAAACATTCATCCGTTGGTCGAACAAGTTTGTATAGGTTACTTTATTCAGAACAGGTCAATTCCCTAAATCAATAGTTTTTTAATCGGAAGACCATAAACTCTCCTCTTTACATATATGTTGGTCGTAGTTAAAATGATGAAATTAAAAACAATTTATTTCTTTAAAGGTGTTTAGAAAGCATAGATATCACGTGTAAATGGTAACTTATGATCTTCACATCCAAAGTGTAGATTACCTTTGCTTCAAGATGTCTGATTCATAAGCCTAGTACACTGCTGAAGCGAAACCAAAATGTTCGGTAGTATCCACTAGGAGAGCGAAATGCTAACGAAAACATGAAAAACACATTTTCTAGAAGAAAAAAACCAATCACAAAAAATCGCAAATAAACAAACTTTGATGAAAGAAACAACAAAAAATAATCATGACTAAAAATTCCAATGTAATTTTCCGCATACAATTAATTGGTATGTGTTATAAACTGTCTGCGAAAAAAGGGAGTGGAGACGTTTTCAATTTTGTCATGGAGCAGCGTAATGCAGAGCGAATAGCTGAACGTAAATTTTCGTTTATGGTTTCGTTCTGTCATTTTTGTATAGGATTTTTAGTTTCGCATTAGCAGCGTACAAAGCTTTATATTGAGTTTCATTCAAGAAAATATTTGGTGTTTCTGTCAAAAGATTTGATCTTTTTTTAAATGTGAAAGTTTCATTGCAACAAAAGCAAATCTAGATCAAATCTCCACACGAAATATTTTATCTGTGATGGGTTGTCAGATTTGATCTGAAGTCTTTTCTGTCGAATAGACAATAGCTGCGTTTTATTATCTATGGATCTGGGTTATTTTTTAACACGTAATACGAAAACAAAACGAGATCCAGATTTCTATCGTGGTTTCTATATGGATTTGCAAATATTAATATTAAATTCGGCAAACAAAGGCTACATATATGTACATAACCCAGATGGTTTTATTTTTACAGGGTCAACCATATGGGTTATTGGCACTAATAAAACACCGCTAATATTTTGTTTTGAACTTGTGCCAGTCTGTGTACTGTACGAAGAAGTTTTTAATTTAATAGAAGTTAATAATTTAATTTTATACATTTAGTGGAGTTTTTGAATGGTACGTCTACGTCTTCCTCGTCATCTGACGATAAAGATATGTTTTTTTCCAGACATGTATTCACTAATACTACAATTAAATCTGAAACAAGTCTCAATTTTTAGTACAGAGCTTTGAAATTTCAATGAAATCGCTATTAGCTAGTACCCAGTCTCTTCATTTTAAGCATGTTCTTGTTGTTAGCTTCAAATAAATACATTGAATCGCCTAGCAAGGGAGAGGTTTTAATTAAAACGTAGAGCTGTGTTAACCATGAATGATTCGATATTTTTGATTCGATCAACGAAAAGAATTGATGATTGAAATCACAAAACTTCGAGTTAGTCGATCCTAATTTCAATCATTTAGTTGAATGTCGATTTTCAATGTCAATCTCTCTTGATCGATTTCAATTGTTTAGATATTCAATACAATATACTTATTCCATTATATCAATCCTTAAGTATATCACATTCTCTGTTTCTTGGAGTTGGAATTGAAACTTCGAATTTTAAAATAATTTTATTTTATTTACATATTATACACACTGACGTATTTCGCATTAGACTTATGGCGTTTTTATTTGGCCATCCAGAATCCCTCTCTGATCCGGCATCCCAACTTAACACTTTTGTGTGATTCTGACGATTCTGAATTTTAATGTTATTGTAAATATATGTGGAAATAATTGTGTAGATGGAAATATTCAAATTCAAAAAAAAAAAAAAATTGTTACACAATTATGATACAACAAATAACAACAGTCGAGTTTGACGATCAAGTATATGAATATGTGAGTGCTTCTGGTTCCGATTCTGATTTCAAATCCAGAAGGAAAATTCAGTTCTTTTCAGAATAAAAACTGTCATTTTTTCCCAAGTGAACACTTTCAGAAAACTCCAGAAGGCTTCCGGATTGCCAAATAAAAACGACATTAGAAAACTGAAATGAAAATTAACAAAATTGAATGAATGAAATAAAAATGATCGAAAGATCGATAGATTGAAAAACTTACTTTCTTTACTTAGGCGGCTCCCGATCCATGGAGGGTCTCTGAATGGTATAGTGCGGTCTTCCATCGGTTGCGGTCCCTCGCACACTCCCTCCAGCCGTCAAGACTAAGCGCTCTTCTGTTTGCAACCGCCTGGTCCCTGTAGCGGAGGTTCGGTGTTCTTGGTCGTCTCGAACCTGAGGGCTAGGATTCGAATATTTTCTTGGCTCAATGTGGCTGAGCCAGTGTAGTCGACTCCCTTTGGCCCTTTGGACTACATCCACATCTAGGTACAGCTCGCACAATTTACAATTGAATCTTCTCCTCCATTCGCGCTTTTCGCATATTGGACCAAATATGCGCCGAAGAATTTTTCTCTCGAAAGTGCAGCGTATCAATGCCCCTTTTTTACTTACCGTCCAGCACTCGGTTCCGTAGAGTAGAACTGGTTAAATTAGCGTTTTATATAGTGTGCACTTTGTCTTTCGAGAAAGGAGTCTTGAACCCATTAGTTTGGCCAAACCGAAGTAGCTGCGGTTCGCTAGGGTAGGGTAATTCTTCGTCGGATTTCCTCTAAGGAGTCGTTCGTGGAGTTGATGCTTGTTCCGAGGTAGGTGAAATCCTTGACTGCCTCGAAATTACTGCTTCCAACAGTGGCGTATTGTCCTAGGCGATGGACATATGAGGCTTTGTTTGTTGACATATACATTGTTTTGTCCTCATTCACTTCAAGACCAACGCGTTTCACCTGTTCATCAATAGATCGATTTTATATTAAAACGGAATACGCAAAGGTCGAGCTCTGTGAATTGCTTACATATGCACCTCTTTTGAAAGGGAACTTTGTTTTCTATCACAGATGAGTAATACAAAGCTGGAAAATGTCGCAGCTATTTTTGTTTGACTATATGCTAGTATCGTTGTGACACTGATACTTTTGCATCCGTGTGTAGGATAAAACTGATATATTTGCATCTGGGAGAAGTAACAATCAGATTTTACACACCCACGTGCAACAATATTATTTTCTCTGCATCACATATTGGTATTGGACATCTCATCTAAGAAATTTAAAAAGAAAACAATGTATACATTTGTGCTTTGGAGTGTGCAATGTACGAAAGTTGCCATCTTGGTAATATTGACCTGTGGTTTATATAAGTAGGGCAGTTTAGAATGGACATAGGGTTGAGTTTAACTGTGAAGTGTGAATTAGATATAGTAAGCGACAACGGTGCCAAAATAATTAAGTATGTAACAAAAGCAGCGATTTGTACATTTTTGTCAGTCGAAAACAAAGACAATGCCTGTTTGATTGGCGAGCTCCTCAGACGGGCACTTTATGCAATAGAATTTAAAGAGTATGTTTTTTTATTTATTCCGGATAAGGAATAGAATGGATTTATCTTATTTTTTCAATTCCGTATAAGGAATAGAATGGATTTATGCAGAATAATCAGAATGAAATGAATAAAGAAACAAAAATAATATCCGCAATAGAAAAGAAAAAAGCTGTTTGAAAGTGTTGTGATTATGATAATAAAAAACAGATATGTCTATGGAAAATAGTAAAAATAAATTATTATTGATTTATTATTTAATGAAAACTCACATTTTATTGTTATTTATATATTTATTTCAATAATAAAAATATATTATTATTTATTATTATTATTTATTAATCAGAACATAAATGTTACATAATTAATCTTAAAGCTACAGCTCTAGCATCAAAAGCTTGTGGCAGGGGTTACATTTTAATTTTTGAAATATTTACTTATGAATATAGAATAAAAATATAATAAATGGTTGCTCATCCATTTTGTTTACTTAATGCTTTTCGTCTTTGGCTGCTGTCATTTTTTTGCTTTGATATGAGAGTGTTTTTCCGAGAATATTCTTTTCATCACGTGTTTAACATGGAATAAAAGGAATGCATTCCAAACGTTCCGGAATGAATATAATATTCCATGAAATAAAGAAACGCAAAACTGGTATTCCGAATATTCTGGACATCCCCGAATGAATAAAGAAACACACTTAAAATATGGCCATCTTAATATAAAAGATATGGCATAGTTATGTAGGAAGAAAATGGTTCAAACTTTGCATCTGGGGAAGGTTTTTGAGAACGTCGCTTTCGTGGCATGTTCGAAAGGTAAAATAACAAAAAAAAAGACTCACTCTAGAGACAATTTTAAACAAGAGTAAGCACGTGGCTACTATTGACACTGGTGCCTCTACCTAGACTGTGCGAAAATACTTGGCCAAGTTGACGTGACTACATAACACCAAGAGTTATCGTCTGTAAACAGCAACAGGAGAGGCAGCAAGTGTGTACGGAGAAATTTAGTTGAAGATCTTATTAGCGGAATTGAAGTTTTCACATATATTCTAATTAGCAGATAAATGTGACAAATGCATCATTGCAATCGACTTTATGAAATAGCCTGGAGTAATTCTGAATATCGGTAAGCAAGCTGTTAAGTTCCAAAATATAGAAAGTCCCATGATCTACGGCAACGAAAACTGATAAGCTCTGAGGACAGCTGTAATCAAAGAAGACATACCATGAGTGTCAAAAAAGTGTACACCTATAAACTTTATTTTTGCAATTCTGTTAGTGAAAGTGGGGTTGATATTTAAAGTAAAATACTTATCTTATGTTTTAAGGGGATTCATTTTCAATGCACATTGGCATATAAAAATTAACAAAATATATAGAATAAAAAATAACAACAACACTTCATTTTTATGGCGTCAAAAAAAATTACACCTTACCGAGATTACAATAGAGGGCTCTAATTATCGGGAAAACAACCGTTAAATTTATTGCTTTTCTGTCTTAGTCAGAATTTGTTGATCAGTGTATTTTATTGATTTAATTTCCACCGAAAAGTGCTTGTTTAAAATTATTTTAAAAAAAATAACTTAAAATGCGTAAGCAAAGTGCAGTTGAAAAATGAGAACTTGTTATAAAATTCAGAAAGGAAGGAGAATCTTACCGCGAAATAGTCCAAATAGTCGGCAGATGCCATAACACGTTAATTTTTTTTTTTTAAATTTGAAAAGTTGAAAGACGTAAAAGATCGACACCGTTCCGGAATCAATGTTTTTTGCGAAAAGTGTTCAATGCACGAAACAAAATAAAATTGGGATGTCAATGCGGTTTACGACAAACTTTGCTAATAGCGTATTTTTGCAAAATCAAAAGGGGTGAAATTTTGCTGAAATATGTACCACCCCATTAAACAATGCCATATTGAAGCTTGGAATAAAAGATACCAAAGTAAATAATTTTGAAAAGTTTAGCTGAAACAATATTTTGTAAGTATTATGTACTCAGGTTAACTGCATGATTTGCAGATTTCATATTGGAATCAATAATAATACCTAAGTATTGAAATTCGGATAGTCTTTCGAATAAAAAAAACAATTAGCACTAATAGTTTTCGTTACTAAAAACGTCATATCAGAAGTACCTCTTGATGAAAAGCTGTAGCCAGTTAGCTTAAAACTTTTGCATTCAGAGGAATGAAAGTATGATATCACGATATGACTTGAACCAATTCAGTATAAAACCACGAAAGCCAGCTTGTACAATTTTATCATTAAAAAGTTGTGATTTACTATGTCAAAAGCTTTGGTATAATTCAGCTGTAACCTTATTCTTATCAAGATTAATCATTATTTGATCACAGAACTGTAACAAAACGTGATAGAGGTAACTAAGTAACTTGAAATCCATGGCTTAAGCCTTATTGTTACCTTTTTTCGTAGAAAATTTAGTGAACAATTACAAACGTGCTGATCAAAGCTATCAATAAAATATATGTAGTAAGCTCATGCATATAAACATGAATAAACATTATCCCAAGACTCATACAAAAGTGAATCCTTTAGCTTACTAAAATTAATTTTTACTAAACTGTTAGTTTTCAGAGAAACCACAACCTTTATTTTTGAACTATTTACAAGAATTAAACGCACATGATTCGCACCTATCGACGGAAATATTACCAAAATGACCATAAATATGATCTAAACAACTGCCTGATATAATATGAGTATGTTCTTTGATAAAAGAAAACAGACCATGAGAAGCCAGCAGTGGTAAATAACTTGAAATCATTTCATTACGTTCCAAAATATTCAGATTGAAGTCCCCCAGAATTAATAAATTTTTAGAGGTTTCCTTGTCCAGCAAAACTGAAAATTCTTTAATGAACGTAGATATATGTTAAAAACGTGAAATTCATACACACAAATTATGACGTAAATATCATGGTTAATTACAATAGAAACCCTTAGCCCATCAGCACATTTAAAGTCGACATTAGTGACAAATTACCCTGCACCACCGGAAGCATAATGGTCATTAGTTTTGGCAACGACATTAAACCCTGGAAAATTATAATCGTCGTTTTCAAAACTATATATCCATATTTCAGGAATAAAGACAACATCTGAAACAAAAATAATCAATATGAGTAACTTAATCAGGGAAATTAGCTCTTAAGGCCATGTGAATTGCATTAAAATGTTGGTTAAATTTTGACACTAGCGTGGTGAAAAACAAGGGTTAGTTCTGTTAAGATTTGAGGTTTTCCAAGATAGAGTAATTTTGAATTGCAAACGATAACCGAAAAGAAAGATGAACTCCAAGAAGATCTACTGGGAAACCATATGATAAATGTAAATTTTAATTAATTCAATTGAAAAAAAAAAAATAATTAATATAAAATACTTATGATAGTTCATTTTTCGAATTTAATACAAATTGATTAGTGGTATTCACGATCTGGTGTACCAAGTCTTGTAAAATTGTAAAATTTTATTTTTTGTACAACAGACTGTGAACATTTCTTTACTAATCTGTAGCAACACTGAAGCAAATGTCAAAATCTGTTTAACATTTGTTCTGAAGAAGGCAGTTTGTGTCAAAAAAATCTTACACTCTTGTATTTTTCTGTTCTGTGTAAAAGTGTAAGATTTTGACATTCAGTATATTTTGAGGTTGTAGTGCAAAAAAATCCTACACTTTTACGCTTCTACAATGATACAAGACCAGATACATCGGATCGTGAATACCCCTATTGTTTTGTCAGATTCTTGTCAGCTGCAAAAACTAGTGTTTATATACAGAATCAACAAACCAACCATAATGGGAATTGTTTTGAAAAGATTTGGAATTGTTGTTTCAAAATATTAAATTAAGGATGTAAAACCGAAGCATTATAAGTAAAACTGAGATTTCGTTACATTTTTCGTGCCAAATTATTAAATTTATATCTTCTAAGTCGGATTTAGCGAAAGAAATTAATAAACTTGAACCATACAAAAAATGAAATGTTTTTAGGGAATTTTCTGAGATCTAGAAGGAATTTTAGCCAAAATAGTCTTTTAATAAATTCCTATTAACGTAGTTGAGAGAATCCATTATATTTAGATCCCGTTACCCTTATTTGTGTCGTTGCTGCTGTTGTTACTACTGCTACTACTGTTGTTTTTTTTTTGCTGCTGCCGACATCACAAGCGTATGAGTTTAAA
Source organism: Philhelius pedissequus (assembly GCA_910595825.1). NCBI lineage: Eukaryota > Metazoa > Arthropoda > Insecta > Diptera > Syrphidae > Philhelius > Philhelius pedissequus. Next base: position 143,144,907 of record OU343161.1, on the reverse strand, counting down.
TTTTTTCTATTCTTCGCCTTTGCATTTATTATTCGCTATTATTCGCTGTTTGGTAGTTAAAATTACGAATCCAACATAGATTATTCATTTTAGTTTCGATGAGGAGGTCGAACTCTTTGTCGCAAACTTCTATGGACAAGCTTTGGAAAAAATTATTTCTTCTGCCTTGACTAAACCATTTAAGTAGTTGTTATTTGGAATACCAACAATTACAATGTCATTACTTAGCTATATTTGTTGCTGCCAATTGAGCTTGCTCTCCACAATATTTACTTTGGAAGTTAGTGCAATAATTTCATTACGTACATAGCTTACTTATTTGCTCCAAAAAGCGACGGTTGGTATTGTCCAGATTCGTAAGATTTAAGTACACCATCTGCAAGGTACATTGGCTACCGTTGTCAGAGCCAGTCATAGGTGGATCTGGAACAATTAGGCGTTTAAACACAGCACATTTATCGCAACGAAATGACGATCCAATTGATTGTATATAACCGACATAATCTATAGGTTTAGTTAATTAAGCGCACTGAAGATCAAATAAATAATTATAACTGCACTCGATTTTTGAAAATGAGTTACGGACAATGTTTTGAGAACAAACAAATCAGATCATCTTTTTTATAAGAACTGTTATATTTTCTTAATTTTATTTAATTTAAAATAATTTGCTAGTTAGAGCCAAGTTTTCTTTGCGTTGCGCACCACACATTTCTTGAGAGAGAACATCTCTCACAATAGCACGTTCACCACATACGGACAGTCTTTTTGGCCTTCCGGAACGAGGTCGATCTTTTACGTTTTTGAACTAAATGTTGTTAAAAAATTTGTTCAATGTGTTTTTTTTAATTGTGCGCGGTAAGATTCTCCTTCCTTTCTTAATTTTATAACAAGTTCTCGTTTTTCAACTGCACTTTGCTTACCCATTTTAAGTTAATTTTTTAAATAATTTTAAACAAACAGTTTTCGGTGGAAATTAACTCAATAAAATACGTTGATCAACAAATTGTGAGTTAGAAAGAAAAACAAACTAAATGTAACGGTTGTTTTTCCGATAATCAGAACCCCATAGAGTATACCCGGCAAGGTGTACACTTTTGCTGACGCTCACATGGTACCTGTATGGATACTGAACATCAAACCGTACGAAGCTAAGCTCAGAAAAGGAGAAGTTGTTTGGGAATATAAATCTGTGTGCAATAACAAAGATCGCAGAAGTGGGCAGCCAGAAGTCGGTGGAGCCCCAAAATACATGAAAGCTAAAATTTTCAAGTCATCACATCTAAGCGAACATCAGCTTAGTATTGCTAGGAGTTTTCTTCGTGAGTAGATGATATATTTTCTTCACCAAACGGGCAGTATGGTCGAACACAAATTGTGCAACATCGAATCGACACAGGAGATATGCGACCGATTCCTCAACCAGCAAGACATATCCCATTCATCCATTGGCCAAACAAGATGAAGTCGAAGAGATGATATCGACTATGAAGAAAGATGGGCTAATCGAAAATTCAGAAAGGCAGTGGGCATCGCCTGTGTTTCTTATCAAGAAAAAAGATGTGGGCACTCGATTTTGTGTCGACTACCGATGGCTGATCGATGTGACGAAGAAAGTTAGTTATCTTTTACAAACAATTATTGAAACGTTAGACGAAATGGAAGGAGCTCAATGGTTTTCCACGTTAGATTTGAAAAGAGGCTATTAGCAGATAGAAATCCACCCAGAAGATCGGAAGATCGGCTTTCTCCACATAAAATGGTCTGTGGCAAATTAAGTTCATGCCATTGGCACTCTGTAATGCTTTTGCAATAGTTGAGCGTTTGGCGGAGTGCGTTTTGCAAAGACTTACTTGAATATTTTGCCTTGTTTACCTGGACGATGTCATCGTGTACGGAAAAAGATTTGATGAGCATTGTGAGAACCTTAAAGCAGAATTCAAAAGACTTCGAGAGCTCAACTAGAATAGAATCCAAATGAATGTGCGCTTTTCAAGACCGAAGTTAAATGTGTCATGTGGGGCTTATCGTATCGTCAGAGGGATTAAGAACTGATTCAGTAAAGTCGACAATTGCAAAAATTAGCCAACTTTAAAGACAATATCAACTCCAAAGCTTTCTTGGTCTAGCTAGTAGGCAAAACAAATCTAGTTAGTAGGCAAACCAAAACAGCTGCCGAAATTTCTGTGGAACAAACACAAGTTTTCCTATTTGATCTCTGCGCCATTTTATGAATAAACCTAAAACCTATCTTTTTTATGTTTAGAAAGAATAACCACCATTTCCTTTTCATAATCCTTCTTCTTGAATTGCCTTTAATAAAGATAAGTACATACTTAAATTACATAAAGTAATCTTCTTTTATTTCAATCATCATACTACATGAGCATAATTTCCAACAGGTTATGGGCCAAGAATTGCTAATACAGAAGGAATACAAATTTATTTATTAATATTTTTTTTGTATAAATCACTTTCGAAGTATGAACAACATAACCACGAGAATCGAGTCTTTGGGAAAGAAAACTTTAATAAGTGCAAGCTACAGATATAAGCACTCCTTATTTAAAATGACATAGTGGCGAAAAAGTTATTCCCAAAGTAGACGTAAGATATGTGGTATCAGAAGAAGCTCTCAAATGGTGGCTTGATGGTGATAGGAAAGGGCGATCCGATCTCATTCTGGCAATAAATCCTTCCGAACTGAAGCACGTGAAAAACTGCCTTACATCAAGTGCAGTGTGGAATAAACTACATGAAATTTACCAATCGAAAGGACCCGCTAGAAAAGCCACTCTACTGAAAAAACTAATTTTACATAAGATTGTCGATGGAGTGAACATCAGGGTTTACATTGCAGAATTCTTTGATGCTGTCGATAAATGATTAGATATGGGTATTTCAATAAACAGTGATCTTTTATCTATTATGCTTCTTAACAGCCTACCTAAAAGTTTCGACAACTTCGGATATGCAACTAAATCTCGCAATCAATTACCGAATGCAGAAACATTAAAAATAAAGGTCATTGAAGAATATGACGCGAGAAAAAGCAAAAACAAGGACTTTAATCAAAATGCAATGTATATTAAAAAGTACACAGATAACAGAGACGAACACGACAAAGAAGGTTATAGAAATCCGCAAAATAAATTTCAAAGTGTTCAAGTTTCAGTGTCACAATTATAAAAAGATCGGGCATAAAGCGTATGAATGTAGACAGAAGAGAAGCCAATCATTTGGCGGGCGGGGGGAATGCTCAAAAGTATGTGCTAAAGATGACGACTTTTCAAAAGCAACAACAGAATTTGCGTTGAAACATTGTGATGCAAATAATGACGGCAGTAGAGATGACTGGTGCCTCGATAGTGGATGTACTTCTCATATGACATATCAAAAGTCTAGCTATGATCAGATGAGGTGTATGAAAAAAGAATTGAATATAGCAAATGGTGAAGAACGACAATCCAAGGCATTGGTTCGGTAAGAATGTCGATGTCAGATGGAGATACTCAACAAAAATTAAGGCTGGATGATGTAATGTCTGTTTCAGATTTAAGAACCAATTTGCTGTCGGTAGCTAAAATAGTTGACAAAGGTTGTGCTGTAATTTTTGATGCCAAAGAGGCATCTGTGTTAGGGCCGAATGGTAAGGTAGTTTTGGTGGCTGAGAGACGATGTGATCTATAGTACATAACAAGTGGAAAGGAGGCAGCTAACTTTGTTTTGACAAAATGGTAAGCATTCTGAATCAGCGTACCCAGTAAGTAATAGATCTCGGACGACTGATTTACTGGAAATTGTCCACAGTGATATTTCTGGACCGATAAGAACATCGTCTTTTGGAGGGGCAAGGAATTTTGCTACTTTTATCAATGGCAAATCCCGTTGGTGCGAAATTTTTTTCTTGAAAAATAAAAGTGATATTTTCTCTGCTAAAGTATTTAAATCATTTGCAGAAACACATACAGGAAAGAAAATCAAATACCTACAGACGGACAATAGGCTAGAATACTGCAATAATCAATTTGATGCATTTTTAAAAGAGCACGGCATTCGAAGGAGGCTGAAAGTTCCCCACTCTCAGCTGCAGAACGGAGTTGCCGAGAGGAAAAACCGAACACTATTGGAAGCTGCGTGATGTATGATGATTCAGGCGAAAACAGCACCAACATTCTGGGCAGAAGCTGTCAATACTACGAACTATCTCAAAAACAGAAGTTGGACCAAATAAATTGAAGACACACCACATAGAATTTGGACTGGAATCCGCCAAACTGTAATTCATTTAAAAATATTTGGAACTAAAGCATTTATTTTAAATAAGCAGCCATCGAGAGGAAAGTTTGAGGATAAATCCGAAGAGTCCACTTTTGTGGGATACTCAAATGAGGCCAAGGTGTCTTGGCTGTGGTCACCTTCTAAGAGGAAAATTATTATAAGCCGTGACGTGCAATTTACAAATGATTTTAATTTTGATGCTAATTTTGATGATTGTTTTGACAAAATCGAATGCAATGACGATCAACCTTTAACGACCTCTGAAGAAAGCATTGAAATAGACTTGCATGGTGAAATAGGTTTAAGCCAAGACAAAGCGAATACCGATAACGAAACAGTTACAATTGAACCAACAAAGTCTACAAAGAAGAAAAACAAAGTTGGGCGAAAAACTGAAAACAGGTACCCAACAAAGAATCATTTTCTGAGGACATCTGTACGAAGGACTGCGACACACAAAGGGACTCACCGTTTTTTCAACTCGACAAGTTAACGAAAACACAAACAAGTCGGGATGTGAATACGAATCTGCGAATATGATTGGTGATGAAGACCCGTTGAACATCGAAGAAGCATTAAGCAGAGATGAAAGTAAAGAGCGGAAATGTGCTATAAAAATTAATATTTGGCTTATATCCAAAACAAAACCTGGGAATTAACCAATAGACCAAACGACGAAAGCGTTATTATTAGCGATTTTGTATTCACAACAAAATATAAAGCAAGTGGAAAAATCGTCAGAAGAAAATGTAGACTTGTAGCAAAAGGGTTTGCCCAGATAAAAGGTATCCACTTCCATGAAACGTTTGCTCCTGTGATTAGAGCTAGTTCTATAAGACTTCTAATGGCGATGGCTGTCGAGCATGGATGGGAAGTTCATCAAATGGATGTTGTAACAGCTTATTTAAATGGAGAATTAAATGAACGAGTTTACATGGAAATACCTGAGCTACTTAAAGAAACTCTGGATGAGATTAACTATTCGATAAATGACTAGGATGCATCTTTAGATGACCGAAAATCTTACACCGCTTTTGCTTTTAAGATACCTGGATCTGTTTTTAATTGGGAGGCACGAAAGCAAAAAACAGTTGCACTTTCAAGCACAGAGGCAGAGTACGTATACTTTTTTTAGTGGACTAATAAAGCGTGTATTCTGTTAGAAAGAAAAGTGTTAAATTAATTGTGAAGTAAAAATTTGGAAGTTGTTAAATTTGCGAACCAGAGAGAAAATAATGCTGTATTATGAATGAAGTACTGGATGTTATCTTCGAATGGTCAAATAAATAAGGTCTTATTCTAAATCCCTCTGAAACAAAGTGTTATTTCCCAAAATACTCTTGATTTGTTTTACTTCCGTCCCGTAGACCTGTGGCGTATGTGGAGAAATATAAAAATTTGCCGATTTTTTTTACGGAACTTTGACTGGGATCGATCATATCAACACTTAGGAAAACCTATCGTGTCTAAAGAAATATTTTGACCCACAAAAAATGTACACCACCTGGCAAATCCTTGCGAAATCACTTATAATTCCTATTTTCACTTTGAATTCTTCTGTAACTGCCACTCTACGAGCCACAGGCAGCTCGCAGTATTGCTTAACAGCTTTACTCGTTTTGTTTATTGCTTTAAAAAATATTGTCATATCTCTTTCTTTTCCAAATGTTTATTCGGTGTATAAGTTTTAAAAACCTCTTAATAATAAGGACTTTGATAACTTTGCTTAAGATTTATTCATAAGCAGACACCTATTGAACTTCATAATCAAATCCAAAAAATTATGGTACGCTTGAAACGAGGAGCCTGCCATTGAATTGTCTTCCGCTAGGGCTGTAGAGTTTGAACAACTTTCTTTGTGTACTGTTTCGGGAACATCCGCGGTCATATCGTTAAGACGTTGATGTTTTCTGCGGCAGTTGGCAGAACTTTGTAATCGTTTAAGTGGATTGCTGGGCTGATTCATATAGTCCACATTTGTCATTTGTTCAGACCCCGGTTACAATTTGGCCGGGAGTTTGGGTCATACTGGGTGTTTGCAATGTTTGGAGGTACAGGTGGGACCCCATGTATTTTGACATTGCTATTGAGTATATCCACCCCTATAATCAACAAATTTATAGGGATATTTATTGAATTTTTGCTTGCGATAAATATTCTATAGAGCAAGTTTTGCATATGCGAGAAAAATCGAAAAAATTATTTTTATCAAACTTGACATTTAAGATGATAGAGAACACCAAAATAGTTGGTCCCGCAATTTCATCTGTCTGTCTGTCCGTCGGTCTACAGTCCAAATGGCTGAAGCGATTCTCTTCAAACTTGGTACTTGATCGTTTTGTGTGATTCTCTCAAATAGATTTTTGAATCGTTTTGTTAGCCCCAAAAATAACGGTACTTACATTTTAATTTTTAATTTGAACCAAAATGTTCGAAAAAATTTTTCTTGGATCTTTGAAAAAAAAATAGGTTAAAAATTCAATACTTTGAAAACTAAATAATTTTTTTCGTGTGTAGGTGTAAAACCTTCAAAAGGCGCTATGATGACCGAAAAACGCCTGCTCTATAGGAGTGTGAGATTCTTACTTCACTAAAAATACCTCATCCTCCCGATTGCAACCAAGCTGAAACTTATCTATCAATTTATATTTTACGAATTTAATTAACATGTTGCAGGTGATAGTTCCAGCTTATACCGCGATTTTAAAGCGGATTCTCGTTTAGTGCACCAGGACGGAAGGCTTAGTCCTTCGCAGGCGGCGTAATAAATTCATATCATCGGTAATTTCGGTTAACGAACCTACTATAACAGTGTTGTAATATCTGTTTTCTATGATTTCGCGCGAACCGTGGAAATTGTGAGATCTCTGTGGAGATCTTCATTTTAAATGTACATTACAAACGATCTTAGCAGTTTTTTTTTCAAATTTTTGTAAGCTATTTAAATGAGAATCTCGAGTACAACCCCAGAGTTATATACCGTTAGTCCAGTCAAGTTTTTGCACCAGCCTGTACAAAATTAATTTGTTTTCGATACTGAGCTTAGAATACAATATAAGATACAATATTGGACCCAGAACACTTCATTATGGTACCCCAGCCACTACTTCGTTGAGATCCGAGTAATCGGTTTATTGTGTTACTCGAAAAAGTCTATTCCCTTGATATACTTTTAGACGCGTATAGAGTGCTTCAGGCAGAATTTGTTTAAATTTAAAATTAAGGCCTTCGTGGCACATCTTATCAAAAGCTTGCGAGACATCTAGGAAGGCCGCCGAACAATTTTCTAGGCTTCAAGATTTGTCTCAATGACGTCAGTGATCCTATGCACTTGGTCAATTGTTGAATGCTTTCTTCTAAATCCGGACTGATGTCAGGTAGTAGGCGCTTTTCTTCTATTATTGGCTGCAGCCGCAGAAGTAATATTCTTTCAAAGTGCCGATTAGCATCTTGACGCATGAACACGTCGTCGCGGAAAGTTGTGTACGAGAAATAATTATCCGTCCGCCGCGCCCGTTTATCCAACTCAAAAAAGCCATAGCCCCTTTCACAATTTTTTTGCAAATTAAATCCATTTTAAAATCTACATATCCAAAAAAAATCCTTCCCGTTAAGTTAAAAAAAATAGAAAAGTACGAGTGCCAGTGCAAGTGCAATTCAATTATAGGCATAAAAAAGAAAAAAAGCACAACTAACTAATCATGATGCAGCATCTTCCTTTATATCTCCTCCTCACATTTTTCGAAAGTGCCTTGGCTTTATCAGTACAATCATTGGTGATCCAATACAATGCTGTTATTAATTGAGTCAACACAATATCAGATATATTGCTGTTATTAGCTTTGGGAATCCAGGGACAGATCAATTGAGTTACGCTTAAGGCATAACACAACTAGTAACTCAATTGTGAAGTTCTATTGGAACTCAAACCTGATATAAGTATAGCTTACCGTCTGATTTAGTTTTTCAGTGTAATTTTTTTTATAAAGGGTAGCGAATTAAGGGTTGATTATTGTAACATTCGTGGGCTCCGTATACTGAGAGTGAACGTATACATAAATATGCAATGAGTAGAACAAATAGATACATTACCCCAGGTGACAATCCAAGTTCACTGTAAAATCCACCCTATTCGGAGGTCGGCTCTACGGATTCTGGGGAGAGCCAATTATTGCATTTAATAAATCCCTTTTTAAAAAAAGCAAGGGTTGCTCGATCACCTCCATCCCAATCGAGTGACAACGGTAGGAAGAGTTCGCCGGTAACGCCAGATGCGCGAGTAAAAAAGTACTCAATGAAAACAGAAATTCTTGGGAAAGATAATAATGAACTTCGTCAAAAACTTGATGAAGTAGTACAACTTTATCAGGAGTTAAAGAAAGAAGTTGATCTTCTTCGTAAGGAAAATGAGTATAACACTCGAATGCTGGTTCATCGCAAGCGAAAAATGTCATTTATGAGACTGACGAAGAATAGCTAGCCCGCGAAACAGATAAGTCCTCAAACAAAAGGCCGAGTAAAAAACGCAAGGTTGGATCCTAACCTGATGGCGCCTGTTTTCTTGAAATTGCATCACCAAAATATGCCTATTAAAATTAGGCCTCGGCCACCAGTTAATGTTGTTGGTATTGCGGAGTATAACCGGCTGCAAACTATCTTAAAGACATTAACACCATCAGACTTTAAAGTTGTTTCACTTAATAACAACAAATGCAAAGTTTGCGTGAAAGATCCTGAAGGTTATCGTCTCCTGTCGTGAAAATTAAACGAAGAAAATGTGGAACGGTACACTTATGAGAATAAGTCGGAAAGACATTTACGTGTTGTAGCGAGAGGTTTGCACCCATCATGCCCAAAAGACGATATTATTAACGATCTAAAGAGGAACTATAAGATCTTAGATGCTGTGAATATCGTCAAAAGAGAAACACCAAAAAAAGATAGCGAAACAAATGTGGTACAGCATAGTCTTCCACTATTTATTCTTACTTTTGATAAGGCAGAGAAAATAGACGATATTTACAAAATTAAAACAATCCTCAATATTGTTGTTAAGATCGAACCTTAAAAGAAAGAGTTCAAGACTGATTCCGCAGTGTAAACGCTGTCAAGAATTCAATCACACGCAAACTTATCGCAAAAAAGAACCTAGGCGTGTAAAGTGCGCCGGAAATCATCTTACTAAAGACTGCACATCAGATAGCAAAAGTTCAGCAGCGTGCGTAAATTGCAATGAAAATCATCCGGTCAAATATAGAAGCTGTGACGTACCAAAAGAATAGCAAACACCAAAGAAAGGTAGTGTAAATACATATGCCGAAATAACGGCTAAGAACATACCTTTACAAAAAGATACTGCTAGAGATGCACTCACGAACGTCTTAAACATAATCCTTTCGAAAAGTGAGGAGCAATGTTGTACAAATAAACTTATATTTGATAGGCTAACTAAACTCGAAAACTTTTTTCGGCCAAAAGGTCCTACACAAAGAAAAACATGATGGAAAATCTCAAATTACTTGGAATGCCAACGAATTATGGAAAAAACCTGGAGAACTAGAAATGTTTATGCATGAGAAAGATATTGATATTTGTTTGATATCGGAAACGCATGTCAAGAAACAATCAAGTAGTAAGATCAGTGGATATTTAGAATACCACGCAACTCATCCGTCGAACAAAGCAAGAGGTGGAGCATCTTTATTTATAAAAGAATGCATCGAACACACGATAGGCCCAAAACTAGAGGCTGAATCAATGCAATTAATCGGTGTACAGGTTAGAACTCAGAATGTTGTACTGAATGTATCTTCCATATACTGTCCTCCACGAAGCAAAATTGAAAAGAATGAGTTTATGAACGTGCTAAAGTTACTTAAACAAAATTTTATTCTTGGTGGTGACTTTAATGCCAAGCACAGCTTTTGGGGATCTAGAGTTATTTCTCAAAAGGGTCGAATGCTCTACGAAGCGGTAATGGATTTTCATTCGACTGGCAACCCGACTTACTGGCCGACTGATCCATCGAAAATACCTGACCTTATTGATTTTTTTTTTGTGGTCAAAGGAATACCCTCAAATAAAATTAGCATAACAGAAAGCTTTGATCTTTTCTCAGATCATTCTGCTGTTATACTTACTATGAGCGAATATCTTGTTAAAAATGAAAAACCACCCACGCTAACCAATGGGAAAACCAACTGGGAAGGTTTTAAGAAAGATATAGAGGATAACGTTGAATTAAGGGCTTGAATACAAACGCCTCTCGAACTTGAAGACGCAGTAGATAACTTCGTCAAGATCGTACAACAAGCCGCATGGAAAAACACCCCGTACCCAAGAGAAACGCATCGCTTTAAAAACCTAAAATATCCGCAGGAAATAAAAGATTTAGTAAAAGAGAAACGAAAAGCACGTAAGAAATGGCAGCAAACTCGAACTCCTCAACACAAGGTAAATTTAAATCGCTTGTGTAATTTACTAAAAAAAGACGATAGCAGAATTCAAAAATTCTGAAGCTGGAAATTATCTTGAAAGCTTGACAGCAGGAAAAGAATCCAACTACTCACTCTGGAAAGCTGTTAAAGTAACGAAAAAACCAAAGCTCCCAGCGCCTCCGATTAAGAAATATCAAAACGAATGGGCAAAAAGCGACAAAGAGAAAGGAAACGTTTTCGCGGATTACCTGGAGAAAACATTTAAACCTTTTGATGGGCAAGTACTCAACGAAAATCTAAATATAAGTTCTAACTCAAGCGAAAATTATATTACAAGAAATGTTACCCTTGCCGAATTAAGTAGAGAAATAAGAAAGCTTAAGTATAAGAAAGCTCCGGGATATGTCCTAATTACGGCCGAAGTTCTCAAAATGCTTCCTCGCAAAGGGTTAATTAATCTTCTTTATATAATAAATGCCACTCTAAGGATAAAGTAAGTTCCGAGCCAATGGAAGGTTGCGGAAGTTATAATGATTCTCAAACCAGGAAAACCATCACATGATAAGAAATCTTATAGACCTATTTCGCTTCTGCCCGTAATATCTAAAGTCTTTGAAAGAATACTACTTCTGCGCTTGCAGCCAATAATAGAAGAAAAGCGCCTAATACCTGAACATCAGTTCGGATTTAGAAGCAAGCATTTGACAATTGACCAAGTGCATAGGATCACTGACGTCATTGAGAAAACTCTTGAAGAAAAGAAAATTTGGTCGGCGGTCTTCCTAGACGTGTCGCAAGCTTTTGATATGGTGTGGCACGAAGGCCTAAATTTTAAATTAAGAGAAATTCTGCCTGAATCGCTTTATAGGCTTCTAAAAGCATATCTGGAAAATAGACTTTTTAGAGTAAAACATGGAAACGATTACTCGGATCTCAAAGAAATAGTGGGTGGGGTACCAGAGGGAAATGTTTTAGGTACAATATTATACCTATTATTTACGCGTGATATACCTCAAACAGAAGACACTATCGTAACCACGTTTGCTGACGACACTGCAATACTAGCAGTGGGCAAACGATAAATGATTCTACGACAAAATTACAAAAAGCTCTGAATAATGTCAATGATTGCATACAAACATGGCGGATATCGCTCTACGAAGTAAAATCAGTCCATGTGGATTGTACGTATAAGAAAATTAATAGATTAACGGTATTTGTTAATACGGTTCAAGTTCCGTTTGCTTACGAAGCAAAATATCTCGGAACTATCACCGGGTACTTACCTGCAACACGTTAATTAAATTCGTTAAAAATAAATTGCTAGATAAGTTTCAGCTTAGTTGCAATCGGGAGGAGGAGGTGTTTTTAGTGCAGTAAGAATCTCACACTCTTATGAGCACGCGTTCTTCGGTCCTCATAGAGCCTTTTGAAGGATTTACACCTACCCACGGAAAAAAAAAATTCGTGGGCTTAGAAAGAATTTCTATGCTGTGTATGGTCATACTGCTAAAAACCGGCCAGCTATTTTAGCACTAAGCGAAACCCAAGTAGGTGAAGCTTCTGACCCCTCAGAATTTAATCAACAAGGGTATATTTTAGTGCCTTTCCTTTTTCCCCACCGTGGTATCGATGTATATGTGCGGAAAGCTGTTGCTTATCAGCTTCAACCACAATATGGCTCTTATTTGAATACTAACTTTAACTTCATGTGGTATAAGTTCACCGTCAATAAGCACATCATTCACACACGCTTTATTTATTGTAGAAACAGTTTGGGCAGTAATTCGACATCCAACCAATTCAAGGCGCTGTCCGACTTTATTTAAAGAATTGTATCCCAAAATCCGCACAGTGAAATTGTTATTACGGACGATTTCAATGTAAACAATTCTAAGGGGCTAAGCTATTCTGGTCAGACAACACCCAGGGGAATGTATGTCGACTGCTCAGGTGAACAATCCGACTCAGCTGGTTACTGAGCCAGCGAGGGTACCTACCGGCAGTAGACATTTTTGGTCATTTGTAAAAAACGTACGAAATTCCACCTCCCCGTCGGTTCCAACGCTCGTTTCGTATAACACTCGTGTGGTAAGCTCCCTAGAGAAAGAAAATTTGTTAGCAGCACAGTTTGCTGTTATTTCTAAGCTTCCGCAAAGTGATATGACTGCTACTGTACTTGAGAACATTAACAGATTCATGGAACGTATCTACTTCCGTACTCGTACAGTTCCCAGAGTTCTTAAAGATATCGACATACACAAATCCGCTGGTCCAGATAGTATCTCCCCCATTGTTCTGTATAGCTACACATAGGCCAAAACAAAATCAGATGAAAAAAGACCCTGCACTTAACATGTTTTACTAATTACAAATTTTGAAATATGCTGGAATTAAGCGGTTTTAACTATCCTGAAGAGTGACTTTTAGATGAAATAGAAGCAATCTGAAGACACAGAAATGTAGCTAATTTTTCATTTTATTTAAATGTTAAAAAAATCATTTTTGGATTAAGTAGACTTAACCCCTTTTACCTTTGGCGTAAATGTTTCTAATCTAGCTCTTTCATTAAATGTATTAAGTATAGGATTGATATCTTCTTGTTCAGAAGGTGATTTATTTATAGTTATATTCATAATTTCTTTTGGAAAATCGTTATCTTACTTAATTTCTAAATTCTGTTCCCTTTTGGTGGCATTTGGCAAAGATTACAAGTACTGAATTCGTCCTTATAATTTTCGTTAATATATAATTTAAATTTTATTCAAATTTGAATGTAACTCAATTGTTGGTTTAACAATTCTATTGGATGCTATATATAATTTTAAGCAAAATAACCGTAAGAAACGCCCCAAATAAAAATGGATAATTCATAACATGATTAGGGACAACGTAAGTATTAATAGTTTTTAATTCAGTTTTTGTATGATTACATACTTGCTTTTAAAGCACCTTTTCGTATCATTTAATGACTTTGAATGTCCAACAACAACTTGAGTGTGCTACCACCAAGTTTTTCTCAATTTTTTTGGCTCGAATTATAGCTATTTCACGACTTGCCAAGGTCGACCGTCAGATTCCTTTGCTCTAGTGGTGCTGGTCTTGCTGGTTTTTATTTGATTGCAGAAGTTAATTTTAACGGATCTTATACCCTATGTACATATATTGAATTGCCCCAATCCTCTATAGTTTGAACTTGAAGTTCCATTGAATATCAATTGTTTTGGAACTGAAGAAGTTCTCATTAAATTAACCGGACTTTCAGGACTGAAAAGTGAAACAAATATGTTGCTTACGCCCATAGAATAATTAACAATAAAATTGACACATACCTTATTTAACTCTGAAATTTCTGTAACATCATTCCGTAATATATTAGTTGCATCATCACTCGAACGTAAATTGTTTTGAAGTCGAAATTCATCTATTAAAGCCACTTGATTTTGATATTTTTTGGCGGTATCTGAGGACAGTTTCTAGATACATGTTGAATTGCTCCACAACGGAAGCAAGATCCTCTAATTCGTTTTGGCTCTGTGCATGCAGATGAAAGGTGACCAGCTCCAGAACAATTATAACATCGAACTAATGAGCTTGCAGATGAAATATTATTAGTTGAGTTAACAAACTCTCCAGATGATTTCAAAGTAGTGTTTCTTAATTTTATGAAAGTGTGTTTATCCTTGCTGAATCTATGTGCGTCCCTTAACTTTGCATATCTTAGTACCAATTGCTTAAGCTTAGCCAGATTTTGTGCTGGGTAAAGGATAGCAATATCAGGAGATCGACCATCAATTATAAATTCGACAATTTGAATATTTGAAAAACTAGTTATCGAAGCCAAATCTTTAATCTTAAGGATATAACCCATGACACTTGTATTTGCAAATGTTTTCTTCATACGTTCAATAATTTCGAACATAGTGAAATCATAACTAAAATTTGTCAAACAATTTGAACCAAACTCCCGGTATGTTTTTGCGTAATCAACATGTAAAATCATTTCCCCTTCAGGGTCAGGCTTCATTAATCGTAAAACGCTCTGTAATCGGACCTAGACAAACTAAATCGCACACATGCTCGAAGTCAGGTATCCATTTCTGGGCATTATATTCTTCGGAATTTGAAAATACAATGATCGAATCATGCTTAGTTTCATTAAAACAGCAACTCGTAAACCTGATTGTTTCTCTCATTTCCAATTCTTTCAATTTGCTTTGTAGCTGTGGAAATCTATTGCGTTTTTCCAATAAAGGCAATTGGACATCAAGTGCAGCAAAAGGTGATTCAAGATGATTTGGTGGGGATATGATATTGCTCAGCGGAGATTTTTATCAAGTGTTCGCGGCATTGCAAAAATTATAAAAATCTCGATTGAATTTTTGAACGGGGAATACTAGAGCTGTGAAGAAAAAGAACGTCGTCGATAGCTTGGTAAGCGGTCTTTGTTGTTGTTTGAAAAACAGTGTTTATCATATCACTCTCCTATTTTGATTCCATTCAAAGAAATCACATTGAAATTTGAACTATCTGTGTTTAACTGTAGCTCTGCAGTTCATTTGAAAGCGTAAGATTGGGGCGAGGCGAAGTTCGCCTGGTCCGCTAGTATTACATAAAGAACACTTAAGCTATCGATGGAAACGCTTAACCATGCCATTGGCTTGCGGGTGATATGCTGTACAGTGCATTTTTTGTATTCCCAACTGTCTAGAAAGCTCGTTATAGTGTTTGGAGTTTGGCTGATATATCAACTAGAGGATATCGTTCTGACCAAGGCTTTAATCTGTCTACGGACGTGAGGATGTAAGAAAAACTATTGGACGAAGGAAGAGCACCTCCCAAGTCTAGGTGTATGTAGACATCTTGGTATACCTTGAATCTGCCGTGTTCTTTATTGGTATGCCTCTGAACTTTTTATTTTTGACATCCTATGCATGATCCGCCCCAATTGTTGATGTTCTTGTTCATGTTTGACCAGAAGTATCGCTCTGAGATGATCTTACGAGTTTCGTGTGTTCTGGTGATAAATGCTGTGTAGAATAGTAAAAACATTGAAACGTACCGTTGAAACAATGTAAGGTCTATTTTTGTTGGTTGAAGTCTACCAATATATGTTCACGTTGGGAAATTTGAACCCACGCAATTAGAAATTAAAAGATTTTCATTTTAAATAGCTCTTTAAGTTCTTTGTCCATTGTAAATGGTGTTTAAGTCAAGTTCATGACTTTTAGTAGTGGAGAGTTCTCGATGCAGAAAAAGGCGTGGCGAGGTTTGCCTTTAACGTATTGGATATCAGTAGTGGATTGTGAAATAAAGTCTAGATGACGTGTTTGACGTGGACTTCTTTCAGTTTTGCTCGTCAAAACGAAATAAAAGCGCATGTGGTCGGTAAAGAATGTGACTTCTCGCTCTTCGACAAAAAAATCTTAAGTGCTTTATTGAAAAATATATAGCTAATAATTCGCAATCGAAAGCAAACTACCTATTGGATTTTGAGATAAAGCTATGATAATAGTTTGTCATGCCGATGAAACATTGTATTTGCTTCAACAAAGTGGGTGATGGAAATTTTAAAATCGCCTCAACGCGATTTTTTTAAGGAGAAATTGCATCAGCATGTAACGAAGTATTACCAAACCAAAATAACTAAGAGCATAGCTATAGCTAGAAGGAAAACCAAGAATACAATAAACGATTGTGCACCAACGTTAAGTAGTAGTAATAGTTTTGACAAGCACCAATAGTTATTTAACAAGCAATAGTGTTAAAGCTGAAGCCCAAATAACATCATCTTAATATTCAATATTCTGATTTTTTTGTTTTGTAATTTAAACGCGCTCAAGGAAATATGATGATTATCCTTTATACGCTTTTAACACAGCGCGGGCATGCGAAAGAAGAGAAACAAGGATGGGAAAGATGTGTGGCGCGATGTTCTGAGACCAGAGCTGGTTGTTGTTACAGATTTATCTCCAGGCCACCCCATGCTACCATTACTTCTAATTTCGGTAGTTAAGTTCGTATCTATAAGTTCTGGCCTTTTTTAGTGGTAAATCAATGATTCCACTATTAATATTTTAATACAAAATGGTATAAGGCCAAATGCAAATGGAAGTTTTGTCAATTCGAAGCGCATTCTGACCAGTCACGGTTTCTCTCAAAATCTATTTTCACGAGAACGTTGGTTGATAGTGAGAAAGTAAACCGCTTGCATTTGACATATTCGCGAAAAATGCGGGCGAAAAAAAGATCTACTGGTGTTCCCAATTCTATTAATAATTTGGTTGAATCCCCTAGTGCCCCACATAAAATATGCAATCCGTTTGCTTGTTTATTTTCGTTGGGCATGCAATCCTTCGAATCCTTAGTACATATCTATAGCTAATAATTCCACCGATCTCATGAATCTTGCTGACCTTCAGATTAATAAAACTAAAATTAAGGCTGAATAGAATAGAATAGAATATAGAATAGAATAGAATAGAATAGAATAGAATAGAATAGAATAGAATAGAATAGAATAGAATAGAATAGAATAGAATAGAATAGAATAGAATAGAATAGAATAGAATAGAATAGAATAGAATAGAATAGAATAGAATAGAATAGAATAGAATAGAATAGAATAGAATAGAATAGAATAGAATAGAATAGAATAGAATAGAATAGAATAGAATAGAATAGAATAGAATAGAATAGAATAGAATAGAATAGAATAGAATAGAATAGAATAGAATAGAATAGAATAGAATAGAATAGAATAGAATAGAATAGAATAGAATAGAATAGAATAGAATATAATAGAATAGAATAGAATAGAATAGAATAGAATAGAATAGAATGGAATAGAATAGAATAGAATAAAATGGAATAGAATAGAATAGAATAGAATAGAACAGATCAGGAAAGTATTTGAAAAGGTTATTAATAGAGCCCTGTTCAAGTGGGCGGAGGACAAAAATATCATCCCGGATAATCAGTTCGGTTTTAAGGCGGGACATGACACAATTCATGCCGCGTCTAAACTAGTTTCACGGGTGCCTGTCTGGTTGATTTGGAGAAGGCCTTCGACACCGTATGGTAAGAAGGTCTCTATCTAAAGCTAACCAGACTAGGTATAAGTAAACCTCTATTTTATATGCTTTATGACATGCTAAATGGTAGAAAGTTTGTTGTCAAGAGTGGCAATGTAACTTCTACCGTAATTTTTAATATTAATAATAGTCTTCAGCAGGGAGCGGTTAACTCGCCGATTCTATTCAGCATTTACACCAGGGATCTGATAGGTAGTCTAACTCAGGGAATTGCGTACGCCGACGATCTAATTGCGTACAGAACAGCTAATACAGTTGAGGTCATCAAAAGTCTCTTGCAGAGTGACTTCGACAAGATTCAGCGATATTGTGATGAATGGAAGTTGAAAATCAACTTCCAGAAATCAGAAACTATTTTGTTTAGGACTCTGTTGTCTAGTGCCTCAAGGGATACGAGAAAGAACTGGCGCAAGCTGGTGATCGTAGGGCCACATGGACATCCACTGGCGAGTAAAAGTGTAGTAAAGTACCTTGGCATCTGGTTGGATCAGTACCTGTATTTCAACAGACATATAGGTGCTGCTTTGGCCAGGGCTAGGGGAGCATTTGCCTTGACAAAACGACTGTTTTATAGCAGCCGTCTTGACAGCAGAGTGATGGTGATTTGAACATGGCCCTCATCAGGCCGTTGATTGCCTACGGATGCCCGGTGTGGTTCAACGTTGCCCCATCTCAAATGGAAATGATTCGGGCGTTTGAGAGGCAATGTCTTAGACGTTGCCTTGGATTACACATAACACCAGAGTCGGAGTACACAAGATATTATTCCAACCAGGTTCTATACAAAGGAGCCAACATAAACAGAATAGATAATTTTTTGTTCAAGCTGATTCGGGGTCACGTTGCAAGAGCGATGTCCTCAACTAACAGCTTAATTTTTAGGGCTTATTACCCAATAACGAATATTTTGAGAGTGCGCGGTTAAGTGGTTACATCCCTCCCGAGGCATTCCTCTATTTAGACAGTCGAGGGCTGATACAGAATGGAGGGGCGGTTCCGCTCATCTACCACGTCAGCCTGAAAACTGTGGATAGGCGACTCCGGTATGGTCGAGACGTCATCGCTCAAGGTGGAGAAGAGCGCCTTCGGTTCAGTAGGACTGTGTATGTGCGTACGTATATGTATATGCGTATGTACATGTATGGGTGGGTTGCGTGTTGCTGTGTGTCTGCATGCATATAAAAAATAAACGAAAAAAATTTAAAAACGAAAAAAATGCTGCTGTGGCTGTTCTAGTTTTTAAGTAGTCTTAAGTATTATTAGGTATTTTAAGTAGTTTACGTTATTTTTAGTTAGCATAAGTTAGTTTTATTTAGTTTTAATCTATATTTAGGTTTAATTTATAAGTCAAAAAAAAAAAAAAAAAAAGATAAGATACCAAGTTTTCTGTTAATAAGTTTCCTTGAAAAATAAAATAAAATAAAATAATTAGATTTAATTAAAATAGTTTTTAGGTCGAAAGACAATAGTTCTAAGAGTTATTGTTTAGTTTAGAGCGCCCGTAAAGGGCCAGTAAATTAGTTGTAAGTAATTGATAATTAGGCTAGTTTTAAACATTTTTGTCTAGCTTTATGATAGTTATAAGTTAATATGAAATAAAAATGAATTATTTACATCCTCTTATTATTTTTGAATCGTTTAGATTACTCCCTGGCGTTTTCTCCCCTTTAAAAACCTTGACCTGTTTCTGTTTTGATTGTGTTGTTTTTTTTTCAAATAAACGTTCTAAAATGACTTTAATTCAACAGTAGCTCTAACCCGCACACTACTTAGTCCGCAATTGTAATGAAATTTATTTACAAAATCAAGTAAGCAGCAAAATCGCGCCAATAAATGTGTGTGGCTGTTGTACACAAATTCAATGGCAAAGGAGAAGTATTTCCGGTTCTATCTCGTATACTTATGCGTATACATAAATGGTATTGTATTGTTCCTTTCTGTTGGCTCTTGTATCTTTCGATGCGTCTTCTGCGTAGCAGCGAAGGTAGACAATTCTTTCGTTCAAGCTATATGCTTGTTTGTTTTGTTTGTATTTTGAGCAGTTGTAAGTACAAATCCGTTCTTTCGTCTTTCGTATTTGTTCATGTTGAACAAAAATATGTACATATATAAAAAATATGTATCTTAAGTAAACACTTACTGTTTTCTTTCGTTTCCTCCTTAAAGGTAAAATTGTTTAAATCTTACCAACGTTGGTACGTACGTTATTTTTGTAGCACATTCCAATCTCATGATGCAATACTTTTTTATTATTGTTTCCTTCTCGTGTGCAATATGTGCACACATTTCTTGGCCTCCTTCTCGAATAATGTATATATATATATATATATATATATGCGTATATTATACACGACATATTCTTTCCGCGCACCATCACTTCTTTCGTTTTCTGTTTTTATAAATGGAGTAAACGCGCACTTTCCCTCACATTAAAAATTAATTTTTAAGGATCACTTGTAGGTCGCTGATACTAATTTGGCTCGATTGACCAAATGTATCGTAGCTCTATCACTTGTCTTTCACTGAAAATTAAAGAACAAAAATCTTCACAATAAAAATAATACACAGAAATTAAAGTGGAAAAAAGTTATAAGAACTATCTTTTTATTATTCCATCGCGTCCAACACCCTTCTCGGGCCATCTCTAGTACAAGACTGAATATAAAATTCATATACAAGTTCTTTCGATCATTGTTTCGTTAGCTGTTTTACCTATACAGGGTGGCATACGAATCGTGCTACAAAAATAAAACGTAATAACTTTTTTTCAGTGTGAGTAATCGGCTTATTTCTTTTATTGTATAGGCTACTATTTGGATTTATCAAAACGAATGCTTGGGATACTGAAAAAAGGATCTGGATAGAGCAGCGATACCATTCTTTGCAGTCCGTCATTTCCGTCCAAAGGGAATTTAGGCTGGAGTTTGGCGGGACTCCCCCGAGTAGATGGACCATAATGAGGCAAGTGAACATGTTTGCCGAATCTGGAAGCATCGAACGAAGACCGTATCATCGAGATCCCAATGTTCGGGTTCAGGATACAATCGTGGCTGCTGCATCGGCAATACCGGTAAATCCAAGTGTTTCGACTCGAAACTAGTCGGGCCAAATTGGAGTTAGCAGACAGTCATTACAACGGATTCTTCATGATGACTTAACCTTGTTTCCGTACAAAGTCCAAATTACAAGCAAGTTAAGCCCTCAGGATTTGCCTGTTCGCCAGGAATTTTGCCGAAATATCATCGCAATGGCCGAAGAAAACAACACAATGATAAATTGTAACACAAACTGTCAATGGGGATCGTTATTTAAAGATGTTGAAGGAGTTTTTTTACCCAGAACTTCGCCGAAGACGTATCCCTTTCAGCAGGATTTGGTTTCAACAAGAGCAAGTGCGCACGTAGCCACACAAGTTATGGCGGAGCTCCAACGAACATTCCCAAATAAATTGATATCGAGAAACTGCGCTTTCCGCTAGCCCCCAAGGTCACCTGACCTGACTGCACCAGACTTTTTTGTATGGGGTTATGTCAAACAGGAAGTGTACAAAACGAAATCCAGGAATTTGGTGAATTGAAGCAGTCCATTAAGACAATAATTGAGGCGATCCCAATTTCAACCCTTCAGGCCGCAATGAACAATTTTCTGATCAGGCGCCGCATATGGGGGGGATGAGCGTGGAGGTCATTTGCGGTCTATCATCTTTTCAAACCATTAGTTATTTAAAATGAAATTTAATTTTTAATCCAATAAAAAAAATTAATTAAATACATCGTTTAAAATAAAATTTATTTAAATTTCTTATTGTAGCACAATTCGTGCGCCGCCGTGTATTACACATAAAGCTCTATACATCACATAGAGTTACAAATACTTATGCGGTTCGATACAAGCACTTTTACATCAACACCCACATATACTCGTAGTATACCTCCTGGTAAGAAATCCGTTATGTCATCCATGAATAATGCAAACAAAGTTGGACTCAACGTAGATAATTGTCTTTTTTTTTTTTTTTTTATAACTTTGCACGCGCTCAAGGGGTTATGAATACCCTTTTATATGTTTTTCTTAACACAGCGCGGGCATCTGGTGAAGAAGAGAAAGAAGGATAGGAAAGATGTGTGGCGCTCTGTTCTGAGACTAGAGCTGTTTGTTGTCTCAGATTTATCTCCAGGGATGGCGGCTGAAATAATGCGGAGAGAATTACCGTGTCTTATTTATGTATGTCCCTTATAATTCGCATTATTTTATTTATTTCGTTCTCATACTTTATGGGTATGCTAGTTTACTCAATCACATGTTGTTAGTGTTATGCCTAAACAGCATGTAATGAGCAAAGCAGCAACTTATTTTATGACAATTTTGAGAATTGGTTTTTAATGGAATATAAGAAGACATAGACAACGGCAGGAATCGAACCTGCAACCACGAGGTTGACAGGCGAGCACACAACTATATCGCGCCACGGCCACCCCTTGGTCTTACACCAAATTTATTTTGAAAGGCTGCCGTGAAGTTCACGAAAACGGTATACAGTTTCTTAATTCTCATGAGAAATGGTTTGGCAATGTTTTTGAGTACAAATCAAGCAGTTAAAAAGCCTGCTTAATATTTAAGAAGATGATTTGAATCAATCCACACAATGAGCCTTTTCTGCAAAATTCTTGTAAAGATTTTATATGAAGAATTGAGAAACGGGATGCCGCGGTAGTTTCCTGGGTCTGCTTTGTACCCTTTCTTATAAATAGGAAGATCAGGATATCTTTAAATTCTTTAGCGATAACACCAAAATCTAATACTTTATTAAAAAGCAAATGATCCATTTTTATAAAACTCCCCCGGTACACGATCTGATCCTGGAGTTTTGCCTCCTTTTAGCGATTTGAGCTCCAACCTCTGAAACCGTTATAACTGAATCTAAGACATCATTATAATAAGCTAGAGCTGAATGTTGTATATTGTTCTTAAACGAAACCTCAGAATTGAGCAAGTTGTTGAAGTGAACTCGTAACACATCGGGGCTAACTTTTGAACTAATTGTGTATCGTACGTTATTTGTATTTCTCAGTCCTCCAAAAATCTGTTGCGTTTCTACATTTTGATAAGCTCAAAGCTTGGGCTTCGTAGTAGACTCTCTTCTTTTCACCACATATTGTGCTTATAATCTATATTTGCTTGGATGTACCTGGTTCTATAAGACTCGTCATTTGAACTTGGGAAATGTTTGAGAAATTTGAAATATAACTTTCTTGCACTCTCGCAGTCTCTATCAAACCAAGGTTTTTGGAAGCTAGGATGAGCAGACACGTCATTACAAGGACATGAGTACGACAGCTTAATCACTTCCACCAGTTGCTCAAAGTCTAAACTTTGTTGCGAACTCAAATTAGCATCCAGGTTCCGCCTCTAAATAGTTTTACGTTTTGGTTTCCATTTAAGTTGCGGTCGAAGCTTCATTTCCCTACTATCAGCACTACAAACCGTTTGCATCTCAAAAGTCACTACAACTGACAAATGATCAGAATATGTTTCTTGTCCGAATTCAAGATCTTTCACGTACGAATTCCAATCTCCTACAACAAGACTTATATTATTACTGAAGATCGTTACCGACCGATGAGAGTATAGCTACATCCTCATGAGACGAACTTGTATCGTTTTGTATGCGTAGCTCAAAAGTATTGCAAAGGTCAAGAATCTTACAGCCCCTTGCGTTGCAGATACCATATCTTTCGATTTGCGATTTATCCCTGCTACCAAATTAACTAATCCCGATTCGTTCCAAATTCTAGCATTGCAGTCACCTACATATAATCAACGTATTTTGAGTATCTTCACACATTACAACCTCATGAAGCTGTTCAAAATCTCGTTCCCAGTTGTTGCAGTTGATGGAAATTTGAATTAGCCTGAAGTTTAAATTGACGAATTTTAAGTCGAACACATTTAACCTTTTTAAAAAGACAAGCTGTACATTGTAGGCTTCTTTTAAACCCAAAAAGCAACCGCTGCTCGCTTTCCCTCTTGAATTAATTCTAATAGCTACCCAAATAAAATCGTTGTTCTTAAATCTTACCTCATAGAAACTGAAGCTCTTTTCAGTCAAAAAAGTTTCATTAAAAAATATAAAATCACGTTTGTTAACAAAATTATAAAAATCTATATATAAATCCTTATTTGTTTTTAAACCTGATACATTATAGGACAACATTTTTAAAGTTTTCTTGAATTTATTAACAACATTAAAATTATTTTGGCAGGCGACTCTAAAACTAAGAGTTCGGTGTGAACACTCCCTCAATGGTTTGATATTCTCTGTTGTAGATTCTATTTGGATGGTCGAGATGCACCATTTACCCTTATTATGCCGGACTTACACGAATGGCAAAGTTGCCAATATTTCTGCTTTAAGAATGGCAAAATAATGGAAGAAATAATTTTTGAATGACATGTATGTATTTACACGACTTCAATAAATGGCAGATTTTAATGTTGGCATTATTTTGCCAAAGATAGAATTTTTGTATTTACATGACTGCCATAAACAAACCAAAATAACGGGATTTTTTGAAAATTTTAAGAAAAAAAACTTAACCTTTACACACAAGACTAGAAATAAAAATGGAATAAACAACTCAAACTGTCTGTTACGTCGATTTCGTTTCAGTAAAAACATAAAAACATCGATCTGCCGTCGATCCGCCGTCAATTTTTTTTTGAAAATTAGAATCGATTTAAATTAAAACCAATTTGTTTCTGCAAAAACACAGCCATGTCTTTTTCGAGACGGATTCATGAAGTATTTTTACAAATATTCTTACATTCACTACAATATTTGTTTTGAAGTCTCCCAATTCTTGTGTTGTCAATTAATTTTTATTTTGTGGCAGGGCACAGAAAAAATAAATTAATATTACAGTCTTTTCAAATCAAATTCAACTTTTTACACATCAAATTAAACTTTTTGCAAATCAAAATAAACTTTTTGCAAAACAAATTAAACTTTTTGCAAATAAAATTCACGTTTCTGGAAATCAGACATTAGTTTTAAGAAAAAAACATCAAAAGATGTGAATATATAACAATTTATTCACTGCAATTTAAATAATTGCATAATAACATGTTATGGACAAAAGAACAGATATAAATTCAAATTTATTTAACAATGAATTTTAAAAACGTGAATCGGATTTGCAAAACGTTTAATTTGATCTGCAAAATCTTTAATTTGATTTGCAAAAACTTTAATTTGATTTGCAAAAACTTTAATTTGATTTGCAAAAAGTTTATTTTGATTTGCAAAAAGTTGGTTAGTAAAAAGTTGAATTTGACTTGAAAATGCTATATTTAAAAAAAAAAATATAGTTAAAAACTTCTAGAAACAAATATTAATAAAAAAAAAAAAGTGGATTTAGTACTTTTCCCGCAGCGGAATCAGAAAATTAAAACGAAATAATGATTTATTAACGAATTGCAGATTTGTTTTTTTTTTAGATCTGCCAAGCAACACACACAGTCACAAAGAGAGATTAGATCCGTAGTCGTTCGTTTTAAGCAAAAATTTATTGGTTTTACTAGCGAATCCTATTTATTGAAACAAAATCGCCATTAGAGGCATTCTTGATTTCAGAAGATCAACAACACTTTTGTACAAACGGGAAAAAATGTTTTGTCCTTTGACAACATACTGTTCAAACATATCTCATACTTAAAATTTTACAAAAGTGCTCCTGCACAAAAGTAAAAGTTAAAATCGGTCTACTTTTGTAAAATTTCAAATATGAGTTAGGATTGAGCAGTATGTTGAAAAAACAACTATAAGGCAAGTTATGCATTCGTCGAAAAAAAAGTCTTGAGATAACAATCAAACATTACTTTAGGATGATAGCAAAGACGAAAAAGGATGGACTAAAAATGCTGTCCGTCAGTCTGTCAGTATGTCAGTCATTTGACTGACATTTGTGGCCCAATGCAGGTTACTTCTTCTGGAGGGGCAAGGTACTTTGTTACGTTTATCCATGACAAAAGCCGAAGGATATTTGTTTACTTCATGAGGACCCGTTATGAAGTTTTTGATGTATTTAAAAAAATTTAATTAATGGTAGAATGTCAAAGAAGATCAAAACTTTGCCCAGTAATAATGGCAGTGAGTATTTAAGTAATGAATTTTCGTCATTTTTAGAAGCCAGTGGTATCCTGAGATAACTGACAGTACAATATTCACCACAGCAAAATGGGGTTGCTGAGAGACCTAACCGTACCTTAGTTGAAATGGCGAGGTGCTTGCTGCTGACCGCAAATCTTTCTGAATATATCTGGGCAGAAGCAATTAATACAGCTGCTTATCTGAGGAATAGATCATCTACCAAAAGTCATCAAGAAAAAAACACCTTACGAAAGTCGGTATGGAAGAAAACCCGACGTACCACACTTAAGAATTTTCGGGAGCAAATGTGATCT
Organism: Philhelius pedissequus; assembly: GCA_910595825.1. Lineage (NCBI taxonomy): Eukaryota > Metazoa > Arthropoda > Insecta > Diptera > Syrphidae > Philhelius > Philhelius pedissequus. The sequence continues at coordinate 143,118,632 of OU343161.1, read as the reverse complement.
TAAACAAAAAACCAGGTAAATCTAAATTTCATGCAAAAGGGGAAGAATTTGTTATGGTTGGTTATTATAAAGAGTCAAAGGCGTAAAAACTTTTTGAACCAAAAACAAGGAAAGTGGTTAAGGATAGAAATGTGATATTTTTTGAAAATTCTTTTACTGCTATAAACAATGACAATATTGAGACGTTAACCATTTTTCCTTTTGAAAAAGTTTCATCAATATGTGAACCCTTGCAAATTCCATACAAAGTAATTGAAATAATTCAAGATTTGGATGAAAATAGCATGTCAAGCCACCCAACGATTGAACGAAACTTGTATCAAAATAGGTTTCAAAAGGTGTGTTGCTGATAGTTGTGTCTACGTTAAAAACAAAAAAGGTGACATTAATATTATTGGTGTCTACGCAGATTACATAATTTTAGCATGCAGTTCGAAGATATCGATGGGTATAATAAAAGGACAGATTGACTCCGAATTTGACACCGTTGACAAGGGACCTTTGAAATACTATGTTGGCATCGAGATTGAAAAGGAGGGTGATAGAGGCTCGATAAAAAATTGTCAAGAAAACTATATTCATGAGCTTTTAAAAGATTTGAATTTAGAAACACCTCGAAAATGTTACACCCCATTGGATCCTAGAATGAAACTCCACAAGACGACAGACATCAACATAAATAAGGTTGACCAAAAGCTTTACGAATCACTTATCGGAACCTTGATGTATTTGTCCATTTCAACTCGACCAGACATAACACATTCTGTAAGTAAATTAGCACAATTTAATTCAAATCCAAATATGGATCATATGACCGCACTTAAGCATTTAGTGCGTTATCTTTCTACCACTAATTATTCAAAATTACATTTCAAGAAAACTTCAAAAGACCTACTTGCATATGTTGATACTGATTGGGCTAGTAATGTAGATGACAGAAAATCATACACCGGATTTACTTTTATTCTTGCTGGAGCATCAGTATCGTGGCAATCGAAAAAACAAACGCCCATAGCGCTAAGTATCACTGAAGCAGAATATATAACAATTTCTCAATGCAGTAAAGAAGCTCTTTATTTAAGAACTTTAATCTCTGAGCTAAATTTTGTAGGGCTGGTACAAAAACCAACATTAATTTTCAATGACAACTTGGGAGCACAACAACTTGTTAAGAATCCTATTCATCACCCAAGAACGAAACATATAGATATCAGTTACCATTTTGTTCGAGGTTTATTTGAAGATGGTACAATAACACTGCAATATACCAATACGGAAGAAATGACGGCGGATATTCTAACAAAGAATTTGGGAAGAACTAAACATATGAAGTTTTTTAATATGCTAGGAGTTTACGTTGTTTAAAATTAGTATTAATTTGAGGGGAAGTATTAAGTTTGCATACAATACACTTTGTAAAAGAAACACTTTGCTACATGAATAACAATCAAACACCTGTTGAACAAATTATCAAATTGAGACTAATTTATTCTCCTTATTACTCTTCACTTCATTTTTATACTTCATTGAATAATTATCGTTTTTGATTATAAACTATAATTTCGGATTTTTATTCTTAAAGAAGATTTTTTCTCTAAAATTTTGTATATATAAAAAATTAAGTAAAAAACGACTTTAAAAATATATTTAGGTTTTTAATAGAAATCTTTTGCATACGATGTGATCGAACATAAGAGCAAGTTCATGAGATCCAGTCGTGCATTTTATTTTACTGTTTTGTTGAATGTGTTAAGGCTTAATAAGTGTCCTTAATGTAGTTAAGCCAAAATAAGGTTTGACACTTAAAATGGTAATTTGACACTAAAGACGAAGCAAAGTTCATATTTTTTCTAGAATGGCATAATTTGGAAAATGTCGTCAGTACAGTGTTTATAAATATTAATATTCCATATTAATTGAAGCATTTTATACCAAATTCTCTGAGCCAATTTTTGTTTTGGCAAAAATATTACCAGTGTTACCAGCACGATAAAAATGGCTATAATTTGACACATAAAATGGCAATTTGCCATTCGTGTAAATCTGACATTATATGCCGCGAAACACTGTACCGATACATAGTTTCGATAAGGTTTTATGGTCGTGTGAAAAGAAGATTTATCGACACAGTGCTTCGATAAATATTGTTCCGGGATAGTGTGCCGACATGGCATGTAAAATTGTTCGGAATGGTTTATCGATGTGCTTTAATTTTTTTTTCTGAGCGAGTGAATGCATGATGGCTGAAAACGATAAATGTATCTGGCTTCAGCCTGAAGTAACTATTCTGTTAGAAATGGTTAAGGATAATAATATATCGTCCATTTTCACTTCAACAATTTGTTTTATAGTTTTTGACAATTTGTTTTTGTATATAGTCTCTGTGAACTGTGATACCAGAAGCTTTAAGTGACGTTGCCGGATCTCAATGCGCTGGCGACGTCATTATGGTTTTATGGTTTTTCATTTTGACAATTACAAAAGAAAGTGTCTCTCTTCAGTGGAGGCCACTCTAAAAAAAAAAATCAGTAATAAAAAAACGACGAGTGTTAAGTCATAAAAAAGTTTCAATTGGATTTCATTTTTAGCACAGTCCAAAAAACCTAGATTTTAATGTTAAAAATCAAAGAAATGTTGTAAGGTTAATCTGGTATCTTAACCTAAGCAACAAGAATTATACAGAAGCATATTGATAATGAAAATACCAATAAAATTACTTGTAGCATAAATGGTTGGGAGTAAATACTGATGTACTTTTCTTGACAAAAAAATTAAACTGCTTAAGTCATTATTCCTTCGAGGTATTTCATTTCAAAGATAAGGAAAATTTATAAAAATATATACAAAGAAGATACTGTGCGCCAAAGCAGCTGAAACTATAGAATAAAAATAAAAAACTGTGGTGATTAAAAACAATTATTTAGCTTTCTTTAACATATGAATAAATAAAGCAATTATATTATTTAATAAAAATAAAGAACTTTGATGTACATCCGTAAACATAAAATTTTATTTAAAAAAACAGCAGTCTAATATACTTAACTTATAGGTAATTTTACTAAGTTGCTTTAGAAAGACTGTACATATATTAAGGCTTTCCAACTTTGTATTTGTCAAAAATAATAACATTACAGAAAAATTCAAAAAATATCAACTTAATTTTGATGTATTTTTTGTTCAATCCCATTTTAATAATAAGAATTGAGAAAATACTTTTATGCCATGAAAGCTGTTTAATTATATTTAAAATACTTTGTTTTTGTGGTTGAAAAATGCAGCAAGGTTATCGGGGTTGGGGCGGGGTTACTTTGATCCTATATTTCCTTTATCTAAGGAACTGGAGCAAAGTTTGTATTGTATTTCAGTAACCCTGATTCAAAGTATCATATATGTAAAAGAAAAAAAAAGTTGGAAAACCAATATTTTTTTACAAAAAACAAAACAACCTGTTTTTATTTCATTAAATGCTTATAAGTTAAAGAATAAAAACAAAAAACTTCATTAATTCTACACGAAAATGTTTAAAATAAAATAAATAATCGTTTATAACAAAACAAAAAGTAATTCGCTTTAAAAATTAAAACAAAAAAATAATAATACAGCATTAAAAAAAGTTATTTTATAAATAACGGAATTCAAAACTGAGTAACTATAAAAATATAGTGTTAACAAAATATGGAATTAATTAAATAAAAGTTCCGTTTTTAGAAACCGTTTTTTGGTGGTTTAATAGACCCCATAACATCGCTCCAAGTGTATATAATTTAATCTTTTTGAGAAGGTCATTTCGAAAGCTTAAGAGATCTGCGCATAGAGTTCATGGTGACCGTTTTTTTGTCGAATGCCAAAATTTACCGGGGTATATTTGTCTTTCATATATAAATGCAACAAACGTCTCTACCTTTCGAACAACTTTTGCCTAAGGACTTCATTGCCATCGCCAGTAGATCTGCCTTCTAGAAAATAGAGAAATCAGTTGTCATTTTCGTCTTTATTAACAAGAACCTGTTACGCACCCGATTGAAAATTTTATGCTTCAAAAAGATTTCCGTCTCAACACATCTGCTACTTATCAGTCGAAAATAATAAAGGTGGTGTGTCACATTCTTTTCCTTGGATCTCCTCGTGAATTAAAGATTTGATCATCGTCACATCTGCTTCACTGATGCGTGTCCTAAGGATCTTTTATATGTTTCACATATGGCGTTTTTCTTTTTTATCTCCGAGCAGATCTCTGAGCAGAGCCTCAGTAAACCGATTTAGATCTGAGTAGAGCATGGTCAGATATCCGATTTAATTTTGAAATAAACTTAAGCGCAGAACTGTCATATATTATTATAATTGTTTTTATTAAAACTTATTTACCAGCAAATCCAAAGCTTCCGTTTTCCGAATTCATTGTTGTTTTTAATTGGTTTTACTTTAGTGATTATTATTAAAATTATGAGTAAAGTTAGCCGCGTCCAGCACTTTGCTCCGTTTGATCGGTCATTTTATTCTGAGCTTATGGTTCATGCACCGATTTAGCTATGATTTAAAAAAGAAACACGAGTTGAGAGATTGAATGTGTCTGAGCTAAAAAAGAAACACAGATCTTTTCTTGACAGATGAGTTCTTTACTCGGAGCTAAAAAAGAAAAACGCCAATAGTGATTGTATAAAGGCAATTTGTTTCTTTCACATTTAATATAATTAATCGCACATTTAAAATAATGCTTAGCACAATTTTTATCCTTTTACTGGTGGGTGTAAACAAAATAAGAAATTCCCGACGAAAAAACAATTGCGAGGTAAATGCCTGCCGGCGATTATAAAATATTGGAAATGACATCTGTCTTGATGACACTTAATTTCGATTTGAGCTTTCGCTGCCAAAGCTCATCAGGCGAATTCAAAAAATCAAACTGTTGTCCCTTGAATTCAAAATTCAAATCCGAATCAAACTGAGGTATGTTGGATGAATAGGTAATAATAGGTTTAGGTTGATAAACATATTTTTATGTATATAAGTACTCAGTGAGGTAGGTCAAGGCGAAAGCTCCCAAATAATATGTTCGCAAATGTGGAAAGCATATACGGCATAAGTTTTGGTGATGAGGGTAGTGCAATAGGTGAAAGGGGCATAAATGGAGCGCTCGTGGAAAGTAGGATAGGGGAAGTGTTGGGTATAGTTTTGAATCGAATTAGTGAATGTAATAATATGGCAATGTTGCACGAAAACAATAAGTGAATACAGGTCACATAAGGCAACGGTCGGCGGTGTGTTAATTTGAATCTTTTTTTGATCAAATGTTGACAGCAGTAATACAGCTAATTTAATTTTACGTACCCCAAAGCAAAAGGTAGAGGTTTTCTTTATTTATGCTCAAATTGCAAATTAGAAGTATAGAAAATTAAATTATTGAAAAAGTTCCTTTTAAACAAATAAAGAATTAAATTAAATACACAAAAAAAAAGAAAATACAAAAATTAGAAATCTAAATCAGGATTCTTGTAACTTGATACAGCCAAACCAGGCAACATAACTATAGCTTAACATATATATGTACAAATGTTTGGTCGAGCCTACTAAAGATCTAGACCTCGGCCCATTTTAATGTTTGCCAAGAGTGGCTAAAATAAAACGAGAACGGATTGCTTGGATATTACAATCAAGGAGGTTTAGATACTTGAGAAACTGGTCTTTTCGGAAGCTACAACTGCGACTTTCGAAAAAGTTTTTTTTTTAAGGTGCTGACACCGGCCGCGGCATAGTGCTCATGTTTTTTTGTCCCTTCAGGATTGAAAACAGAAGTAATTTAGTTAATTGTTGTGCAGTTTTTGTGCTTAACACTTAATTATAATTTAAAATTTTCTTGAATCCTTTGATAATTTCTTCCTTTTTGAATCCTCTTCAACAATAATAAATTGGGAAAAAAACATTAAAGATATGAAAATAAGAAAGAACCTATATGATTAGGATAAGAAGATTCTAAAAGTGAAGATAGAAGTGACCAGGGACACCTAAACTATAATTTATACATATATAAACTATACCAGAAATTGCTTGTGCGTCTCCACAAAATAATTTAGACTTTAAATTCAATCGCAAATAATACGATCGAATTACACACAAAAATAATAAACCAAATAATTTAGATCTTAAATTCAATCGCAAATAATACGATCGAATTACAAACAAAGATAAAAAGACAAAGAACTGTAATTCTGTTCAATAGACATTAATGTATTATAAAAAGGTTTGCCTGACAAAGGAAACTTTTAGTTTTAAGACAACCGCGTATAGCCGAAGATTTCCCCCGACCAACGGTAAGGGATCTAACGCTTAATAAAAAACATATTTAAATTTAAAAAAAACGGATATTTTTATTTTTACCCTGTTCGAAAGAACAGGAGGAGTGTTTTTTTATGGTATACTCGAATATAACTGGCGCAGTCGGTAGGATTGCCAAAAAATTAAATACTCAATCGGCGATCCGGAAAAAAAACCGACACTTTAATTTAAAAACTAGGGACTCGTAACCCGTGATCGTGAACAAGTGAAGAAAATAAAGTGCAATCGAAGCAAATAAAACACAAGTGCTTTAAGTGAACTAAAATCAATTAAAGTGCGAAAATATTCAACAATTCAGGTCAATGCAAATAACACATACTGTAAAATTCCACAGAGGAGAATATTTTCAAAAAAAAAAAAAAAAATTAAATAAGCTAGTAATTAAAAGTGCTTGACCCAAATCCTTTAAGTGAACTCGATTAAAATAAAAGGACAATATATTCAAACTACAAGGGTTGGCAACTCTCGTTTTGAAACTGGAAGTTATAGTTTTGTTTAAGCTCCCTTGATTTATTAATTTTACACAGTAATTTTTTTAAATAAATTGCTTTAATTGTGTATATCAGTTGCTTGAAAGTATTTTCTACCAGCCTAAACAAAAATCTGGGTGAGTCGATTAAATTTCATAAGGAAAATTTACAAAAAAAAAACTGTGTCAATGCACCGAAAAAAAACAACAACAATGGCATTGAACACCAGAGCAATCGGAAACTTGTAGAAACGTCTCCTTAACAATAACCTTAATTGTTCTAACCAAGGAGCAGCGGTAGGTAATAAGCTGGTCGATGATCTAAAACATCTCATTCAAAAAGCTATGGCGCCATTACTAGATGAAAAAATGAAGGATTTGCCTACGAAGGCTCACATTGAGGGAATTTTTGCAGATCTCCATAAGTTGTAGGCTGGCAATCTAGCGCTTCAGGCACAGCTGAAAACGGTTGAAACTCGGTGTAACCATTTGCAACAGTAAGTTGAATTCTTGGAAATGAAGGCAAACGAAAAGAATTTACTAATGCATATGCCGACGGAGCAAGGAGTGGATGCTTTGAAAAGAGCTGAGGATCTATGTATGGATCTTCTTGAGACAACAGACCCTGGTGTTATTGAAGCAACTTGTGCAATTCGAACGAAAAATAAGCAAACGACCAGTATAATTGTTTCACTGCACAAAAAGGAGGATGTTAGACGCGCGCTAACAGCGAACTAAAGACTATCCAGCTGCAGCTAGAGTACGTAGGAGACGATTGTAAGAGCTTAAGGCAGATATAATTAAAAGAAATAGTGCAATTAAAACTGAAATTCGCGGACAAGCAATGAAAATTGGTGATAAATCATTTTATTTTTTTTGCCCTACTATGTGACGGCGAATGCGGAATGTCATTACTGCAGCAGCTGATCGATGACAGTTCAACTGAAGGCGTTCCTGGTTGTAGCAAAAATAAATTTTAATTATACGTCACGTTACGTTGCGCCACCGCAACAAAATTTTTAATTGTAATGCCGTCTGCCCTAATAATATAAAATCTTTTAAAAATAGTAGTTCAAATTCCAAAATATATAAAATTTTATCTTATAATGTTACAGGGTGGAATAATAAATCAGTTTTCTCTAATTTTTTTAAGTTTCTAAACCAATTTGATTTTATATTTCTTTATGAAACGTATGCAATGGACTCAAATATTACGCATTTTGAAAGTAAATTACCTCAATTTAAATTAAAAGCAATACCAGCATGCAGAACACACAGGAGAGGAAGAGCCAGTGGGGGAATCCTTTATGGTTTTAGGAAAGATCTTGGTATTCGCTATTGTGATTTCGAAATATTTCGTAGTTCGACATACATAGTCATACACATGGATGGAAAAAAATTGCGTATACTTCCGACTTATTTGAATTGTAACCATTGGGAGAGCGAATTCGAAGAGCTTCAGGAATTCATTGCAAATGGAAATACATCAATTACACTCTTAATAGTCGATCTTAATGCTCGAATTGGGTGAGAAAGGGGAGCTGAAAATGTTTCGGCAGGCATTGAGAGAAAGACAAAAGATAAAAAAAGTAATGGAGTAGCTACGTTACCGATTTCATGATTATGCAGAAACCCTTTTCTGATCATATGCCAATTGTGGTGTCCTTTAAGCAAACGGAAAATTTCATTGAAAATAATGTGAGAATGGCACTTCCTCCAAAGATTACGTGGAACAACAATAAAGCTAGCACTTATCAAAATCAATTGGAAATAATATTAAGAAATCAAAAGTTTCAAATTTTGATGAACTCGATGAAATAATTAAGCAAGCATACCCGAATTACTATGTGAACAGGAAATCGCCAGTTTTTAAAGAACCTTGGTTTGATGAAAGTTGTAAGAAAGCAAGAGACTTTTCATATGCGTGGCTCAAAATGTATCGTAAATTCAGTTTTGGTCACATTAAAGATTTATATCTTCAAGCCAATCGAAAGTTTAAGACAATCTGTGTAGAAAGGAAGACTGTATATTCTGAATCGGAAGCACGAAAACTATCCAATGCAATTAAATCCTCAGAATTTTGGAATCTAGCCCGAAAATTAAATGGTGATAAATTTCTTATCAATAAAGATTTGAACTCACAAGTACTCCAAAATCATTTCGAGCAACTTCTGAATCCAACAAGGAGATATATTGTGAAATTTTACTATGCAGGACCTGGTTTTCTGATGATATTTTGTATTCGCCATTCCCTCCGCAAGAATTATATAGGGTGATCGAAAATGGGAAAGCTGCGGGTTCTGATAGAATACCCGCAAAATTTTTTAAGTATGGTACAAATGACCTTATTAAGATGCTTACATCCTTATTAAATAACGTTTTTGAATACGGATTAATACGGGAAAAGTGTAAGGAAGTTTTAGTGTTTCCCATTCATAAGAAAGGTTGTACGTTGGATCCGGCAAATTACAGAGGTATTTATTTTCTTAACGCAACATGCAACATTTTCACCGCCTTACTTCATAACCGCTTAACAGCGTTGATGACATCTAAAAATCTTTTGAAGGAAAGTCAAGCTGGTTTTAGATATGGATCATATTTTTCTACTTAAAAGTATTGCTGATTCATTTCTCGCTAGAAGTAAAAAGCTTTATGTTTTCTTTGTGGATTTTAAAGCAGGGTTTGATACGGTTGAACGAGATACCTTAATTTCTAAACTGTATGGGATGGATATGACCCGAAAATTTGGCCAACTTATACAAAACCTATTAGAGATACGAAAGCAGCGGTATGGAATGGTGTTGACAGATCGGAGTGGTTTCAAACCAAAACAGGAGTTAGGCAAGGATGTTCGCTCAGCCCTAATTTGTTTGCTCTTTTCATAGAAGACTTACTGGATTATTTACCTGGAGGCATTGCACATGTTGGACTTCAAATAAGGGCCCTACTCTTTGCGGATGATGTGGTATTAATGGCGTACTCGCCCGAATTTCTTCAGCTTATGGTAAATAAATTGTATGCTTATTGTAAATTATGGAACCTTGTGGTAAATCTAGAGAAATCGAAAGTGATGGTGATATAGAAAGGAGGCGGTAGACCCGAAAAGAAAAGACAGCATTTAGTACACTTTCTGGGCATTATCAATTTTTACGAATGTCAGTCGGGCTTAAAAATGCCCCCGCGACCTTTCAGCGATTAATGAACGAAGTCTTGAAAGATTATATTAGCTAATTCTGTTACGTATATTTAGACGACATAATTATTTTCTCCACAAATTTACAAGAACATTGTCAACATATTAAATTAATATTAAACGTTTTATTAAAAGCTAATCTGAAAGTATGTCTCAATAAATCAGAAGTCATGAGACACATGAAACCGAATTCCTTGGTCATATTATTACTCCAAATGGTATTAAACCAAATAACAAAAAGATACAGACAATTCAAAAATTTCCAATACCTACTACAGTAAAAGAAATTCAATCATTCCTTGGCCTTACAGGATATTATCGAAAATTCATTCAAGATTACGCAAATATTATAAAACCCTTTACACTCTGTTTAAAGAAAAATGCTAAAATAAATATAAACGAATAAAGTTACAAGAACGCCTTTTTACAATTAAAAACTATGATGACCGAAAACATTATAAATAGACACCCTGATTTTTCAAAAGATTTTATTTTGACTACTGATGAATAAAATTTTTCCATAGGCGCGGTTCTAAGCCAAACACATGGACCGTTATGTTTTGCATCAAGAACATTAAATTAGCATAAACAAGGCTACTCCACAATTGAGAAGGAGCTATTAGCTATTGTCTGGACCACAACCCAATTCCGACACTGTCTGTACGGTAGACAATTCGTAACTAAAACCGACCACTGGCCAATAGTATGGGTCAGTACCTTAAAGGAATCGAATTCCAAGCTACAACGTTGGAAACTTAAGCTTGAAGAATACGACTTCAAAATAGAGTACATTCAGGGCAAGGAGAATAAGGTGACAGAAGCCCTTTCTAGAATTAAAATTAATGAACCAAAAATAAATATATTAGAAGAAAAAGATTTAAGAACCAATTATAATGCAGAGGAAGATAATTCTCTTTTTAAACCTATTAGCGAAAAGCCTCTCAATTATTTTAAGAGACAAATTATTCTTGGTTCCAACGTAAATGGAGATCAAAAATTTTATTCCCGTATGTTATTAAAAGACGAATAACATTCAAATGCTTTAACCCAAATGAAGAATTATATTTATGTACAAATAATAAGCGAAGTTGACACAAATATCACAAATGCTTTATACATTGAAAACGATTAACAATTTAATGAATTTCAGAAAGTATGGATCCAAGAAAGTAAAATGAAAAAGAATATACAGCGTTATCCATTTTGCGGTTTCAAAAGTATAGGGCTGGAATTCGACATTTGTCAAACTAAGTTGTTAAACCAATTTTTTTCAGTTAAAGGTCTGACATTTACGAAAATAGATCGCTTAACTATCGCACAACGTATAAAAATTGTTAAAACCTACTACAAAAATGGTGATTCTTCCAGAGCCACATATCGTGCTTTAAGAGGAATTAGGGTCTAGATAATCGTCCAACTAGGTAAGCAATTGGCAAAATTGTGAAGAAATTTGAACAGACTGGGTTAGTGACAGATATTGTAAGGCCTGTGCACCATCATTTCGCTCCTACCACTGAAAATATCGCTGCTGTAAGTGAAAGTGTTGCCGAAGACCGGAATGTGTCGATTCTTCGCCGCTCTCAGGAATTAGGACTGTCTTACGGTACATTATGGCGTATTTTGCATTTGGATCTACACCTACATCCATATAAAGTCCAGCTCATACAACAACTGAAGCCAGCCGACCATTCACAACGTCGTAGATACGTCGAATAGGCGCTTGAATAATAGGCGGTGGACGTCGATTTTTCGAACAAAATTTTCTTCAGCGACGAAGCACATTTCTCACTCGGTGGGTATGTTAATGAACAAAATTGTCGTATTTGGGGTTCTGAGAATCCTGAAGTAATTGAAGAGAGGCCATTACATCCACAAGAAGTCACTGTTTGGGGCGTTCTTTGGTCCGGAGGTGTGATTGGGCCTTACTACTTCGAAAACGACGATGGAACGACTGTCACCGTCAATTCGGAGCGTTGTGGTCATATGATAATCGACTTTTTTTTGCCTGCTATTGAAGAATACGACTTGGAGAATATGTGGTTTCAAAAAGACGGTGCCACATGCCACACAATTTGAGGGAATAGCTTTATTGCAAGAGACATTTCCTGGCCGCTTAATGAACTGGTCACCAAGATCATGCAATTTGACACCAATGGACTCTGTTTTGTGAGGCTACGCGAAAGACCCTATTTATGCAGATAAACCTTTAACTCTTGAGCACTTGAAAACCAACATTCTTCAAGTTATGGCTAAGATACCGCCGAATATGTGTCGAAAAGTGGTCGAAAATTAACTCAAAAGAATCGATGCTTGCAACAATTCGCGTGGTGGTCATTTAAGTGATGCAGTGTTTCGCACATAATGTCAACGTTCAAACTATATAATAAAAAGAAAATATCATGAAAAAAGATATTTTATATGTGTTCTATGTACGTTCACTTTTGAAACCGCAAAATAGATAACCCATTATTATTTAGAAGTACGAAGTTATTAAAAGACTTAAATATAAAAGACGCTCATAAAACTATACTTAAAACACATAGAAACTTTAATCACGTAGGATTTAGAACTTATCAGAGAATATTATATCCCAAATCTTGAAGAATTAATTAATAAAATAATAAACCAATGTAACTTTTGTTTGACGAAAATAGAAAGACACCCAATAAAATTACCTTACGAAAAACGGAAACTCCCAAAACTCCACATGAATACTACCACCTAGATATATGGAATCGAGATAAGAACAGAAAATACCTTACGTGGATAGATAAATTCTCAAAATACTCGTATGTAGCAGTTGAACGAATCAAAAATAAAAGCTACGATATTATTAATGCCATGACTAAAATATTCTCGTATATGACTAAACCAAAGATAGTAACATTAGATAACGAAGACGCCTTTGTAGCAAAAATATTAAAAAACTCTTTGTCTAATAACTACCTGGAAGTACATTACAGTACAGACAACAGACATACCGGTAATTCGGATATAGAGAGATTTCATAGCACCTTAAACGAGAACCTCAGAATTTTAACTCAAGTAGAAAAAACAGATGATCATTTCCCATTAGTACATCAAGTTAAAAAAACTCTTTCAATCTATAATACGACCATACACTTAACCCCGAAAGAAAAACCCATCGACAATCATTTAAATAAATTAAATAACGAAATCAACTACAAACAAATAGAAAAAACGAAAGAAAAAGTGTTGTATAAAATAAACTAAAATAGGAAGGATGAAGAGATAAATGAAGAATTTATTACAACAACTTCACAAGATAGGATAAAAAATAAAATTACCCTTAAATATAAAAAAGCAAAAGTAATTAATAAATGTAACAGAGAATATACGATAGAAGAACGGAACCCTTTTAAAAAACAAGCTAATCAGTTTCATAAGGAAAAAAAATTCAAGAATGAAACCAGTGATTTCAGCTCTAAATCAACAACCGAAACGAATTTCTCAAACCAAGCAACCATGAGAACAACAAATGAAGGCACTAATTAAAATAATAATTCTCGCAACTTTTATTACAACAATAAAAACACAAAAATGTCAAATAACGGACTTAAACCACGGTAATGGTTTTATAATACTACAATTAGAGAACAAAATATTATAAAAAATTATACCAAAATTCTACGTGTAATAAGCCTCACAAATTATGAACAAAATATAAAATTATTAGAAGATAGCGTTGGAGAACTTCCAGTACTAGATAATTATATTCACAATTTTACAGAACATAATCAAAAAATTATAAATATAATGATTCATTGCAGGAAAGAATTTGAAACTATAATTCCCCATCAAAGACAAAAAACAGGACTAATAAATATAATAGGTTCAGGAATGAAATTCATATACGGAACAATGGACGACGATGATCGTCTAGAAATTGAAAAACAAATTAGTCATTGAAACAAATACCCATCACGCAATTACAAACATAATCAACAAGTAAAAATTAACGACCATTTCAACAATCAAATTAGAACATTTACAGAAACATTTAATTTCAAAGCCAAACAAATATCCGAAACCATTAAGAATTTTAACAAAGTTCACGAAGATGTGGAAAGAAACTTTCATAAATTCAAACTCGAAATGGTAATGAAAGAAAATATAAGATACATCTTAAACTATATAGAAAAAATAAAAGAAATTACATTAACCTCAAAATAAGGAGCCCTAAGTAAAGATATATTAACGGAAAAAGAAATAATTGAACACAACATCAAGTTAGAAACCCTTGAAAAATAAAATTAAATCTTGCTCCTTATAATAAAAACATAAGTTTTGTCATAGAAATTCCAAGCTTTTCAGATGAAGTTTACGGAAAAATATATGTTCAACCAATACCAAACGTTGATAAATACTTTCAAATAAGAATAAATCAAAACTTGTATTTAGCAAAAGGAAAAGAAATTTATAATAATACATACCTTAAGAATTATTTGTAAATTAATAAATGATCATTGCATAAAACATATGTATGAAAACAAAATGAAATGTAATCTTGTTGAAAATAATAATGAAGTTGTATTAGAAATAGGAAACAATAATATTGTAATTATTAATTCTAAGATTGAAAAAATTAATCGCAACTGTAATAGTCAAGAAATAACAATGTAAGGAAATTATCTGATATCTTATTAAATTATGAAAATTGTTACGTAGAAATTAAAAATAAAACATATAAAGGGTAGGAGTATAAAAATGAAACACAGCTACTAAATAGCTACCATAAGAAATATTAATTATAAAAAACTAAATAACATAACTTTTGAAAAAATCCATTTCTAAAATATAGAAAACTTAAAAGAAAGAAAATTAAAGAATTAAAACTAGCTCATACAGAAACAAAAACAACTTTAGACCTTATAATTGCAATAATAATTTTATTGATCATTATATAAAGGGTTTTCCAATAAGAGTTGTTATTTTGATATTAAAAGAAAAATGGCATTTTTGGAGATAAATGATCGGATGTTTATTTCATTATAAAGAGGAAGGTATGCCGTTAATAATCGAACACAACATTAGCCAAATGGCCGCCAAGACCACGCTTACAGGACCATATCCTTTTCATGAAATTTTCCATAACCAAATCGCAAACTGGCTGCCCTATGTCCTCGATAGCCTCACGAATTTCATCTTTGAGGTCTTGAATTGACGCTGGGCTGTTGGCGTAGACCTTATCTTTCACGTGGCCCCAAAGGAAGAAGTCGCAAGGTGTTAAATCACAAGATCTCGGTGGCCAATTGTGATCACCTCTTCGAGAGATAACACGGTCCGGAAACTTTTCCCGTAAAGGATCGATGGTTTCATTGCTTGTGTGGCACGTAGCGCCGTCTTGTTGAAAGTAAACTTTGTCCAGATCAATACCATCCAATTCAGGCCATAAAAAATCATTAATCACCTCTCGATAGCGCAATTCATTGACCGTAACTGTTGCTCCAGCCTCATTTTCGAAAAAGTAAGGTCCAATGACCCCGCGGGACCATAAACCGCACCAAACAGTCACGCGTTGAGGATGGAGAGGCTTTTCAACAATAACTCTTGGGTTTTCCGAGCCCCAGATGCGACAGTTTTGCTTGTTGACGTAGCCTCCGAGTTGGAAATGGGCCTCATCAGTCAAGATGATTTTTCGATGAAATTCCGGTTCATTTTCATGCATTTCAAGGACCCAATCAGCAAAGATGTTGATGATCAGCCGGCTTGAGTTCTTGTGTTAACTGAACTTTATAAGCCTTAAGACCCAAGTCTTTATGCAAAATACGGTGTAATGACGTTTGTGGAATGCCTAATTCCAAAGAACGACGAGGAATGGACAAACCTGGGTTTTCTTCAACACTTTGGGCTACAACAGCAATATTCTCAGTTGTTCTTGAGCAACGTGCACGGGTTTTATTCTTCACATCACTAACTTGTCCCAACAGCTCGAATTTGTCCACCAATTTCTGTATTGCGGTCCGACAAGGTGCTTCACGACGACCCAAAAATGTTTTAGTTTTACGAACCGTCTCTGCAAAATTTTCACCATTTTTATAGTGAATTTTAATAATTTCAATGCGTTGTTGAAGCCTGTATCGTTCCATTTTTATTAATAGCGTAGTTTCTACTTGTCAAATGTCAAAAAACGACAGCTTCAAAAGTGACAGCTACCGAAATAGCGGGCTATTCAAAATAACACCTCTTATTGGAAAACCCGTTACATAACTTTGAAATACAAAAAGAACAAAACTAAAATAAATGTAAATCTTCCAAGTGTGGCTTTCCGACCCATAGCAGAATCTTTTGGGGGAGGAATTATAAGAGATTGCTTGTGCGCCTCTACAAAATAATTTGGACTTTAAATTCAATCGCAAATAATACAATCGAATTACAAACAAAAATAATAAACAAAATAATTTAGATTTTATATTCAATCGCAAATAATACTATCGAATTACAAACAAAGAAAAAAAGACAAAGAACTGTAAATCTGTCGAGTAGACATTAATGTACTGTAAAAAGTTTTGCCTGACAATGGAAACTTTTAGTTTTAAGACAACCACGTATAGCCGAAGATTTCCCCCGACATATTAACATTAAAAAACGGATATTTTTTTTTACCCTGTTTGAAAGAACAGGAGGAGTGTTTTTTTATGGTTAACCTTATACTCGAATATAAATTATATATATGTGTGACTTAAAAGATCCATAAAATTTAATATGTATATGGCTACAAATTGAAATTTGACCAGAAGAGAACTGCGTGCAGGACAACTATGGATAACAACTTATAAAGTAGAGTGAGTTTTTTTAAAAACAAACAAAGAAATATTATCTTTTGATTCTTTTGCATATAAATATGTATATATATATTACTCATACCCGAATTGGTGTATGAAGAGGGAAGTATTTAAACTCCGGTACTCCGAATCTTAGTCACCTTTATCTTCCAATAAGATATATCAGTTTTTACTTTTTTTATTTTTACTAGAACATTTTTTAAAAATTTAAATAATATTTTTTTTTTATATATTTTTTCCTTATTGTTATTAGTTTTTTTTTTGATTTTAAATGAATTGAAGCATTCAAAGGAGATTTCAAAAAACATTTTTTTTTTTAAATCTCCTGATGGAGTGCTAAATTAATACTTTAGGTGTGTGAGTTATCGGCTGGGCCAGCGATGGAGGGAGTGATGCGGACAATACAGACGAACGATGCAGACAACACCGATAACGAAATTACTCGACAAGCAAAGAACAATTAAACTTACATTCAAAGGACATGATATGCATTAATATGACAATTAAACGTACTGACATTCTTACGTATTTACGAATATATCTACTTACATACTTACTTACTTATATTCTTACCTATTATTAGAAAAGTTATTAGAAAAGTTTAATAATCTACCAAATAAATTCGAAACAAGAGCTATTAAAAACAGCATTGAATTCGCAAAAGAAGTAAAAGATTTAAAAATAACCAATAACGAAATTCAAGTTTGAGTGAGTGAGAGAGTAAGTGAAGTACACGGTTTTCGCAAGTGCTCTAGTTAATTTTTAAAATTATTAAAAGAAATTAAAAATAAAAGTTTAAAACACTTATTAATTATTTAAAAAGTTAAAACGCCAGAAACTTTAGTTAAAAAAAAATAAGCGAAACAAAAATTTAAGGTAGCAAAATTTTAAATTAAAAATTCAATTGAGAACGCCGACATTTTTCACCTGGCCCGCTACATGCCACCAAAAAGAAAATCAACGGAAATATCCCCAATAAGTACACCGAACAACAAAAAAACAATAACTCAAACAGAAATGGCTCTGAATGCGGATGACATCAAATCAATCGTTGATCAATGTTTAAATCATTATCTCAAAAACATTGCAACGAAAGAAGATATCTCGTTAATTTCAAACGACATGTAGCTACTCCGTTTGCAAAACACTCAGCTTGGAGAGCGAATCTCTACACTTGAAAGTTATTGTGTCACTTTAGAGAAACAAATCGAGGCTGTATCTAAGAAATCAAATGAAAATTATGTCGTCATGCATTTCCCTTCAGATAAGATGGAAAACAAGCTTAGCTTTGCAACACAAACTTGTCTAAGCCTTCTTAATCTCAACGAAAATACAGAGTTATCACTACACAAAACACAGGAATACACAAACCAGCAAACAAAAAAAAACAACAATGGTTCTTAAATTCGAAAGCGCCGACACCGTCATAAAAATAATGGACGCTGCTCCTAAGCTCAAGAATACCGGGGTGTACATAATCCTTAGCAATCACTAATTTACCGCACCAAGAGAAAGCAACTATTTGACATAAAAAATAAATTAAGCACAAAAAATCCAAACACCAAAATCTTTGTTAAAGGTGCTAAACTACAAATTGGCAATTTCACTTTTGCGTATGACAGCTTTCGAGGTATGCAAATATCCTCAAAACAAGAGCTTGATTACATCAAAACAAACTTTGGTGATGATTCAGCATGTTTCTTTGATGTAAACAACATAGACCCCTTTCACACAAGGAAACTGAGTTGCCGGCAACTGGGAGTTTGTTGGTGAGAAGGGCAAGAAGTAAGGGGAATGAAAAAAATCTCCCCGGTCAACGATTTGAAGAGATTTTTTTGACGTTATGCTTTGAAATTTTCTTAGGTTTCCATTTTGACTTCTGTCTCTGATAGATATCAAACATATTTTTTTTAAAAAGAAATTGTTTCTTACAATTATATTATTACATTAACCCAATCAAATCAGCTACTTAAATAAATTCATTGTGAAAGAAAATTTCAAGTTTTAATTCTTGTGGGCAAGGCATTTAATTCAATCCATCAGGAGTTGGTACACATTTCATACATACAATTATGCGCCTAGACATGGAAAATCGACAACAAAAACGCACGGACCAAATAAGCTCTCAGCTTGTGGCTTCCTGTCAGTAGTTTATGCATCCAACTGTACCATTAAAGCTTCGGTGCATTCAAATAAGCCAAATATAATCTTCCCATCATCACTATCATGTGTTGGGTCCAAGATTTGGGTGGCAAGAGAAACGCACAACAAATCTGCACACAAATCATTTTTCTCCTGGTTCATTGTTTTTCCGTGACCTTTTAATATATTAATTCAGCACTTAATTAACCACAATAAAAAAACAACATTTACCTATATAATCGCACCAGGTTTCTTTATTTTGAATTTATTTTTCGAAAAGTAAGAGGCGGTTAATTTATAACTCAAAATTGTGCAGAATTTTCGTGTGAAAGCTACAAGGCCATTAAAGGAAAACGTCAAAAAAATCTCCAGCAACTGGTTTCCCTGTGTGAAAGGGGACATAGACGTCAACTCCAACAAAACCAGGAATTATGTGACACCAGCTCCATCTGTGGGTGGTCGCGTATATAATGAAGGTGCAGGCCCTAGCCTAAGATAGGATTACAACGCCGTCTGCCAAGATACTAATTCTTACACAAATAATTTTAAATTTAATATTTTTTGTTATAACATTACAGGTTTTAAAAACAAATTAATTACGCCCGAATTTTTTAATCTTATAATTGAATATAACATTTTTATACTTTATTTATTTTATTTTGAAAAACTTCTGTTGCCCAATCCAAATTTTAGCATGATTAGTTTTGCCATCCCAAATGTTACCAAACCAGAATTAGATTCCTCATTTACAATGATGGAATTAAAATCATCTCTAATGAAAATGAAAAATAACAAAGCATCTGGCCCTGATGGTATTCCAGGTGAATTCTATAAATATGCTACTCCAGAGTTTTTGGAAAACATCTTAAGTTTCTTCAATAGGTTATACAACGAGGGGATAGTTCCTGAAAACTTTAGGTGTTCCAAAATATCAGCTATCTATAAGAAAGGCGATCAGGATCAGCCGGAAAACTATAGGGGTATTGCTGTGTTAAACTCATTGAGAAAATTATTCTCACAATTACTTTACTTAAGGCTTACAAATTGTAACAACACAGTGGCTAGGCGATTTATTGATAAAAAGAAATGTTTGTATGCTTTTTTTGTCGACTTAAAGGCTGCATTCGACACAGTCAATAGAAAGTCATTGATCTACAAGCTTTCAGTAATAGGTTTATCAACAAAGTTCATAAAATTCTATGAGAAGATGCTTGAGAACTCTAATGCTTTTGTTCAGAACGGCCCTAGAAAATCGAGAGACTTCAAGTGTCAAATTGGTGTTCCCCAAGGCTGTGTTTTAAGTCCTTTGTTATTCTCTCTATTTATAAATGATGTTGAAAATCACATCCCAGGAGGTATTGTAATAGGTGATGTAACTATTAGGGTTCTTCTTTATGCAGACGATCTTGTTATCCTGTCAGATAGCCCGCTTAATTTACAACTTCAAATAAATAAGCTAAAACAATACTGTTATAGTTGGGATCTCAAAATCAACAGCTCAAAGTCGAAAATTATGGTCTTCAGATCACACAAGAGATCTATAGGTTATGGCCGAAACTGGACTCTAGGGAACGGTATTATAGAAGTCGTGGATAAATTTAAATATCTGGGATATGTAATAACATATAACTTAAATACGCACGCTCATGCTAAAGAAAAAATAAAAGCTGCTAAAGTTGCTTTAAACAGCATGTGGTCTAATTTTTTTAGCAATATTTTTGTAGACTCAGTTTCAAAATTCAAAGTATTCAATGCTACAGTGAATAGCTGCCTCTGCTATGGAAGCGAAGTTTTGAACAGCAAGAAGAACTAGAAAATGTTCAAAGATATTTTTTTAAACGAATCTTCCGGTTACCTAAGAACACCCCAAATTATGCCATCCATGTGGAGTCTGGCTTACCTCAAATATTTCTGAAAAACTTAAAGGTAAATGCGGATTACATTGTAAAGGTAATGAATAGATCAGACCAAAACCTCCAAAAACGGATCGTTAATATTTGTTTTAATAAAGTTTACAGTCCAGTAAAAAATTGGTACGATCTAGCTGTTACACACGACTTTCCGATCTCATTACGAACTGATAATAATGAAGAATTAAAATTGTCTTTATACGACTGCATAGCTTGTATAGATGAGACACTTTTCCAGACATGTATGGAACGTGGTTCTCATTCAGCTTCAAGGAGTGTTTATAGGCAATTAAGTTTTACTCTAGGCGAGGATAACTATTTTAGAAACGAGTTTTCAGTTTCAGAAATGAGCTTAATTTTCAAATCCAGAACTGAAATGCTGGATCTGAATTGTAGACCATATAGATCTTGGTACGAATGAAAATATCTTACATTTTATAGCGTTTTGTCCAATTTTACAAGAGATCCGTAGACTTCATTTTTCCCCAAGTTTCCTTTCTTTAGAAGAATGTGTAAATATTTTGAATGGTGGCCGTGGTTTGAAGTCTCTTGTAGGATATGTTTCACCGCAAAAAAATATCGAGATGAGTATTTGAACATGTTTTGAAGAATAAAGTCGTCACTACTATTTGAATAGGTATTTTAAAAACCGCATGTCGCAGATTATTTTCGTTTTAGCTAAACTAAAAGCCCTTTTTCACTTCTTTATATGTTTTTGTTTTGACTAAACTAAAAGTCCAGATTAATTATTTTTTTCTTTCTTTCTAACTTTTTATATCCAAAACGGTTCTAAGCCTTAAATATATCTAAAATATTTAACCAAAATTAATTTATCTTTGTTT
The DNA here is from genome assembly GCA_910595825.1 of Philhelius pedissequus. Taxonomy (NCBI): domain Eukaryota; kingdom Metazoa; phylum Arthropoda; class Insecta; order Diptera; family Syrphidae; genus Philhelius; species Philhelius pedissequus. The sequence continues at coordinate 143,096,937 of OU343161.1, read as the reverse complement.
TGACTAAACTAAAAGTCACAGTTTGTTTATTTATTAATCCCAATTTAAATATATGTGTATAAAAATAACTAATAATTGACTTTAAATGAGCACAACTAAAATCAAACTCTCTTATTATATTTTAAAATTTTGTATTGTATAAGTAATTTTTTTACGGCAGACGGCATATTTGCCATGCTTTGTAATGGAGATTCTATGGAACTCCAGCTACGTATGTTTTTTGGATCTCCGGTATTCTTTTTATTTATTAAACCTGGAATGGGAACGGGAAATCTAATTCTCTATGTAAGGTCATGGTTTATAATGTAGTTTGGCTGTCAGCCTGAACACATTTGGCTAGCTGTCAAGCAGCTGGTTTACATCAGCTATCGAAATCGTTCAAGGAAGATTAGCCAAAATAAGTATCGATGTGGTTTGGGTATTGGGTAACCGATTGAGGTGGAAATCATCGGGGGATTTTTTTTCTGATAGCTATTTGAGACGGGGGTTACTTGGAGGGAAAGCTCCTTTAATAGTTGCGGTAGGCACCGAAACGAAAAAAATCAACGGCAAGTATTTACCAATTTGGATAAAGGAAATTAGAATTCGTGGTAGGAATAGGAAAGTAGGAAAAGGTAGATTTACTTAGAAGAATACCGCAGGAGAAAGAATACAGGAAACGCTGTCGATTTGTGGAAAAGTTTAAAATAATTTGTAGAAGCAGTGATGGTATTAGTTTTCTTATATACGTTTTATTGGGTTGCTGAGTTAAGTTTTTTTTATTCTTAGTGTCCTGAAAAAGTTGCCTATAAAAAAAAAGCAAGGAGATATTTCCAAGGCTACATCTGGGAAAATACAAATTTATTGAAGAGAAAAAAACGGTGAGAAGTTTCATGTTGTTGTGTCTATAGGGGCAATTAAATTTAAAACTAACGGTTTAGGTATCGTCCCCAACGGCCCACGTACAGCTACGGATGAAAGTGGTTGCCGCTTATGTGTCAACCGAACTAGGAAAGCGGTGCTGGACAGAACGGTGTTTTTTTGTGTTCCCTTAACGAAGCGGGTTGCGTTGGTGGAGGAGTAATTTAAACGGTCTCCCTCCAGAATTTAAGTCCGAATTGGATAAATCAATCGAAAAAGCCACGTAATTTTTTTGTATGTAAGAAAAACATTAAATTTTTAATAGCGAAGCCCATCACCAAATACGATACTCTATTTCAAAACAACAACAAAAAACACATAAGAATTCCAGACACATTCCTTTGTTAATCTGGGTTACCTACCATTCTAGTGGAACTTATTTGGGACATCTATTAGCTTAAAATGAAACTAGAGTACCTTTCCGGTATTGATTTTTCTTAAAATTTGAAATTCCGTTTCTTCTTGTTCTTTTTTTTGCTTAGTTACTGTATACATGCTGAATTTATTTTGCATTTTTTTAGTATTTTATTTATTGATTGCATACATTTTAATATTTATTACATATATTGCTTAATTTTTGTTTATATATATACAAAAATGTGTATACCTAACCAATACGATATATCTGTGAAAGGCGTTACCAACCGGGGTAAAAGGCGGTGCGGCGTTGCGACTTATCCGACGAGGTTCCGGTCGAGTTTGCCCCGAAGTCTACGCGATGGTCGCCACCTCGATAACAAACCCTCTTTCAGAGTGCTCTGTAGGTAGGAACAGCCGAGGACGATTTTAAATTGTATCGGAGGGAGTTATAACCTAGGGTGGGACTGGTCCGGATCCAGTACGTGTTTTGGTGGTCGGAGGTTTGTCGGCGGGTCTGTTGCGTTTCTTGTTCGAGAGTGGAACTCGACGAGAGACGTACCTCCCGAGTGAGACAAAAAGGTCAGCCAGCGGGTGTCGCGTCATTTTGGGGTCGTCTTGTAATTTCCGTTGGGTGTTAAGTCACAAGCCTAATTTCGTTTGTTTCATACATCCGGTTTGTAGGTTGAATGGCCAAGCTTAATGGAAAGTAAATGGATTCCTAGAAAGGATTATACACATATTTAAAAGCCGGAAAAAACACAATTCTTACGTACTTGAGCTTTTTGGTTATATATGTGTTTGTTGGCAAAACCTTATTTGACTTATAGTTTACTTCTTACAATTTCTATACTTATTGTTTTTTTTGTTTTGTTTTGTTGATTAATAAAAATATTGTTCGTCGAGTGCCACGCCAACTGATGGAACCAAGTTGTTTTTATTTCGGGGTGAAAGAATTCTTAACATGGATTGTTAGTTCTGATTAGTTTCAGGAGGCGCTAGTGTGGCAAAGATGACTGGTGAGTAGCGACATCGAAAAAGGGTAACCGCTCTAGGGGGATCTGATGAACCATTGGTCCAAATAGATCCCAGGAGAGGTGTGGGTTGCCGTCGCTGCACAACATTCGGTAGCGGAAACAACAGCGGTAACGATTGTTTTGTGTTTCTATTTGTTTTGGAGACGATTTGTGGAGATAAAGTCGGCACGAAATTATGTTTTGTAACGAGGTGAGGTTCAGCGGAGAGGCAAGATCCCTCCCTATATCCGGCCGGCTTAGCCGTGCTCCGCCAGCGTGCCGAGGCCTCATCTACTGGACATTCAGAACCGTCCAATCCCCATTCCATTCCCTTTCAGCCGCCTAACCCCTCATCCTATTGCCATGTTATAAATGGCGCCCAGACGTATAGTCCGAGTTTATTGCATATATGTATGTCATACGAGTATTAGTCCGTAGTCTGATGTAGTTTCCAGTTGTTTTCTCCGACATGTGCGGAGCTCTTCGTAAGTCGTGATAAGTAAAGCTGGCAAGCATACCAGATCATAAGCGACCAGGAGTCCGAAGTTGCCGGTGGAAATAAATGGTAACGCTGTGTAAAAGAAACAAAATGCATTTGAAGCCTGTGCGCAGCCTCTGGTAAGACCAGTACGTACCTATCGAATAGCGATTGTAGGTCGGGCGTAGTAGCAAGTGTAATTTAAGACGGTCAAGCTTACGGGTGTTGCCGCTGTTAGAATTGGTAGAAAACGTATGTCTTGACTGTCATAGCTCATTAGAATGCCCGATCAATTGCGACGAGGAATTCTGGTTCTGATAGTGGCAACAACTGTATAGCGTAGTGTTGTCGTTATATATGTCACAATCGTTGCCACATGAAGAGTGAAAAGAAAAAGAGCGACGTCGTGTTTGGAAAGAAACAATTGAACCACCGGAACAAGCCACCCGAAACACCTCCGCATTGAATTACAGAGGAATTAATTGAGAGTTTGGAGAAAATAAATAAGTTGAATACAGATAGTAATAGTTCGTTGATAAGATAACATCATAGAGGCATCCAGTAGGTATAGAAAAAAAACGATAGAGTAAAAAAATTTAAAATTTAATTTTTTTCGGCATATTTATTTTAGTGAGGTAGAATTAATAAGTTATTTTTTGTTTGTATATTTATTTTAGTAAGTAGAGTTAATAATTTTCCGGTAGGGGCAAAGAAAATTTAGAGTAAGAAAAATAAATATATATATATAATTAAAAAAATGGATATAGATCGTAGTTATAAGTACCTACCATAGGCTATAGGACAGAATTAGGATTAGAATTTAGGAGGATAAAATAGAAAAGATATAGAGAGTATTAAAGTGAAAGATAGAAATGATAGAGGGAGGAAAACGAAAGTTTAGAGTAAGAAAAACAAATGTATATATGTATATAAATGTAATATATATAATAATGGGGGCTGGCCGTGGCGCGATAGTTGTGTGCTCGCCTACCAACTTCGTGGTTGCAGGTTCGATTCCTGCCGTTGTCTCTGTCTTCTTATATTCCATTAAAAACCAATTCTAAAAATTGTCATAAAATTAGTTGCTGCTCTGCTCATTACATGCTGTTTAGGTATAACACTAACAACATGTGATTGAGTAAACTAGCATATCCATAAAATATGACAACGAAATAAATTAAAATAATACGAATTATAAGGGACATAAATAAATAAGACACGGTAATTCTCTCCGCATTAGTTTAGCCAGTTCTAGTCTCAGAACATCGCGCCACACATCTTTCCTATCCTTCTTTCTCTTCTTCCACCGCATGCCCGCGCTGTGTTAAGAAAAACATATAAAAGTATTCATAATCCCTTGAGCGCATGCAAAGTTATAAAAAAAAATCGAGATATAGGGAGTTATAAGTACCATAGGTTATAGTATAGAACTAGGATTAGAATTTAGGAGGATGTGATAGTAAATAGTATAGTCGGATAAGAATAGAACAAATAATAGAAGTGTTAAGGATAGGGAAAAGATACGTAGGTATTGCAACATCAGCGGTCTGCAGTAGGGCATGATCGCGAAAGAAAACAAAGAGGTTAATAAAATAATTAGAGTTTCGTATTTGGAAAATCATACCCTCACACGTTCGCAGTATTCCAAATTAGTATAAACAAGTAGCAACATGTCCAGGGAGGATGGTCAATGAAGATCCGAAGCCGGTTGCAATGACAAAGGCCGCAAACCAGGCGATTATGATGGCCGAAGAGAACGTACACCGACGTAGTAATAGCTCGGTATCCGCTGAGCTAATTTTGCCGTTAGCAAGGTGTGTCAGCAGTATACCAGCGCACTAAGGGGAGAGTTAAGTGAAGCGCTGAAATTGGAGATACAAAAGAATTTTAATGATCTACGGGGCTATAGAAACCAAAACACTTACCCGACGGATTCACTCCTAGGAAGAGATCGAACTCCTGCAGTGAACGAAGTAACTTTAGAAGCAGTAGGTAATCATTCGGCTCGGGAACTTTGCGGTTCATCGGGTGTAGAGACTGCTTCAAGGTCTTTCGCACCGGTAGGGAATGTAAACGCGGGAATGCACCCACAGCCTCACTGGCCGACTAGATCCGATCATCATGGGAGCTAACCGAACGTTCAGCAGGACGCATACTTTAGTAGGCGGAGTCCTCCCGGGGGTATCTCCACAATTCGATGGGGACATGGTCCACCTCGATTAGAAACCCTATAAAAATAGATAAGTGGGGTCTAAAGTTCAATGGAAAAGTGGACGTACTTATTGTGGAAGATTTCGTTTTCCGCCTGGAAAAGCTTCAGAGCCAGTATGCCTGCTCTTGGTCAGAGATCCTGAGAGACTTTCATTCGTTGCTCACAGGTACGGCTCGTGACTGGTACTGGCAGTTTCAGCGATCCCATTATCGTTCCGACTAGCCTATGCTAAGGGACGCATTAATGCGCCAATTCCGGAACTCCAAGTCTGATTATGAGATTATGAGGGCCATAATGGATCGCGAATAGGGTGCCAGGGAACACAGCGACGACTTTTTTGCTGCCGTGAATAAGCTGCGGGCCCAACTCAGGGTACCTATTCCGGAGACAGAGTTGGTGCGGATTTTGAAACGTAACCTGAATGAAAGGGTCGGTTGACTGGTATACCATCAGCCAATTTTTACGTTAGACCAACTGAGAGTAGCGTGTAAGGACGTACATTATTCGTTTCCGCACAAAGACAGAGATGCGCCGAGGTACCAAACGCCCGCGGTGCGATTTGCTGTAAACGAGCTAGGAGTTGAAGATTCATACAGGGTAAGTGAAGAATTAGCGGCAATCCAACAAATGAATACTAGAACAAGGGGCTCTAGAGGGGTGAGCGATGCCAATGCCATTAGCTGTTGGAATTGTAAGGTTACAGGTCACACGTTTATGGATTGTCCGTCAACTACTAGGAACATTTTTGGCTATCGGTTCGGGCAAGAGGGAGTCATCACGCCTAAATGGTAGAATTGCAATCCGTGTTCGGATGGAGTCGTGTTCCACTCAGATATCCCCGAGGCAGCAAATGTATAACAATGTTCAGTAGTCAACAATAGTAAAATACAAATATGAAAAAGCAGTAAAGGGAACGGGGCGAATGAGAATAGAAATAAATTTGAAATTAAACCTTAGATTAAAAGAGTATTACATAGCGGGGGATAGAATTTTCAATAAGAACCCAAGGACAGTGTCAAATAAAATATTAAAGGCTAGAACTAGGTACAACATTAGGAAGAGAAAGATTTCAGCAACGGGTTTAGATGTAGAAGCTGATCCAAGACCATATGAAAAAGTTGAAATTTCTGGTAGGGAAGCATATTGGGCAAGGGTTGTAAGGAGTTTGTTAAATCTGCGAATATGAAGGTCCTTCCCCTTAAAGCCTGTGTAAAAACGGCCGATGGTAAAATCCAGATGATAATTGGCCAAGTTAGAACGGAAGTTGCCTTTAAAAGTCTTAAGCGCGTAAATACATTTTTTTAGTACCTAATTTAGAATAAGAGCTTTACTTGGGGGTAGATTTCTGGAGGGAGTTCGGTTTCTGTTTCCGAGGAAGCGGCTGACACACTGAACGCTCACCCGCTAACTTCGGACCAGCAAACTGAGTTGGAAGCGTCAACCAAAGATTTCTCGATTATGACCGACATGGTCTCGGCAAAACATCACTAATGGAACAAGTGATCGTTACTGGAAACGCGGAGCCTGTTAAGCAGCGTCACTTCCCGGTATCTCCAGCGGTACAAGCCCTTTTATACGAGGGAATCGACCGGATGCTTAAGCTCCTCGTTATAGAGGAGAGTGAAAGCCCTTTGTGTTTGCCGGTAGTTCTTATAAGAAAGCCGGCGGATGATGGTACCGCAAAATACCGCTCCTGTTTGGATTCACGTAAAATTAACGCGTTAAGCAAAAAGGACACTAACCTTTCTCATATCGACGGGCTTATCAGTCGGCTACCGAATACCTATTTTAGAAGCAGTATTGATTTAAAGGAAGCTATTTAGCAAATACCACTGGAGAATGAAAGTAGGGAAAAGACTGCGTTTGCGGTACCGGGGAGACCTTTATACCAGTTTACGGTAATGCCTTTTGGGTTGTGTAATTGCGCTCAAAGGCTTTGCCGCCTAATGGATAAAGTTATTCCTGCACGACAGAGGGACAACGTTTTCGTGTATTTGGACGATTTACTGATCATCGCACTGGATTTTGAGACCCATAACACCCTGCTAGGCGACTTAAGCGAGTGTTTAAGAAAGGCCAATCTCACCATCAACGTGAAAAAATCGAAATTTTGCTTCAAGGAGTTGAAATATCTAGGTTTTTTCGTTGGTGGTGGGAATTTAAAGACTGACCCGGCCAAGGTCGAGGCAGTAGCGCAGTTTCCGATGCCGAAAAATGCGAGGCAAGTTCGACGGCTGCTTGGTCTGGTGGGGTGGTATAAGAGGTTTATTAAGGACTTCTCTAGCTTGACCGCTCCTCTTTCCGATATTCTGAAGAGAAAAGATGGTAAATTTAAAATGACGGTAGAAGCGATAGAAGCTTTTGAGAATCTTAAAAAGGCCCTTACGACAGCTCCAGTTCTCTCACACTCTGATTTGAGCAAAAGGTTTTACGTTCAATGCGATGAATCCGACTCGGAAATAGGGGCTGTGCTGTTCCAGAGGAAGGGCGATGATGAACAGGTTCCGATTTCATATTTTTCCCAGAAATTAAACACTTGTCAAGGGAATTATAGTGTGAACGAGAAGGAGTGTATGGCGGCGGTGATGTCGATTAAGAAGTTCAGGCCCTACGTCGAGTTTATGGAGTTCACAGTTATAACGGACCACTCCAGCCTGAAATTGTTAATGACTATGAAAGACTTGAGCGCGAGGTTGGCTAGGTAGAGTTTGTAGCCGCAGGCCTATGCTTTCGACATAGAGCATCGAAATCGAAAGGGAAAGCTGAACGTCGTGCCGGACACTCGTTCTCGGGCACACCTAGAGATCATTGAGATCGGAGATATATCGACGTAATTTACCTCTCTTCGGAAGAATTTTATTCATAAGAGTACAGAAGTCTTATTGAGACGACCAAAAATCATAGAGAGGAGTTACCAGATCTCAAGTTTGAGGACAATTTCGTGTAAAAGAAGTCTTTTCCAGTATGAGAAGAATCGTTACTCGAACTTGGTTTTCCGTTATGGGTGCCCTCTGGGTTAACTAAGGAAATAATTGCGAAAGCACACGACCCTCCGGAAGCGGCACATGGTGGTATCGCGAAAACACTTCACAGGGTTCGGCAATACTTCCATTGGCCTAATATGGCCATTCAGATAAGGCAATATGTTTCTAAATGTGAGGTCTGTAAGCAGTGCAAACCTTCGTGTCAAGCTCTCCGTCCTTCTATTAGTAATTTTTGTACAGATCGTCCGTTTCAAAAGATATATGTGGACTTCTTGGGTCCGTATCCAAGATCCAAAGCGGGTAACCCTTACGTGTTCGTTGTTCTTCAAACCCTTACGGTCAGCAAATAAAAGAAGTATTATAAGCTTTCTGCGAGAGGATATATTTAACACCTTTGGGGTGCCCCGACTAATTCATTCGGATAATGGACAACAATTCTTAGCGAAAGAATTTCAAAATTTCTTGCGTAAATACGGTATTAAGCTTTTCCGGACTGCATGTTATTCACCGCAATCTAACGCGTCGGAGAGGGTGAACCGAACTCTAGTATTGGCCATACGCGCATATCTGAAGGATGACCAGCGCGATTGGAATATTCACCTTAGTGATATTGCTTGTGCGTTGAGGAGCTCGATTCACTCGGCTACTGGGGTGACACCATATTTTGCTCTTTTCTGGGTAAATATGATGACACATGGGAGCGGTTACGAGTTGGTAAAGAAATTAGGCATGGCTATAGATGATGGAGAAGTGGTAACTCTTCCACGGCAAAGTAGACTGGAATGTATTAGGGATAAAGTCAAAGAAGGCATATTGAAAACTAACGAAAAGAGCGCCAAGGTATCTAATCTTCGAACTCGTAATGTTCAGTATGTGCCTGGACAGGAAGTATTTTGACGAAATTTCGTCTTGAGTGACTCTTCGAAGTATTTGTCATCGAAATTATGTCTCAAGTTTGTGAAATGCCGAATAGTGAAAGCGGTTGGAAAAAACATGTATGAAGTGGAAAATTTGGCTGGCAAGGAAATCGGGGTATTCCACGCCAAAGACCTAAAACAATAGCGCTTTTTAAATCTGTGATTAAATGTGTGTGGGTGGTTACTACACACCGGGTATAAGTCTGTTTTCATATAGTGGGCCTATATTGGATCATCCTAGTCATACGAGGCGGCGATTTCGTAGTCAACTTATATTACAGTTTTATTCATTTATATTAGTATTATATTAAAATTCTGTTTTTGCAATATTCTAGTGTAATTTTTACAACATTTTCGTGCAGTACAGGGAATTTTCTTTTATGTTGTTAAGACCTAGATTTGATATGGATTTAGTTAGCGGTGGTAAAATGGTGTTCTTAAATAATGGTAGAGTATATAGTAAAGATTTAGATTTATTGATTTATTTATTTTATCAGAGTATATATTATAGACTTATTTATTTTATTTATTTTATTAGTGCAGTATATTCTAGATTTATTTGTTATTTATTTATTTATTTTATCAGAGTTTATATTATAGATTTATTTTTTTATTTATTTTATTAAGGCAATATATTATAGATTTATTTGTTATTTATTTATTTATTTTATCAGAGTATATATTATAGATTTATTTATTTATTTATTTTATTAAGTCAATATATTATAGATTTATTTGTTATTTACTTATTTATTTTATCAGAGTATATATTATAGATTTATTTATTTATTTATTTATTTTATTAGTGCAATATATTATAGATTTATTTGTTATTTTTTATTTGTTTTATCAGAGTATATATTTAAGATTTATTTATTATTTATTTATATATTTTATCAGAGTATATAAGTTATCACAGTCAGGCATTTACCTGACAACAAAAGTGCACACGCTGCACTCGAGCGACGGATGTCGGCGATCGTTCCCACGGGGAAAAATGAGACGGGCATATGCATGGGAACTGCATATCAGCGAAATAAAATTAAAATAAAGTCAATGAAATGTAATTTAGAATTTAAGTCTGGCATTCTGTTTTGTAACTTAGAAAAGTGCGGTCGCGCTGAATAAACTTAAAAATAATTATAACGTGAATCCAATTGTTTTAATTACTGGGACCAGTTGGCAGTTCCCATAAAATATTTTTTTTTTTTGAGTTCAAGGATCACGAATCCTTTACTGGCGCCCGAGCAGGGACCTGCAAAAAATAATACGATTCAAGAAGTAAATTGTAAAAAAAAGTAACACACAAAATAGTGCAAACAGTTAATACAAAATAAAATTGTGAAGAGAAAACTACCTCATAAAACAGTGCAGAATAATCCTACTAAAAAGGGATTCAAAGATAAATTAGTGAACAAATCCAATCAATTAATCTAATTAATATAAACTATTAAACAAAAAATGAAGCAAAATACAAATCTGTAAAACATAGAAGATACTTTACAAACTATTCCGTAAAACGAGGTATACGAAATACAAATCTGTGTAACTAAAAGGATACTTAAACTGTTTTCGTGTAGAAAAAATTGATCGTTCATCTTAGGAGCAGAAGAAGCTAGCCTAATTAAAAACTTGCTGTATTCTACAAAATGAGCTGGATTTATTTTTCATGTAAGATCATTCTGAGTTATATAAGATTTAAATTTGCATTACACAATATAAATTGATACAATTTGATATATATTTATTATAATTTGATATCTACATAAATGTTGAGATATTAGCAGAATTAAGTTAAATCTCTGAAAAAAAACTATATATTTTTTTTGAATAAACAAAAAATCGAATACCAACTCTGTGAAGGGAAAGAGAGTATCATTTGAATGTTTGTAATAAAAATCCTTCTTCTGGGGAATCACTCTATTGAATAAGTAATATCGACTATCATTCTAAGGTAGAATTACTTCATTAATAAAATAATTATGGAAGATCTGAAGGTGTCTGTTACCCATCTTACGGGGGCATTGAACTCAGTCCTTGATCAATTAAGGGGATTTGAAACACGTGTTGCACAGCTAGAACAGGGGGGTACAACGGAAGTCATAAACATAATATTAGGGCAGTTAGGTTCCATCAACGATAAAATAAAATCAGCTGAAGAGATAGGACTAGCGGGGTTAACAATATTCAGTCTCCCACGCCAATTGAGCCACTCCGGGGGCCGACTAATGAAAATGAGCTTAGGGAAATCTCTAAGCTCCCCGATCCCGTCAAAGAAATCCGAGTGTTTGACGGTAACCCGGTCCAGTATGTTTCGTGGATGTACTGTTAGAAACCGTGTTGAAGGACTATGAGATATTCTGCACTAAACCAATATATAGGGTGATCTTTCAACACATACGGCATAAAATTCGCGGGAAGGCTGACTCCTCCCTTGTGTCATACAACATTTTTGACAACGACAGGGCTGAGATAAAAAGAGTATTGTCCCTCCACTATGCGGATAAAAGGGACATACGAACTGTCGAACATCAACTCAACCAACTGAAACAAGGCAGTTTGAGAGTTGATGATTTTTACGCAAATGTTAACCACCAATTTTCCAAAACTAATAATCAATAAATTCCGCACGGAGGCTTATTCTTCTGAAGTGGCCGATGCTCTTGTAGGAGTATACCGTGACAGGACCCTAGCCGTATTCGTCAGGGGTCTGAGCAGAGATCTGTCGCGGCTTCTGATGGTTCAGAAACCGAAATCTCGACCTGAAGCATACACTGCCTGCTTCGATATGCAAAACATAAATTTGCGAAACAATTCTGTGCATGTAATAGCACCAAATACAGTTTCAGCGCCTGTATCCTACGAATTTGGAACAAATAGAGAACCTCCTCTGCCAATTAGAAATCCAAACAAATATCCGCATAGATTTTTTAATGGCAGGGGCGGATCCATGCAATCTACGCAACCGCAAAATTCTTGGAGTACTGCTCATAACAATACATGGGGTCCTAGCTATAATTCTAAACAGTATAATCTTCCAGCAGGACCAAAATCCCCAGCCAAAATGAAGCCGGGGTCTGAACAAACTAAAAACGTTAACTACATGAATCGGCCCAACAACCCATTTAAACGAGGATTCGGTTCCGATAACTACCATGCTAAACACCAACGTCTTAATCATATGGTTGCGGACACTCATGAAGTTACAGAAGAACCAGCTGTTTTAATTCCCCTGTCCCCGCTGAGGAGAATTTGATGACAGATGCCTCGTTTCAAGCGTACCATATATAGAATATGGTACGCTAGACGGAGAAACTCTAAAATTTTTAATAGATACCGCTGCAAACAAAAATTTCATTTAACAAACCTAACCCCGTTAGAGAACCTTTTTATATTGATAGTCCCGCTGGAAATATTTTAGTGAAGAATAAAATTACTGGAAAATTTTTCTCCTTCGTTGGCTGTGATCTAGATATCACCTTTTTTATCCTCCCAAATTTAAGGTCGCTTGATGGAATAATAGGTGATGATACCCTAAAGGAACTAAGAGCAATCATCAACAGGGAAAAGAATGAATTGATAATAAATTCAAAAATAAAAACCCCATTACTAAATAAGTCTTCTAATATGATCCATAATTAAATTATGGATCATATTAAATAAAAACGTATCCGAGTGCTCCAAGACAAAATTACAATCCATATGCAATAAATTCAACAATCTATTCGGACCAGTTACCAATGAAGAGGTTAGAACAAATATAAGAGCTGAAATACGAACTATCACAGATGAACCAATTTACAAAAAGATTTACGCATACCCGGCTAGCATGCGGCAAGAGGTTGAGAGACAGGTCAATAAGCTTTTGGCCGCAGGTATCATTCGCCCATCTAAAAGCCCATATAATTCACCCTTATGGGTTTTTCCCGAAAAACTCAATCCAAATGGGGAAAAACATTACAGAATGGTTATAGATTTCAAACTCTTGAACTCCGTAGCGATTCCTAATACTTACCCTATTCCACACATAAATAGCACTCTCGCTAGCCTTGGGGAAGGTAAATTCTTTACTACACTAGATCTCGCTTCAGGGTTCCACCAGATAGCTATGAAAGAAAAAGACGTTCCAAAGACTGCATTCTCGACCATGAATGGTAAATTCGGGTACGTCAGGCTACCCTTTGGGCTTAAAAATGCCCCGGCCATCTTTCAGCGCCTGATAGATGACGTCCTAAAGGAACTGATTGGAAAGATCTGTTATGTTTATATAGATGATATTATCATCTACAGTGAAACGGAAGAAAACTATTTAAAAGATATAGAAATAGACTTTTCCAAACTAGACGAAGCGGGCTTAAAAGTAAATTTAGAAAAAACCCCTTTCCAAATACTAGCGTTGAGTTCTTGGGGTTTGTAGTAACATCAGAAGGAATTATTCCGAATCCCACCAAGGTCAAAGCTACTGAAAGTATCCTCCCCCCAAACACCCTAAAAGAGCTTAAAAGTTTCCTAGAATTGACCTCATACTACAGGAGATTTATAAAAGATTACGCCAAGATTGCGAAACCTCTGACAAATTTGACTCGTGGGGAGCTATCGCAAGTCAAGGCCAACCAATCCAAAAAGGTTACAATTCAACTGACAGAGGAAGGACTTTCGAAACACTCAAACAATTACTAACTTCGGTCGATGTGCTAGCCTTTTCAGACTTTGACAAACCATTTAATTTGACGACTGACGCCTCTGATTTTGCCATTGGGGCTGTTCTCTCCCAGGACGAACATGGCAAGGATAACCCAATATTGTTTATATCCCGCTCACTGAGTAAATCGAAAGAGGGCTATGCTACCAACTATAAGGAACTCCGCGCTATAGTATGGGCACTCGATAATTTGAGAACATACTTATACGGAGCGAAAAAGATCAGAATATTTACTGATCACCAACCGGTTACTTACCGTGTGAAACTTAGTATAAAAAGTGTAACGCTAAGCTCAAGCGTTGGAAGGCAAGGATAGAGGAGTACAACTACGAGTTGATTTATATGCCTGGTAAATAAAACGTTGTGGCTGATGCTATCTCGTGACTTCGTACGGAAGTCAATCATCTCTCGGGTACCAGCTCCTCTTCTTCTCGAACAGAGACAGCCAACACTACGTACACGATAACGATTAGTGAAAGACCTTCGCAAACAAGTACGGAAACCGGAACCGCTGAAGAAGGATTGCGTGAGCTATCTCTGTCTGAAGCCGAAGAATCGGGTACCATTCATAGTGCTAACCAGGATAGTACAGATTTAGTACCGCATGCCGAAGTTCCACTTAATGTTATTAGGAACTAACTAGTTTTCAAAATCGCCCATTTTGACATGTGTTGTCACGAGGAACCACATCCTGGATTGCATAGGTATTATATTTCCTCCAAAGAATTAAATCAGGTAAGATTAATGGGAGCATTGAGAGAAAAGCTCAACCCGAATGTTATCAGTGGTATAGAAATTCCCGAGGAATACCTCTGGTTGTTTCAAAATGTATATATAGATAATTTTGAAAAATACAAGATTAGAATCACACAAAGATTAGTCGACGATGTCGCCAATGAGGAGCGAAGGTTTTCTATAATTGAAAGCGAGCACCGAAGGGTCCACCGAGCTCCAAGGGAAAACAAAGAACAGATACTGGAAAAGTACTACTTCCCACAAATGATGGCGAACATGAGGAGGTACCCTGCATCCTCTGATATATGCAAACGTAATAAATATGACAGACATCCTAACAACCCCGAACTGCAAGCAACTCCCGTTCCAAGATATCCATGTGAGATAATTCATATGGATATAATGGAAATTCAGGATGAAAAATGTATGACAGTTGTAGACAAATTCTCAAAATTCTCCAAATGTTTCCACCTAAAGGATAGGTCTGCGATTAGTATAAGGGCAAATACTATAAAAATAGTACACTTCTTTACAGCTCCTCTCACTCTTGTCACTGACAACGAGAAAGGGTTCCCTTGTCCTATCGTTCTTAATTTAATAAAAAACTGAGGAATTAAACTTTACCTCACTCCATCACATAGAAGCGAAGTCAATGGCCAAATAGAACGAGTACATTCCACGGTTCTAGAAATATACGGATGCCTAAGAGAAGAATATAAGGATCTAAGCATCAAAGAACTCGTGTATGTGGCCGTTGATCGCTATAATAATACTATATATTCTGTGACAAATAGGAAACCATCGGATATTTTCTTTAATAGGTCACAGAGGATTAACAGCCTTTTCAATATTCGCCAAAAATTAATAAGGACCTTAGGGGGATTATCAGAAAAATATGGATGCTAGAAAAAATCTAAAAAGAGTGATTCATAAGATGTATGGGAAGAATGATGTCGTTTATGTGGCTATCAAAGGCATTGAAAGCAAAAACAAGCCTTTATTATTATATAGAACAGAAATTGTCGCAAAAAATAACAAAGTCACTATAACGACATTGAGTGGGAAAAAAATCCCCAAGGATATTAAATAAAAAAAAACACACATATTTTCTCTAACCCTTTTGAAAAAAATAGAAGGAATGGGCCCAATTTGGGTCCAACTTTTACAAAAATGTATACAAAAAATGCTTCGGGTTGATCTCTCAAGAAACAAGGGGCCGGTTCACTTAAAAAACTACTTAATCGTAGTTGCGGTGGTGTTGGTACTCGTACCCTAGTAGGTTCCTTGTATTTTAAGCCTTGCGGCCAAAACCGATCCGCAGTGACTACCCCGAGAATTAATGGCGAGTTAACTCAAGAGACATACCTATCAATAAATGAATAAAAATATGAATTAAATATTCAAGATAAAAATATTTTCAAAAAGAAAAGGACTACAAAATTTGAGATAATATCAAATAATCGAACCTGTAAACATGTTCTAAATGAAAATGTCCTTAAACAAAAATAAAAAAAAACAAGAAGGACATTACATGATAAAACATTAATATTTTCATGGAGGCTTGTTAATTATAATTTCACGTTTTAAATTATTAAGAAAAATTGTAAATTTACCAAGTAATAAAATTTTGTATGTATTACAGATTAGTAGCTTCTTTCAATCCCATGCAGATCCAGCATATTTTGGCTTACGATTCACCAGTGGTTACGAGAAAAGAAGGCAATGCCTTGGTAACAAATGGGTACTTCAAGCTGATACATGTAATTGACTTAGCCAAATATGACATACTACTAAGAGACTCAGAACAATTAATGGTCAGGTACATCAAGAACGGGGAAAATATGTCTACCATAGGCTATAGATTAGGCCAAATCAAGACTCGCCTTGCTGAACTGAGGGATGCGAGGGCCAGAAAGACTAGGTCAATAAACTGGATAAGTAGCGCTTGGAAATGGATATGGGGTTCTTCCGACGCGACGGACTGGGACAAACTCTTAAAAAGGCAAGGCAACATTGAGGATAATAACAATCAACAATACGCAATCAACACTAAACTTTTTGCCACGACCCAAGAGGTCGCGGACAAACTAAATAAAGTTATATACTCTATACAGAAGGGCGAAGCAGACAAGGTTAGTCAGGACTTACCAAACAAGGTACTTATTTTGAAAGAGGTAATAAACGAACTAATAAGAGCTTGCCAAATGGCTAAAAATGGTATCGTGAATAGTAATATATTAGATTCAGAAGAAGTCAATATTATAATTAATGAACTTGAGACATTAAATTACCAAAACGTTGTAGAAGCTGTCGAGTATGGTCAACCTTCGATTTATTGCAACGGAACATTGATGCTCTATATATTGTCGTTGCCTAAAATTAATCCAAAAACATTTCACCTTGTGACTGCCCGTGCTGCAATTAAAGAAACCCGACAAATCAACTTGGAGTTTTCAAAACTCCTCATAACTCATGACGAAACATATGGACATTGCACTAACATTGGGAATGGCTGTGTGTGTCGAGAGAGTGACCTAAACAAATTAAGAGAGGATTCATGTTTACCTAGGATACTTAAAGGCGGCGATGCTCTTTGTGACTACAAGGCAAATACCGAAGAGATAATTGAACTGATTAGCGAGAACACGATATTTTTTTAAACTTTAATGGAACCGTATTAAACGAAAATTTATCTATTTCTTTAGATTTCTACATTATACAGATGTCTGATGAAACTATTCGAATCAAGGACAAGACGTATCGTATCAGAATTGCTACCATCCCACAGGCACTGCCCCCCGCGCTGACCAATGTTACCAGCAAAAGGACGATCCCCAATTTGGAACTTGTGCAAGGTCTCAGTGCCAAGAACATCGAGCTAATTAATACTTTAAATAAAAACCTTAATTACTCTATATTCACAGAGTTATTAATAATTATAACGATTGTGGGTGTCATTTGTATGTTCTGGAGAAAGATTTACGGAGAACCAACATACCAGAGCTGCGCTTATCCTTTCGTCGAAAACCAATTATAGTAGCAAAACCTACCTCAAGGGTCGATGACACCATAGGAAGCCCAGGTCGCTGTCCTCGTTCAACATGCGATTTGCGGGACGCAGATATTTGAGAGGGCGGCAGTTAGCACGGTCAGGCATTGACTTGACAGAAAAGGTGCACACGCTGCACTCGAGCGACGGATGTCGGCGATCGTTCTCACCGGTAAATATGAGGCGGGAACTGCATATCAGCGAAATAAAATTAATATGAAGTCAATGGAATGTAATTTAGAATTTAAGTTTGGCATTCTGTTTTGTAACTTAGAAAAGGGCGGTCGCGCTGAATAAACTTATAAATAATTGTAACGTGAATCCAATTGTTTTAATTGCTGGGACCAGTTGGCAGGTCTCATAAAATAATTTTTTTTGAGTTCAAAGATCACGGATCCGTTACTTATATTATAGATTTATTTATTTATTTATTGATTTTGGCCGAGTATATATTATAGAGTTGTTTGTTATTTAGTTATTCATTTTATCAGAGGAGGTAGATGTCTTTTGATCAGAGTAATTTCTATTTATTTGTCTGATCATTGGTTGCATAAATATCTTTATATATATAAAAAAAAAAAGTAAATAAAAAAAAACAAAAAAAACTGAAAATTTTGGTAAAGAAAAGACAGAGACCATTTTTTTTAATTGGACTAGGGACGAAGAAAAAGAATTTTCCTAATTTGAATGTTGTGATTTATGGTTAGAAAATCCTACTTTCTTCCGATTCGTAGATTTTCTATTAGAAGAAAATTATATTTTTTCTCTGCGACAAAAAGAGGCTAGTTGTGTTGGTATGAATGGGCGCACGCTGGGGTGAGAACTCTTCCCCAGTGTTCTTAGGAGGATCCAACAGGTCCGCTAAATCCATACTCTGTACTATCCCTCAAAATGAATTTGCGAAAAACTGAAACTCCTAGCCAAATAAACAATGGTGTTGTTTCTTGGAACCTGAGCTAAGCACATGGTACTTCGCTAGTTCAAAATCATCAACTCATGAATCGCGCTTCATCAATATCAAAGTAGTCACTCTTAAGACCGAGTATTGCAACGTGATGAAACCAACTTAAACATGGAGGCAAATAAGATCCAAAATTGAATAGGTTACTGCCGATTTTAATGGAAATTGGGAGAACGATGTCGAGTGTGAACATGTCAAATCGGTTTTCGTTGATAACAACTAGGAGTTTTTGGGGTGATGTTTTGGGCGGGAATGCCCATCTCGAGACTAGTGGGTTCTTCTCCAACGTTTGTCCTGCTAGTTCGCTGCTCGTCATCGTCTTTGTGCCGCATAAAATGCTGACATAGCCGGATTTTTGTTACGGCAGCCCGATGTGTCATCGTGCCGGCGGGATGGTTTTTGTTTTTTTTTTTTTGTTTGTAAAAGTTGAAAGGAGGTGACTTACCGATGGACTAACCATCATCTTAGGATTATCGGAGAAGAGGTACATTGCCTGCTGGCTGTGGAACTCCAGATACATATGTTTTTTGGATCTGCTGTATTCTTTTTATTTATTAAACTTGGAATGGGAACGGGAAGTCTAATTCTATATGTAAGGTCATGGTTTATAATGTACTTTGGCTGTCAGTAGAGTTGTTTTCATTAGTATCAATACAATTAATCATTTTGAGCATTAAGATCTTTCTAAAGTTTGCTTTGAGTGATCGTATTATTCCTAGACCCATGACCCATTGACTGTAGTATCGATGTTGTATTCGGCGGAAGGAAAGCAAGTATTATAGACCTTAAATCAGTAATTTTTGGATGCGCCGGGCAATTATTAACCAACAATAGCATCTTTTTTTCTTCTTCACCAAATAACGATTCGAATCTCGAAGCCATTTTTGAAAATGTTCTGTTGTCATCCAAGCTTTACGATTGTTAGCATAGTAGTCAGGTAACGATTTAACACTTCTAGGACATCTTGGTTTTTGTGACTTTCCCTTAACGAGCAATTTATTTTTTTGGACCGCTCAAATTTGCTGCTACCATGGCAGTTATTCTATCTTTCGACAATTTACCTCCACTACAATTATCACCTCTAAATTTTAAAGTTTTCTCAGTCATTAATTTGAAAAAAGGCCAGTTTCATCAGCATTAAATATCTCATCATCAGAAAATTGTCTTCGTAGATTCGGCCATACAGACGTCAACCAATTTGTTGTTGATTTTTGATCAACAGACGAAGATTCATCGACAATTTTTCTCGCCACAATGTTATGTCGAACTTTGAAATGACTGATCCAGCTTGCAGAACAATTGAATTCGTGAATACCAAAATGCTTGGCAAAAACATTTGCCTTTTCCTGTAGCATAGGGCCGCTGACGCGTATTCCTTTGTTTCTCGACATTTTGCCTTGTCGCGATTTTCGAAGCTTATTCGGCTTCAAAATATTTGAATTGAACGATTGCTTTATCTGGCTCTTGTGTATATTATTGCGCCATTTTTTATATAGGATATCACTGAAAACAATGCGTGAAGTTCAACTATCAAATTCTCACTGAGATTTAGAAACAAGAACAAGTCATCGTCGGAAATCAACGAACATTGCCGAAGGTGTAAAGAATCAGGTCGGTCACTATTAAGGGACAAAATGATACTATAAGCGAAGCCAATATATCCAACAAACAATTTTATATGGAAACCAAACTTCGTTGTGTAATTACGTCAAAATAGGCGGAGTCATAATAAATGGAGTCTACTGTACTATATAGCACGTTTTGTATTTGGAAAAAAATCGAACTCGAGATTTTAATCAAAGTTGACATTACGATGATAGAGGACGCCAAAAAAGTGGGTCCCACAATTCCGTCTGTCTGGCTGTCTGTAGAACGATCTACAGCCTAAGCGGCTGAATCGATTTTGTTCAAACTTTGTGCTTAGCCTTTTTAGGTGATCGTCCAAAATAGATTATAGAATCATTGTCTTAGCCATAAAAATAGCGGTACTTGATATCCAAATTTTTCTACCACCATACTTATCTCGAAAACGGCTCAACTTTTTTGATAAAAAGTAGTGTGTGTTCTACTTTGGATATGGTCTACATTTTGGCCAAAATATTTTAAAAAATATTTTGTTATTAATGGTACCTGCCATACAACCATTTTATTGATTTTCGATTTTCTCATAAACGGCCTATATAGTTTAAAATTCTTACACATGAGCTCCATCCAATTCTAAATAATACTGCATTTTAAAATTTTCAAAAATTGTTTTTTTTTGATTAAAAAAAAAATATTTAGTTTTTTTGAAAATTCAATATTTCGAAAACGGGTGGAACATTTTTTCTGAAATTTTGTTTTTAAATTTATATTATTAAATATTTATAATGTTCAATGAAAAACGACTTTAAGAATACATTTAGCCGTCCCTATTAAGAATCTTTTGCATATAATATTATCGAACATAGGAGCAAATATGTGCGATCCAGTCTTGCATTTTATTTTAACAATTTTTGGGAGCATTTGTAAAATGAAAAATATCTTAATCGGTTCATCCAATGTTGAGAAAGTCCAAAATATGAAAAGTGGTTCTAGGTGAAGTACCCTTAATAAGTACGCACTCATACATTTTTTATAAAAATTTTTGGAGCCGTTTATAGTTTTTTTTAACTATTCAAGATAATGCCAAAAAACTACTAAATACGAAGTTTCGAAAAAATCCAATAAGTCGTTTTCGAAATTTTGGGTTTTCAAAAAAAAGTTTTTTTGTTTTAATTTCCAAAAAATTTCTTTTTTGAAAAATTTTGGTTTACAACAGTGTTTAAACTGCTTAGGAGTTTTTGCGCAAGAAATTTCCAAAAAATCTAATTAACCGTTTCCCAGAAAATCGAAAACCACAAAAATGGTACTGCTAGAGGTAACAAAAATAACAATTTTTTTCCAAATTACCGAAATGTTTTTTTTATAAAATCGTTGCAGCCGTTGAGAAAAATAAGATTTTTATTTTTTTGGCCCAAAAAAATATATGTTAGCTACTGTTTTTTGTCGTCTAAAAAAATGAAGATAACCTGTGGGTATATTACCGAAAAAACAATATCTACCAACTCGATGACGGGCCACTTTTTTGGTGATCTCTATGATCGTAATATCATATTTGAGTGTTAGATTTTTTTTTTTGTTGTGCACAAATCCATAACTTCCCTTATAGTAACTATAATCACAAGTAGAAAAGTCGACCTGTTTTTTTTTGCTTTACCAAAATAATTTAAGAGTGATTCTCTGGTTGATGGAAACCAAGTATCTACTGAACTCTATGGGAGTTTTGGAGCCACAACAGAATTGAAAAGACTGATAATGGATTAAGGAAAAGAAATAGCCAGATGAAACTTGTTGTTGTACAATTTTAGGCAGCAATTCCCACCCTTAAGCTTAGTACGCTGATATTGCGAAACGAAAATTTTTGGTGGTCTCCACTAGGAGATCGTAAATGCTAATGTAAAACCCCAGCGGAAAAATATTTGTGAAGAGTTCTGTAAGCTGTCAAAAAAAATGACAAGATGAAGTCTTTCTGCCAACTCGAGAGGAGTAAGATCGTAATGCGTTGGGCAAATCTGTATTCAGTAGCAACGGGAGAAGGGGTATACTTAATGAAATAACCCACCCACACATCCATAGAACAAATATGATAGAAGTGTTGAAGCATCTTATGTCTGGGGCACACTATGTTTTTCTTGATTTGCCATTACTTTTTGGGACTAATATTCTGATGGATTTCATACACAAAATAATAACCTTGACTGTGACATGTGAAAGCGATCAGCAACTGGAATGTCTTATGAACCGGAACAATTTTAACGATGAAGATACACGTAAACGTATCGCCTCTCAGATGCCGCTGGATAGAAAATGTGAAAATCTCATTTTTTCATCCATAACTCGGGAAGCATCGAAAAACCAAAAAGGAAACTCAACAAATTATACAGCTTCTAAATGGCAGTCGACATCACTGGCGCAATCCGGCATACATACTAGGAGCATTCATTGCTTTGATATGTTTTATATTACGCCTCAACCAACTATGATTTATTTTAAATCAATTGTATTAAGTCACTTTATTTTTTAGTACAATGAGCTTGTTAAAACTGCTCTATAAAAATTCATGCGTGTCATGTATAAAAAAAATATAAAAAAATAAAAACCAATATAGTAATTGAGATGTTATAATTATTGTGTAGTTATTAACAAATTATTATAATAAAGTTTTACATGAAGATATGAAGAACAATTTTCAGACTAATTTAAACATACATATATAAGTACCTATGCATATACGTCATTTAATATGCTTCCTGCAGCATTTTAAAATTATAGTTGCATAAAAATAAATGAACATATTAATATGATAAGGTAGACGATACATTTTAATTCCCCTGCTGTCCATTGAAAAGGATGTCACTGATTAATTTTTCCGCAATGGTCCTCTGTTTGTAATTCATGACACGCAATTTACTAGCGACGTTTGTACCAACTGCATCAAATTTATCATTCTGGCGTGTGTGATCGAAGGTCGACGGATTTCAATAGTGTAGGAAGCTGTTCAGCGGATATCTGAATTGTATTGACATGCTGATTGTGAATTTGCGTCAATTGCGTTTGCTGAGTTTGATGTGCGTTATGCATCTCCTGATGCGCTTGTTGTTGATGTTGTTTTATAGAGTCAACAGCTTGTTGTATTTCGCGTTGTGAATTCACATCCAATGATGTAATATCAAGAATTTTTAATGAAGATTGATTCTGCTGTTGTGAAATTGATTGATCTTGCTGCTGGTGGGAATTATCGCTGTTATTTTTGAATATTATGAAGTGAAAACGGATCGGCTCTGGTACCAATGCGATGTGTTGTGCACTTTGAATAATCTTCTCATTCTTATACGATTCCTCTTGCTTCTCGTAGTGCATGCTGCAATCATCCAAATTTAACTTGAGTTCACGCTTTTGTCCACCATAAATGAGTCTCGGCTTCTGGTCACTCGGCTACACTACCATAATACATCCAAATTTCTCAGTGTAGTTAAATGCAAAAATCTTTCCGCTAAACGAAAACGGAAATGCATGACATGATTTTCCCAAAAACCGATTGGCAAATATTATTCTGCTGCTTGTGGGCAAACTTAGGAACATACCTACCTACAAGTGTATATTTAAATCTAGAATCACTATAAACGGACAAAATTTATTAAAGATGGGTCATAATAAGCGACAAATCCGACTTTGTTACAAATAATTGTATATAAAAACCAACCCTCGTTGTGTAATTACGTCATAATAGGCGCAGTCATAATAAACGGTTTCTACTGTATGTAGGTACTATATAGCACGTTTTGTATTTGGAAAAAAATCGAACTTGAGATTTTAATCAAAGTCGACATTACGATGATAGAGAACGCCAAAAATATGGGTGCCACAATTCCGTCTGTCTGTAGAACGATTTACAGCCTAAGCGGGTGAATCGATTTTGTTCAAACTTGCCTTACAAATTTTTCTACCATCATAATAATCTCGAAAACGGCACAACGATTTGGATAAAAAGTATGTGTACTACTTTGGGTATGGTCTACATTTTGGTAAAAAAATTTTTTTTAATATTTAGCTGTTAACGGTACCTGCCATACAACAATTTTATTGATTTTCGACTATCTCATAAATGGCTCAACCTATTTCGATCAAAATTTGTATACATGAGCTTCTTCGAATTTTCGAAAACTAGTTTTTTTTTGGATTTTGAAAAAAAAAAATTGTTTTAAATTTATATTATTAAATATTTATAAAATCCATATCAATTTTTTTAAATTTTTTATATATAAGAAATTAAGTGAAAAACGACTTTAAAAATACATTAAGCCCTATTAAAAATCTGTTGCATATAATATTATCGAACATAGGAACAATTACGTGCGATCCAGTCTTACATATTATTTTAACAATTTTAGGGAGCATTTGTAAAAAAAAAAATATTTTAATCGATTCATCCAATGTTGAGACAGCAAAGAACATGAAAAGTGGTTCTATGGGAGTACCGTTAATAAGTACGCAAAAAAAAAAAAAATTTTATTCTTGAAAGCAGACTACTAATTTAAGAACATACACATTTTATTTAATAAAAATTCTTGGCGCCGGCGCCGTTTTCGTGAAATAATTTTTTTTTCTTAACGCTTTTTTTAACATTTGTATGGGAGTTACCGTTGTTTTTTATTTTAGGTTTATAGTTTTTTTTTTAACTATTCAAAATAATGTCAAAACTACCAAATACGAAGTTTCGAAAAAATCCATTAAGTCGTTTTTGAAATTTTGAGTTTTCAAAAAAAAGTTTTTTTGTTTTAATTTCCAGCCTTTAACGGCCTTAAGTCCGCAAAATTTGCGTTTCATCCCGGCAATCTCACTTGGACTCATCAGTTGGTTAGTGAGCGCCTTACCAATACGCAATTTTTGTTAAGTTCAGTTCAATTTACTTGCATTTTTTGACGGCATTCAAACATTCAAAAGTCTCCACCAAGGGGAATAGGAATTTAGTTTCTAGCATACTTCAGTTGTAGTTTTGGTTTGAATTTGTAGCATACTTTCAACATACTTGTTGGTTGGACTTTGTATCATACTTCAGGTATTAGGTTTTGTATAAAATAGTCCGTTTGGAATTCAAAAGTAATTAGATAGTAGAATTCGTTACAATACATACATAAGCACCGATACATAAACGTCGTTTAATATGCTTCCTGTAGCATTCTAAAATTATAGTTGCATAAAAAAAAATGAATATATTAATCTGATAAGGCAGATGATATATTCCAATTCCCCAGCTGTACATTGAAAAGGATGTCACTGATTAATTGTTCCGCAATGATCCTCCATGAATGTGTAATTCATGGCACGCAATTTACTAGCGACGTTTATACAACGCATCAAATTTGTCATTCTGGCGTGAATGATCGAATGCCGACGGAGTTGAATAGTGTAGGAAGCTGTTCAGAGTATATCTGAATTGTATTGATTTGCTGATTGTGAATTTGCGTCAATTGCGTTTGCTGACTTTGATGTGCATTATGCATCTCCTGATGTAGTTGTTGTTGATGTTGTTCTAGATAGTCACCAGCTAGTTGTATTTCGCGTTGTGAATTCACATCGAACGATGTAATGTCAAGAACTTTTCATAAAGATTGATGCTGCTGTTGTGAAATTGATTGATCTCGCTGCTGGTTTTAATTATCGCTGTTATTTTTGGATGTTATGAAGTGACAACGGATCGGCTCTGGTACCAATGCGATGTATTCACTTTGAATTATCTTCTCATTCTTATATAATTCCTCTTCACGATTTTGTCCTCCATAAATGCGTCCCGGCTTCTGGTCAGTCGGTTACATTGCCATAATACATCCCAACCGTTCATGGCAAACTTCTCAGTGTAGTTAAATGCAAAAATCTTTCCACTAAACGAAAATGGAAATGCATGACATGATTTTCTCAAAAACCGATTGGCGAGAATGATTCTGCTGCTTGTGGGCAAACCATATTGTTCTGGAATATTTTCAAGAGATCTGGATTCCATAAACATTGTCACGTCACGATGTAGATCCTGCAATTTTTGGTATGTGTCCCTTTGTGGCATAGAACGACGATTAAAGGATAGTTGGTGATAATAAGCACTCCAAATAGGTCCACTACACGGACACATATATATGACATCATTACCATCGAGTAAATCTTGTTTGCCGATAAGATATGTGAAGGGTGTGCTTTTTTCCATCTTCCCATTTTCATTTTTCAGATTTAGTTTAGTGGATGTTGAAATTGGTTTTAATACAAAAGTTGGAATTGAATTTATTTTGAATAATTTAATACAGACAACAGAGAAAACGCAAAACCAAAGAAAATCAAATCAACAAAACACGTCAGCTTGACTTTTTTTTTTATAAAACAAAATACAATGTCAAAATTTCGCAAGCAATTATTGTGCAGGTCAATTAAATTAAGAACGAAAACTGTAGAATTTTACTAAGAAACTAGTACAGCTATCTACACTAAAATTACACATTTCGTCTTTCAGCAGCGTAGTGGACAACAAAAGGTAGAGCGAATTTTTCGTTCCTGATTTCGTCGTGTCATTTTTGTATTAGATTTTTCGTTTCCCATCAGTAGCGTACTAGGCTCTGCTTTATAGAAAATGTGCTTACAGTTCTCTAACGCATTTTCTTAAAGATGTCAAGGTATTGTAAATGAAAGGGGATTTTCCACCAAAAAAAAATTTAAAAACCAAATCACATCAAAAATTAAAACACAAAACTAAAATAAATAAAATGCATACCTGGATCATACGAACCTGCTCTTGTGGCTAACAACTTTAATGAAGCTAAACATTGACGCTGTTTAGTAGGTAGGTCTAGTTATCCTAAGAAGGTTTTGAGCACATATAATTAAGATAACCTTGATTCTTAGTAAAATGCATTGTCGAATTGATGATTCAAGGAACAGTTACATATGTACCCACAAATGTATATTTAAATCTAGGTCAACGATTTTAATGTAAGTTACTCGTAGTAGGGAAATATGTACCTACATACATGAATGGAACCTAGGTATGTAAATATGTACTTATCATAATGAAAATGATTGATGTGGTTAGTAGATATGCAATATGCATACGAGTACATAAGATTCTTGTGATTTTGAAGCACACATAATGTACCATATATATAAATGTATGAGAGCATAATACACATAATTAAATGTTTCTATATTGCTTACTGGTTATAACTGAGGGAAAATAAAGATGCCATCTGAATTCAGGAATAAATAAGAACATATAAAAAAGAATTTTAAATCAGTTTTTTTAAAAAAAATTATTTTTAACGTATAAAATTTAAAAAAACATTTTTAGAAAAAAATTTAAAATGCCATTTTGAAGATATTATATTTCAAAAAAAATTGGTGAATCAATTTTTCAAAAAATTGTATTTAGTTTTTAAAAATTGAAAAACTTTGTTTTTGAAAAGTTAAGTATGCAATGCAGTTTTATTAATGCTTTTAGGAAGCAAAAAAAATTGTATTTATTTTTTAAAAATTGAAAAACTTTGTTTTGAAAAGTTAAGTATGCAATGCAGTTTTATTAATGCTTTTAGGAAGCATTTGTATAAAAAAAATAATTTTAATCGGACCATCCAATAGTGAGAAAGTCGAAAATATGAAAAGTGGTTCTATGGGAAGTACCGTTCATAAGTTCGCAAAATAAAATAATTTTGTACTTAAAAGTGGACAGTACTAATATAGCACATTTTTTTATAAAAATTCTTAGAGCCGTTTGTTAGAAATACACTTTTTTCTTAACGGTTTTTTAAGATTTTTATGGGAGGTACCCTTGTTTTTTTATTTTAGGAAAATAGTTTTTTATTATTCAAGAAAATGTCAATAAACTACCAAATACGAAGTTTAGAAAAAATCTGTGTATTCGTTTTCGAAATTTTAACTTTTCAAAAAAAAAAATAATTCCCAAAAAAAATGTTTTTTTTTAAATTTTGGTTTATAATAGTGCTTAGACTTTCTAGAAGCTTCTGTAAAAAAAAAATCAAATTAAACGTTTCCCAGATAATCGAAAACCAAGAAAATAGTTCTACTAGTGGCACAAAAAATAACCATTTTTATCGAAGAAAACAAATTATGAAAAGGTGTCCTTTCCCTTCATTAATGAACTTTTTTTTTTTCTAAAAATCGTTGGAGCCGTTTTTGAGAAAAATAAAATTTTTGATTTTGGCCAAAAAAAACTGTATGGGAGCTACTGTTAATTGTCATACTAAAAAAATTTAAGAAACGAGTAAATTTATCGAACCGCTTAAGCTGTAGACTCGAGGATAGAGAGACAGACTGATATACATGCAGAGAGACGGAATTGCGGGATACCCTTTTTGGTGTTCTCTATGATCGTAATGTCATGTTTGATTTTTAGAATTTTTTTTACGAATGCATAAGTTATGCTTATCGCAGATAAAAAGTATATAAATTAAGCCTATAAAACATTACTCTATTACAAACTTTTTAATCCGCGGATGCGGATGGGCAATCAGAAGCCGCCCGGACTCTTCTGAAAGTGCTCATTGGGAAAAAATGACAGTTCTTGTTCTGAAAATAAGAGAATTCTGCTTCTGGATTTGAAATGAGAATCGGAACCAGAAGCACTCACACATTCAGATACTTGAACGTCAAACTCTACTGTTGTCATTTTTTGTATCATAATTGTGCAACAAACATTTTTTTTGAATTTAAATATTTCCACGTACACAATTATTTTCACACATACAATCTCATTCAAATTCAGAATCTTCAGAATGACTCAAATGTGTTCAGTTGGGATCCCGGTTCGGAGAGGGATTGCCAAATAAAAACGCCATAAGTCCTCTCGTCTGCTTCGTAAAGTGTTCATAGCGTCATTTTTTTTTTTGCTTTTTTCATTGAAAATATTGAGCTGATGAATAATCCGAATGCATTTGCATAGGGAATTCCCAGTCATAATCAACATGTTTTTCACCACATGGGTTGGTGAGTAAACAACTTCAAATGAAGTGGTGTATTCCGTTGTGAATTTTCCTCAAGAAAGTGGCATAAGCTTCCCGCCAATGATACGCCCATGTTAAATTGATCAAATGAATCTGCTAAAAAGTGGCAGTTTCAGCTTATTCATTCATCAAGAAAAAAAGCAGGTTTTTCCTCAATGAGATTTTAATTTTTTCCTACTGGGTGGTCCTAAATCTTTAACATGCCATTATCCGCACTCCGCAATTTTTAAACTTAAATTCACAGTCTAGCTCGAAGTTTGCTACTCGATCACTTAATAATTCCTCAATTACTAATTCTTATTATAATAATTCTAATCATATTCCCTTACCTGTCCAAACTCCTCCCCCCCTTTCAATCTCTACTAAACCAACAAATATTAATGAATCTTTTAATCTGACTCAATTTTCACATTCATCCGCGTACAACCACTAAATATCAAAACGATAAAACTAGACGAAAAGCTTAAAAATCAAAGTGAGTTTATAATATCATTATTAACAAAACAGCTTAAGGAAGATGCCGATTCACTCGCGATAAAATTACAAACGCAGTGCGATGAGGTAAATAAAAATATAACTGATGTTAAAATAAGGGTAGCAGAACTTGAGTCATCTATCGCAAACTCAGCCATCGAGGTAGATGCTCTTAAATCTGATGTCACTAACCTCAAATCAGCTTTAAGCAATGTCAACGCTGAGCTTGCTGACATTAAAACACAACAAAACAGATTATAGAAATGATCTCACTGTTATGACAAATCATATAGTCAACCTTGAAACCAAAATAATTGATATTTCTTCTCACATCTATTGCTAAATACCGGAAGATTAATAAAACACAACTTAGCTTAAACACCGTAGGGCTTGGATGTTCGTAACTAATTTATGTGCGCGAATGCCTGGCAAATTAAAATAATTTAATAGTACGCGCTGCGCTTCAATCGAAAAAATAGGAAAAATTTGAATCAGTTTTCACAATTCGAGGTCTTATTTATGTCTTATACGTCTTGACAACATCGAAACTCTTGATAGTGTTGCAGCCTCCCACAAACATGATTTACTGGGACATCGATCACCAACGCTTCTCAAACTTTTTTATATGTATTTATTTATTTTTGGTTAAAAAAGAAAAAACAATTTTTGTTTGCTTTTTCTTTAAATTGAATTTTTGTTTTCAATTTTTATAAAATTAAGAATATTTATTTTAGTATTTTTACTACTTATATATAAAAATTCATCAATTTTATGAATTTGTTTTATCTTTTTTCCAACTTTCTTATTAATTTCATTGCTAATTTACAGATTTACACTTACTTACTTACTCTTTCGTCTACAGAATGTTTGAAAATGGGTATTTGCTTTTGACTCTTGTGGATCTACCTTCTCAATTTTTAGTGTCTTTTATCGTTTTTCTTTTATTATATGATAAAAGTTGATAACAATGAAAATAGTGTAATTTCTACGTTCGGTGATCATGACGGATTTCTTAGCTTTATTATTAAGATCCTATGCAAACAGAAAACGGGATTGCATGTCTGTCATCTAAACGCACAAAGCCTACATCCAAAGATTGATGAGTTGCGGGATGTTTTCAAGGAATCAAAGGTTGACATTATCTGCGTTACCAAAACTTGGTTTTCTGAAAATAATAATGATCAAATGTATTGTTTAGGTGGTTACAGACTCTTCCGCCCTGACAGGGTTGGTAGGAGAGGTGGAGGAGCTGCCATAAGGCTATCGCCTGCAAATTAATCTGTCAATCTGCAGTGGGTAGTGAGTTAGAGTACTTGTTTTTAGAAATTCTTGATGATGAGGGCACTCTTCTTGTAGTGGCTGTTTATAGACCTAACAATGGCGTGGATGTTAACTAATGGAAACTATCACGTTGAGCTCTTCAAAGATCATTGTGTGCGGAGATTTCAACAGTAATTTTTTTGAACAAAATTCTCTAATCGAGGGTATAAACACGTTTAATTTCACACCGGTAAACACAACCCTTGCCACATATTTTACTGGAGCACAGCAGACCCTTTTTGATATTTTCTTTGTGAGTGATGTAAACGATGTCCTTTTATATGACCAGCTGTCAGCTGCAGCATTCTCAAAACACGACCTTATTTACCTGACTTTTCACTTTAAGGTCAAATATGTCGAGGCATCCTACGAATACAGAGATTTTTAAGAACATTAATTATTCAGAGTTGGAGCAAAGTTGTCTAAATGTGCATTGGTAATGTGTTTATAGGTTACACTCTCCCGATGATCAAGTAGACTTCTTAGCTAACAATATTACTAACTTATTTAATTTACACGTTCCTTTGAGATCCAGAACTGTTACAAATGGTGAACGACCGTCGTTTTAAAATGAAATTCGAAGACACATTCTGCAACGGGACCAGGCATATAGCGTATGGAAACGTTATCGATTGGAAATTCACAATCAAATTTTTCGTAGGTCGCGTAATAAAGTGGTTCACAAAATAAAAACAACAAAAATCAGATTGTACAATAGTAAGCTTAGTCCCTATATGAATGGGCGTCAACTATGGAGACGAGACTCCTTTAAAAGTACCGAAGACGAGACCGAGACGAGAGCGAGACGAGACCGTATTTTTGGTACTGAAATTCGACGAGAGTCTCGCTGGTCTCGGTGGTTTGGTTTCGGTTTTCGCAAGAAGAAAATTTTGTTTTTATTTAATTATTTTTTAGTATCTAATCATATTCAATTTTTATAATATTCACAAGTTTTTTTTGCGAAATATTATATGCGCGTAAACAGAGATAGGCGCATTGCGAAAATCCAGAGAAGAGTACGTACGATTTATGTATGCATGTCGTTGCTTCCTTTTGGGTGACATTTGGAAAAAAATAACATCAGAACGTCAAAATATATTTCGCTGCCTACCTGTCAAGCCATAAACTGACAAAATCCATTTAAGGATGGCTCCAATTTAAATAGATTAAAAAACCTCTGCAACATTAAAATTTTACCTCGGAAAATTCGAAGTTTTTCCGATTTTATTTTTGGCTTCGGAAAAAGGTGATTTAAGGCCTTTTGGATAAGGTTTGAAAAAAAATATTTAAAAAATGTCAAAATATACAGTCCTATTCTGTTAAACGTTCACGTGAATATTTGAATTCTGCTATCCGACAGAAAAAACGAATTGTTTCAAAAAGTATATAAATTTCGATCAAAAATAAATTTTAACAAAAAAAATATTAGTAAAGCTTTGGACTCAAAAAATAGAAGACATTTGAAAATAGCTAAATAGTGAAAAATTGAGTGAAATTCTCACGTGAATCGAAAGATACGGTCGGATAGCAGAATAGGGCTGATAGTTTATTGCCTACCTGCCAAGCCATGAACTGTCAAATTCATTGAAGGATTGCTTTGATTAAAATGGATTAAAAAAGCTGTACAAAATTCAAATTTTATCTTGGAAATACGGCTCTTCAAAGGTGTCTGTTAACGTTACTTCACAGCCTATTTTTAACGTTAGCACACACCTTTGAAAACTAAATTCGCACAAAGTTTAAGTCATTCGGAGCGCTTTCATACGCAACTAATAAAATTCAACTTAAAATTATAGTTTTCGATTTACACAAGTAAAACTTACTCGTTTCAAGTGAAGTCTATGGCCTTATGCTTCATGCTACGTACTGCAGAACAAAATTTCTAGTTTATGATTTGTTTAGCATAAGCAACGTACTAGGATATATCATTATTGGATTCATTCATAATTGACAAGCACAATACAGTTGGAAAAGACATGCAGATGTCAAGTTTGACCGAATTCTTGAGATCCGTATTGTATGGTGATTTTCACCATGTTTCCTAAACTTGTTTCTTTTTCTATGGGTTTTGACAGCAAATTGTGAAAATTTGTACCAATTCGTACGATTTTTCATGTTACCAAACACTAAAATCGGAGTAATCCTTGAATGGATTTTGACGGCTGATGGCTTGATAGGTAGGCAACATACTATATTTTGTCATTTAGATAATATTTTTTTTCAAATGTCAGCCTAAAGGCTTAAGTCACCTTTTTCCAAAACCAAAAATAAATTCGGAAAAATTTCGAATTTTCTGAGGTAAAATTTTAATTTTGTAGAGTTTTTTTAATCCATTTAAATCGGAGCCATCCTTCAATGAATTTTGACAGTTCATACCTAGACATATAGGCAACGAACTATATTTTAACGTTTTGATAATATTTTTTTCCAAATGTCATACAAGAGGTTAAAAATCAACTTTTTCCGGAGGAAAAAATTTCGAATTTTTTGAGCTAAAATTTGAATTTTGTGCAGGATTTTTAATCCATCTAAATTGGAGCGATGATTCAATGGATTTTGACAGTTCATGACTTGATAGGTAGGCAACTTACTAGATCTTGACATTTGGATAATATTTTTTTTCCAAATGTCACCCAAAAGGTTCAAAATCACATTTTTAGGGAGCAATAAATTAAATCGAAAAATTTCGATTTTTTGATATAAAATTTGAATTTTGTAGAGGTTTTTTAATCTATCTAAATCGGAGCGATGCTTCAATGGATTTTGACAGTTCATGACTTGACAGGTATGCAGCTAAATATATCTTGATATTTGAGGAATATTTTGTTTTCCAAATGTCACCTAAAAGGTCTAAAATCAACTTTTTAGGGAGCAATAAATTAGATCGAAAAATTTCTATTTTTTTGAGTTAAAATTTGAATTATGTAGAAGTTTTTTTAATTCATTTAAATCGGAAACATCCTTAAATGGTTTTTGTCAGGTCGTGGCTTGAAAAACCCGGTTAATTTATTTTTTTAAAAATCGAGCGTTGTATATATGTACTCTTTTTTTTAATATTTTATTTGTTTTTGCTATGAAATATATTTACTTACACAATTCTGGTAAAATGTTATTTCCACTTAACTCAAAAGACAAAACAGACTCACGAGTTTGTTTCATAAATTTTCCCGCATTTATCTTACCGACGAACCGCTGAGATACCACAACCATACTCTATATTTGCAATCCGAACAATGCGTCTTATCTTTATCTTACATCTTTTTACTACCAAAAAACACGAAAGAAGCCAAGACTAAGGATGATACCCGGACCGAGACCGAGACCGAGACGAGACCGCACATTAAAATTTTCTCGAGAAAAAGGCCTTGGTCACGCCGAGACGAGACTTGGTTAGGCGAGACCTGGACCGAAACCGAGACGAGACTGAAATTTTTCGATTTTGACAAGACCGGGACGAGACTAATAAAAGTCTCGCATGGTCTCGTCTCGTTGCCAGCCCTAGGAAGAACTTAAATGATATGGGTTTAGGTAGAAGAAACCGGATATGTGAAGGGAATGGCAATATCGACTCGTTAAATCAGGAATTCAACGCGTACCGTTTCCAGCACTCTCTAGTCCCCCCTTTATTATGGAAGATGATTTTTCTAACAGATACACAACAGATGTTTTATTCGAATTTAGATGTGTAGATAGCATGGATATTGTGGAAAGTCTTTTATCGGTCAAATCAAATGGTGTAGGTATTGACGGAATAAAATTAATCTAAGCAGTCTGGTTTCCGCCAAAATCATAGTTGCACTACTGCTATTATAAACATAGTTGAAGATATCTGACTGGCATTGGATAAGGATCATGTAATGTTCCTTGTACTGCTTGATTTTTCTAAAGTATTTGACACTGTTGACTACACTAACCATGTCATAAGTTGTCAGCGTATTAAAGGTTTTCAGCTTCTGCAGTACTCTTATTATCATCCTAACTTTGGGATAGAAAACAAGCAGTAGCGATTGGGAATAACATATGAAGTTTCCTTCATACTACTAGAGGAGTTCCTCAGGGTTCAATTTTAGGGCCTCTCCTTTTCGCTCTTTATATCAATTAGCTTCCCGAAAAGATTAATGAATGTTCCATCCAAATGTATGCTGATGATGTCCAATTATACAAAAATTGTCCACTTGGGCTTATAGAAAATTGGGCGTACTTAATTAACAGGGACCTTGAAGTAATTAATCGCTGGTCAACATCTAATGGGCTGTTCTTGAACCCTATGAAATCCAAATGCATAGTTATTAACAGGAAGGCTCTTAACCTTACATATTTTCCTAAATTATACTTAAACAACTAATGCATGACTATGTTTCAACAGCGAGAAATCTGGGTATGTTTTTCAATGGTACATTGTCTTGGGATGCTCATATTAATGCTGCCGTTGGTAAAGTATATGGTGTACTCGGCAAGTTATGGTCCTCGCAATATTACACACCTCTTACTACCCTTTTGTTTTTGACTAAAACGCTAGTTGTACCAATACTAACATACGGGTGCGAGATCTATTGCAAATGGGATGCAGTCAGTAGGCGAAGGCTTAATGTAGCTTTTAATAATACCGTACGTTATATATTTCGGTTGCGCAGATTCGACCGTATTTCAAATTTTTCCATACAAATGTATACAATTTCTTTCGATAACTTATTGCGCTTCAGAACTCTTATGTTACTGTTCAATATAATTCATACCCAGGTACCATTTAGTCTATACAATAGGATAGAGTTTGGATCCTCGAACAGATCCCAAAATCTCAGATATCCCCGTTATGCTTGTCTGGCTTCGGAGCGGCATGGCAGTTCTTCGTTAATGCCATACGACTGTAGAACTCACTTCCGAGGCACATAAGGAGAGTAAGTGGTGAAGTTCAGTTTCGTAGAGCGCTACGTACTCATTTTCAAAATTAATTCTGTTTTTTTTCTTTTCAACATAAAAAGAATAATAATCTATTCATTTTTTTTCAATAGAGATGTAATTGTTATATTTTGTTTAATTGTTATATTTTGATTGCAATATTTATTTCTTTTTCTCTTTAAAATGGATACTTATAAAACTTTTAAAATTAAATGTTCTGAAAATAAAAGTAGAAATCAAAGTAGCTTTCATTCAAATCGTAAAAAAATTTAACCTTACACTAATTTATAAGAAGTATACTCTTAATGTGTAGGTATTCATTGTATTTTATTTTAGAAGTTTTGACCAAGGTGGTTTTTATGTGGACTTTGGAGAATTCTTAAAAAGTTATTCTCATCGGCTTTATTGGTCTTTATGATGATTAAATGAAAGCAATTTTCATTTTATTTTCCCAACGTTTCGACTGTGATTGCCGTCTTCTTCAGGGGTGTCTTTATTTACAAAATACAAAATTAAAAAGAGATATAATATTTGAACATATATATACAAGTAAACGAACAAAATATGACTTACATAACGTTAAAATTTAAGATTGCACTAAGATAAACAATAATTTGTTTAAGATATTTAGAAAACAGATTAAAAAACAGATTTTGAATACTTCTTATTTGAAGATTAGTCTAGGTTAAATGATATTTACTGTCAGAAACTAAGGAACAGTAAACGGCTGATATATTTTGAGTGTCTTGTTTGCGGTTCATATTATTTTTGTTGTTAATTATATGCAGTGTCTCTAGTGTGTAACGTTAGATGTATGTTTTTCTGTTGCAAGGATTTCCACTCCCTCGAAGTTTGGTGTGTGACCGGTATCAACGCTGTGAGAAGCCAGTGCCGTCTTCTCAGAACTTAGTTTCTGACAGTAAATATCATTTAACCTAGAATAATCTTCAAATAAGAAGTGTTCAAAATCTGTTTTTTAATCTGTTTTTTTTTTTTTAATATTTTAAACAAATTATTGTTTATCTTCGTGCAATCTTAAAATTTAACGTTATGTAAGTCATATTTTGTTCGTTTACTTGTATATACATATATGTTCAAACATTATATCTCTTTTTGGTATTCATTGTATTCAATAAACATAAACATAAACAAACAAAAACATAAACATAAGCAAACAAAAACATAAACATAACACTTCCTTCTCATATCCCCTCAAAATCACAAAGTCTTCCCTTCCTGTTAACAACTGTTTGCCCTCGTTATCACGTGTGTCGCAGTACTGACAGCTATACCTTGCCCAAAGCATCGCCTAACTTTCTTGATCCTCTAATTACTTCAGTGGTTAAAATGACACAACAATTTTCCGACCTAAGCGACGATGGCCGGTCTGTTCTTTCACGCCTCAGAGATCATCGTATTTATGCAAGCGCCCTCCTCTATTTAGCATATCTCCATAACAAACATAATTTGATCTGTATTGGTAGTGTAACTAGAACTAGCGTTATGGTATCAATTGATCAGGAAGGTCTACCAACTAACACCAATAAATATTTAAGAATTTTTACTCTTTTTTATAAAACGTTCAATTTAACTTCAAGTGATGTCGATAATGACCTACTGCTTTTGCTTCCTACATTAGTTCGAAAAGGCTTTCCCAAGTACATAAGAATCACAGAAATGCGAATAAACCTTTTCGATCCCAGCTTTCTTATTTTAAATGTCTTGAAACCACATTTTTTATCTCTCTACTACCAGAACGTAAAGGTTTGCATACCAAAAGTTCTGAAGTTTACCTGAATTCCCAAAAACTTCCCTTTGATGTTTTTGCTCTTACCGAAACCAATCTGCCACCTGACTTTCTTAACAGCGAATTCTTCACTTCAGATTTTAACGTTTTTCGAAAAGATATCTTAGTTACTCCGGTCGTGGGGTTCTTTTGGCACTTCATTCCAACCTCGATACTTTTTTGATAAAAAGTCTTAATAATTATCTTGTAAGACATATGTCCAAGGTGACACACGTTTTTTCATTTCAAACGAATCGACAAACTTCGGCGCTAATTTAGCAGCATAATAATTCGCAGCATCCGACGATGAAAAGTTTCTACGCCATACAAGTTCCCCGGGGTAATATTGAATATCAAGCCGTCGAAGATTATAGGTTTGAGCAGATCTCTTTAATGCTGGTTGCAATTTTGTGCCTATCTCCTTCCTTAGGTCCTTGAAACGTTCACCAAACGCATCCCGATGCTGAAGGTTTCCTGAATTTTCTACGGTTGATTGTACTTCCTGACCTGAAGTCGCCATATCCCTACCAAGGTTCGCATAATACGGCGAAACACCTAAAATCTCGTGTTGTGATATGCGAATCGTAAATGCCACTTTACTAAATTGTAAGTCTGTGGTTTTTGACGACGTAAGCCTTCAACGTAGTCTTGAGAATCTGATTGATTTTCTCCGCAGGATTCGCCTGCAGATGGTAATAAGCTCTAACTTTTAATTGTAACACGTACGTCTGGCTAAGAGTTTTCAGTTCCCTTGATCTAAACTGGGGACCGTTGTCAGAGACCGTCATCTTTTCTATGTCAAATAGGAGGAAAATATTATCTTTTAATTCCCTAACTATTGGCTTCGAAGTGGCCCACCTCAACGCAATTAGTAATGGAAACTTCGTAAAGTAATCCACTACAGTTAAGCTATAAACAAAACCCCTAAACTACCAAATTAATACAGATCATTTCCCACGGCGCCTTTATCCCTCTCAGTCATCAATCCAGCTGACTTTTCATTCACCGGGTTCACCTGTTGCAAAACCTTACAACTTCTCAACAGCCCATAGTACATCCAGGCACTATTTTTCTGTTGCACTATATTGCTCTCGTTCCTATTTAGAGACCTACTACGGCAATTGATAACCTTTTCTCCCTCATCAAAATTCTGTGAAAGAACTGCGCCAACACCAAAATCTGACGCGTCTGTTTGAACGACAAAAGGTCATATAAAGATTGCGCAAGCGAGCATAGGTGCTGTCACCAAACGCTATTTTGCCTTCCTAAAGCTATTCTCACATTCGTGAGACCAAACAAACTTCCTATTCTTTTTTATTTTATTTTTTTATAATTTTGCATGCGCGCAAGGGATATGAATATCTTTTATATGTTTTTAACAGCGTGGGCATTCGGTGAAAGAAGAGAAAGAATAATAGGAAAGATGTGTGGCGCAATGTTCTCAGACCGGAGGTGGTTGTTGTCTCAGACTTTATCTCCACGGATGGCGGCTGAACTAATGCGGAGAAAACTACTGTGTCTTATTTAGTTATATCTCTTATAATTCGCATTATTATATTTATTTCTCTGTCATATTTATGGGTATACTATATATATATTTAATAGTTTAATCAATCACATGTTGTCATTGCCATGCCTGAACAGCATGTAATGGGTAAACAGCAACTCATTTTTTAGAATTGGTTTTTAATGAAATATAAGAAGACATAAATACCGGCAGGAAACGAACCTGCGACCACGATGTTGACAGGCGAGCACACAACTATTGCGCTACGGCGATATCCGGAAACGGCCTGAGCAAATAAGCAAAATTTGGTTAACGTAGGTACCATTAAATTGTCCCTATTAAACTCCTCACTTCTTTTGTACTATTCCGTGCTGGAATTCTAACCATGCTTTCCACTTTTTCTGGATCTACATGCAAACCATTTCGATATCCTAACAACTTCAGCGATGGCATGCAAAAATTGCATTTTTCCTTACTGACCTTCAATCCTGTCTCACTCAACCTTTTCATCACCTCATTTAGAATTTCAAGATGTTGTTTGAAACTTTCTATAATGATAATAATATCGTCTCAATAGACGAACACGAATGGCTCAAGGGCGGCACCCAAAACTATGTCGATACACCAAGTCGCAGGTGAATTGTAAAGTCCAAAAGGCATTCTTGGAAATTGAAAAAGACTTCTCCCAGGAACCGTAAAGGCAGTATAAGGCTTAGATTCCTCCTCGCACTGACAAGTTTAGCAAATCATTACATAAAGTCAAGACCAGCATCCGGCTGCTACCAACTTGGAGACAATGTAAGCACTCGATGTGTAGGAAAACATACAGCTCGAGGCCCCCAGTTCCTACAACATCCAGCTGCCATATCTCCTCAAAACGTGCTTTTTAAAAATGAGTTCACACAGGCACCACAGCGCTCACGTGTGAACTCCACAACCCACTTGGCATTGTTCCAAAACTTTTTCTGAGCTAACTACCACCGTTTCTACTACTTCAATGCTCATATCCTTATTTCCTAATTCCCTACCTCCTGCAACTTTTAAACCCATCGATGTACTGGCAGAAGTACTGGTTGGCTTATTTACTTGAGGTTCAGCTGAACGCTGCTTTTCAATATAACTATTCCTCTCCAATCACTGTTTTTGTTAATCCTCATCTTCATCAACCTTATCTTCGCATTCACCATCATCCAACTCGGCCATAGCCATCACTAAACTATTTTTAAGAGTCTGTTTGCTCTTCTCCTAACTTTCATTTTCCAGAATACACCTATCTACTAATCTATGATGGCGCCACTAAGCCTTAGTCAAAATATTCAAATACTCCTTTGAAATTTCTGACTTTGGCGGGTTTTCTAGAACTTTCCCTATTTCTCTTAATTTCCTCTCCACCGCCATATGTGAACGGATAGGCGCGGGGTATAAAAGAACTCCAACGTTCAAGCTCCAATGCTACCGTAAGTGCTTTGCGCATTTCCTCTACCCGTCCATCCTACCTCGTAAGTAATCTTGTCTTGCGAAAGCCTATTTACCTGACTAGTCTCCATTTTAAAATTCTATAAAAAAATAATTCCCTTATTTCACATAAAGAAAAAAGTAAAACTTGAAATTAAAATCACTCCTACCGCTCACTAAAATTACTCAAAAAAAATATGACGAACTAAAAATAATCAAATTAGCCCTAAAATACCTAACAAAATAATTGTATAATAATAACACAATAATATTTAAAGTATTAAATATATACAATACCACTAAGAAAAGGTGCTTAAAAAATTGTATTGCTCGAGTGACGCAATATGGCTGAAAGAGACCACACTATTTATTAAAAGAACCAAGAAAATGGAGGAAAAATATCTCCAAACCAAAATAAAATCAAAAATAAATAAAAATGGTAAGTTTATATGTAAATAAAAGTCAAAAATAAATAAAAATCAGATTATCACAAAAAAGAAAAACACCAGTACTACACGTGGGTTCATTTGTACCAACACATCTTAATTGGCGTGCTCAAGCCACGCAGTTTGATGTCACGTCACAGATACCTGTATACCAGTAGCATCCAATTTATTAGCAGTACTAAATAATTTAAAGAGGCTGCTTTTCTGATCTCAAAGACGGATATATCGACTAACCACCCTCGTTCAATTAAATTGCATGTGTAATTAGATTAATAGCACCAATCAGCACCACAAAAGAAAAACAAGCTACAAAAAGCTACTTGTAAATTGGTGAAGAAAACTTCAGAATCATATTGCCTATTGTGGGAAATATCATCGCCAATAGAACCTATGCAAACTAAATTTCTTACGCCAACATTGAATACACATCGTTGATAAGATCGAGCTCTAAGCTCCACTCTTGCTATTCCCTTAAGTCAAGCAAAAAGAATCGCCCAAAGACGTTCTAAAACCAGGAATTATTATTTCCTTCCCGCACATTAACCTCAAATAAATACAACTAGCATCAACACCAGTTAAACATCATAATAAAAACAAATTAACTTTCAAAACAAAACAAAAAAAAAGTTAAGTATTCTCTTTATATCATTTATCGTTCAAATTAGAAAAAAAATAGAAAATAGTTGTTTATTTATCTCGAATCTAGCTACGCTAATCGAAACAAGCACCTAAAACGACAAAAAAAAGCTGTTTTGCACATCACCATTGAGTACGTTGGTAATTTCTTTGATTATCTATATATATAAAAATCAATGCCACTTTTCGTTGTAATTTTATAACTCAAGAACGGGCTCGCCTATCCAAACCAAATTTTTAGGCTTTGTTCGGACTATTTAGTAGATGGTTTATTTGCAGTTTGCACAAAATCGGTCGAGCGGTTCTTCATTTATCACATTTTTTGTAACAAATGAATTCAATAAATGTCGGATCATTTTGTAAGTGGGGATTTTGCTATCAAATTGAAAGTTTTTTCATATGG
This sequence comes from Philhelius pedissequus, assembly GCA_910595825.1. Lineage (NCBI taxonomy): Eukaryota > Metazoa > Arthropoda > Insecta > Diptera > Syrphidae > Philhelius > Philhelius pedissequus. The sequence goes on along the minus strand of OU343161.1, from coordinate 143,055,120 downwards.
GGATTGTGCTGTCAAATTGAAACTTTTTTTTTAGTGCATTCATACAAACGGTGAGTCTTGAATTGTTCAAATGTACTATGTATATGTGTGCGTGTACTTTTCTCAGTTTTTAAGCGATACTGATACACCACTATTAATGTAGCAATTTGTTTTTAATTTTATTTATTCTTTTTTATAATATGAAGGAATAATGCCACGAGCCGGGCGAGCAAATATAGGTCGGCGAATGCGTAATGCAAATGGTGTGGCATTACTAAGACGATCACAAACTGCAAATGAACGCGCACAAGCTAATGCATCGCAGCGTGAACGTAATGCACGAAATAGTTCTGTTGACCCTCTACCTGTACTGAATCTTGCACGACGATCAAGAATACGTCGTGCTCTTTTGGCTGAAATGATGCGTGCTGCCTTTAATTACAACAGTCAAATTGATTATAGTATGTACGGATACATTGGAATGATGGACGCAATATGTCCACATTGTGATGCGGCTAACTTTCCAGGTGAAACGGCCGGAATGTGTTGTGCTAATGACAAAGTGAGATTGCCAGCATTAGAAACTCCACCCGAACCATTGTATTCATATATTTTTGGGACATCTCAAACGTCAAATCACTTTTTGAATCATATTCAACAATACAATTCGGCATTTCAAATGACTTCTTTTGGTGCTACTAAAATTATTAGAGATAATTTTATGCCGACGTGTAAGGTAAATACTTCAACAGGATTGTCTTATGTTTATATCAATCTGAATCATAAAGTATTCGATTGTTTTAAAAATTCTCATCCAATATCTACCTAAAATTGAGTACATGTTACAGATTCAGGGCCAGATTTATCATCAAGCTGGTTCGTTATTGCCATACCCCGACGCTGATCATCAATTTTTGCAAATTTATTATTTTGGTGATGAAAATCGTGAATTGGATCAACGTTGTGCAATTGTTTCGAATACAAGACGAGAAATTATTTATGAGCTACAAAGGTTTTTTCCATCAACATAACGCATTAGTTCAATTGTTCAAAATTGCTCTCGATCGTATGCTATCTGATAATCACAAAATCGTAATAAGGGCTGCTAGAACACCTTTTGGAGAGCATGCAAGGCGATTCAATGCACCGACAATTGATGAGGTTGCAATGGTAATTCTTGGTGATCAGTTTCAATCCCGTGATATTGTACTTCATCGCAGAAATGAGCAATTGCAACGTGTTTCGGAACTTCATCGTAGTTACGATGCATTACAATACCCAATATTGCATTGGAAAGGTGACGATGGCTACCATATCAATATACCAATGATTGATCCACGAACAGGTAAATAATAATTGACCTATTTTCAGTGTGTTGACTTTTTATTTGTATAATTTTCAAAAGTCAAATTTTGCACATATTTTCAGGTCTACATGTACAGAAAAAAGTTAGTGCCATGAATTTTTATTCGTATCGATTGATGGTTCGTCCACAAGAAAAAAATTATATCTTGAGATGTTGTAAACTATATCATCAGTACATCGTTGATATGTATGCCCAAATAGAAACAGAACGTCTTAATTTTATTTGTTTCAACCAAGCAAAATTAAGATCCGAAGAATATATTCATTTGCAAGATGCGATAGCGAATGATGCTAATGTTAGTGACATCGGACGTTTAACTATATTGCCATCTTCGTATATTGGTAGCCCACGGCATATGAACGAATATGCACAAGACGCAATGTCTTATGTACGAAAATACGGTCGACCGGATCTGTACATTACATTTACATGTAATCCGCAGTGGGATGACATCAAAAACAATTTATTTGAAGGACAGTCGACAACTGATCGTCATGACATTACAGCACGTGCCTTTCGGCAAAAATTGAAAGCAATTATGATTTAATTGTGAAATTATGTGTATTTGGAGAGGTGCGTTGCCATATGTACTTAATCGAATGGCAAAAAAGGGGATTGCCGCACGCACATATATTAATTTGGCTGGTACATAAAATAACTCCGGATCAAATCGATAACGTTATATCAGCTGAAATTCCTCATCAAACTGTTGATCCTGAGTTATTTCACATTGTCGTTAAAAACATGATACATGGTTCGTGCGGTGAACTAAATATGAATTCGCCATGTATGATTGATGGAAAGTGTTCGAAACGATACCCAAGACAATTGACTTTAGACACAATAACGGGCAATGATGGATATCCGTTGTATTGACGTAGATCACCTAATGATAATGGCAAAATGGCAACCATTAGATTGCGTAACCAGGATGTTGAAGTTGATAATCGTTGGCTGGTTCCGCATTGTCCATTATTATCGAAAATATTCAATGCTCATATAAATGTGGAGTATTGTAATTCAGTAAAATCCATTAAATATATTTGCAAGTATGTAAATAAAGGGAGCGATATGGCTGTTTTCGGCGTTGCTGGTGATAATAGAAATGATGAAATTACTCAGTATCAAATGGGGCGCTATATTAGTAGTAATGAAGCTGTCTGGAGGATTATGTCGTTCCCAATGCACGAAAGACATCCTGTGGTTGTTCACTTGGCTGAGCATCTTGAGAATGGCCAACGTGTTTATTTTAATGAAGCAAATGTATTGGAAAGAGTAGCACAATCACCTGCGACTACGTTGACCGCTTTTTTCAAATTATGCGAAACTGATACATTTGCGATAAATTTATTATATTCTGAAGTGCCTCAGTATTACACATGGAATGTGTCATCGAAAAAATTTCAAAGACGTAAACAAGGAACAGCAGTCGATGGGCATCCAGGCATTTTCCAAACAGATGCAATTGGGAGAATATATACAGTACATCCAAACAATGTTGAGTGTTTTTATTTGCGATTGTTATTAGTTAACGTCAATGGCCCAAAATCATTTCAAGAATTAAGAACAGGCAACGGTCATTTGTGTCAAACATATCGTGAAGGATGTCAACTCTTGCATTTGTTGGAGGATGATGCACATTGGGATTCAACACTTCATGATGCATCTACTTCAGCTCATCCTCAATAAATACGAATGCTATTTGCCATTATATTATCAACATGTATGCCATCAAATCCACTAGAATTATGGAACAAATATAAACATTATATGGCAGAACATATTTTAATTCGTATGCGTCATCATGCAAGAAATCCTGATTTGTTGATTACATTGGAAATGTACAACGAAACTTTGATAATAATTGAAGATATGTGTCTCACGATTGTAAATAAAGCATTAGAACAATTGGGTATGACCGCAAATCGTGAGATGCATGATTTGTTTGATCGTGAATTACAACGCGAGCAGGAATTCAATTCTAATGAATTGCGTTTATTTGTACAATCGAATATAACCAAATTGAATATTCAGAAAAAACATGTATATGACACAATCAAGCAAGCCGTTTCCAATAATGCAGGTGGATTATATTTCTTAGATGCACCTGGTGGTACAGGCAAAACGTTCGTTATATCATTGATTTTAGCGACTATTCGATAGGAAGAGAAAATTGCATTGGCACTTGCATCTTCGGGAATTGCTGCTACATTATTAGAAGGCGGTCGGACCGCACACTCTGCATTAAAATTGCCATTGAATGCACAGGTGATTGAAACTTCAACTTGCAATATTTCGAGAAATTCTGCTATAGCAAAAGTTCTGCGATTAACTTCAATTATTTTATGGGATGAGTATACAATGGCGAATAAAAAATCACTAGAAGCATTTAATCGAACAATGCAAGATTTACTTGGTAATCAACAGCTTTTTGGTTTTGCTTTGTCTGTCATTCCTCGATCAACTCCTGCTGATGAAATAATTGCCTGTTTGAAGTCATCAGTTCTTTGGAGATATGTACAAAAATTGACACTGAACATTAATATGCGTATTCACCTACAAAATGATCCAGCTGCCCATGAATTCACAAAGCAATTGTTAGAAATTGGTGATGGCAAAATACAAATCGACAGTACCAACGGATTGATCGCTGTACCAAACAATTTTTGTACAATTGCGCAATCGATAGATGAATTGATTGAATGTGTTTTTCCGAATATTATTCAGAATTCTAGAAATCATGATTGGTTGAGAGAACACGCCATTTTAGCACCGAAGAACATTCATATCAATGCCATTAATTTTTAAATTCATTGGAACCGGCTGGTATGCCACCGCATTGCTTAAATCTGAAAGTTGGTTCTTTGATTATATTATTGCGAAATATTAATCCACCAAAACTGTGTAATGGCACCAGATTGGCAGTGTAAAAACTATTGCCAAATTTGATTGAAGCTACGATCTTAACTGGTAAATCAAAAGGAGAAGTTTGTTTGATACCGCGTATCCCTATGATTCCAACTGATATGCCATTTGAGTTCAAACGATTACAATATCCTGTGCGTTTATCATTTGCGATGTCCATCAACAAGGCCCAAGGGCAAACACTTCACGTTTGTGGTGTGAATTTGGAGGAATCATGTTTTGCACATGGCCAACTTTATGTTGCCTGTTCCAGAGTCGGTACCCCCAGCCGTTTGTTTATTCACGCTCAAAATTGAAAAACAAAAAATATTGTTTATCCAAATGTTTTGGATTAAGTTTTAAAATAGCTAGGAATTAATTAAATATTTTTTTGTTTGAATAAATGAATTTGATGTTACAATTAAATTTGTTTATTATTTCACTTTATACGTAGCGAAGCACGTACCGGGCCGCTAGTTTATTTATAAATAAATAAATAAATGAAGAAATAGATACAAAAATAAACAAATAACTAAGTAGACAAGTTAATAAATAAATGAATGAATAACTAAACAAAGACATTAATATCAAAAAAAATATGTAAACAATTAGATCATATATCTCCTCTTTTTCCAAAAGGAATAACAACCAAAGTTAAGTTTGTTTGTTTTTCAACTTACACTCGTGAATTTTTATGTATTTTCACTTTAAGCTGTTCTTCCTTAATGATATTTTTATTTATTCAAATTTTATATTCGGGGAAAAACAAAAAAAAATTCGATTTCAGCTACTACTCAAAAGATACATGAAATTACATATTATACTAGAGACAGTGAAGCAATGGCAACGAGACAATCGGCTTAAAACATTACATACATTAATACAACAGAGAGAGGAATAGAAAGAAAGAACAAACAACAGAAAGAAACACATGTCAACAGCATGTTGTTGGTTTTGGACGGTCTGCCATCCTTACTACCACGCACAACGATGTTTGATTTCGGTGATCCATCAGAGATAAGGCAGTTGACGCCCCAAAAGATAAATGAATTTTTGTACTTTAAGTTGTATTATCAATCATGAACAAAATTAAATCAACTTTAGTCTTTTTTACGTAAGTTCTTCTTTTGTTCTTGCGTTTAGTCGTTATTCCGAAATCAAATGACAAATAAGCAATGGCTTAAGTGAGCTTTAGTTATTTTTGCAAAGACCAAGATAAAATAAATAAATAAAATAATAAATGGTCTGAGTTAACCAGTGCTTCAGTGTCTCCACTTCGTAAATTTATTTATATGCTGTTCCATATGTAGTAGTAGTGTAGTAGTATTTTTTTTTTGATATTTTTGTTTTAACGAAACAGCTACTCGCTTCTATAAGGCAAATAACTTCTACACCGGATAATAGTACATATTAGTGGTGGTAAGCACAATCATATCTTCAAAGAAAAACAAATAAAAACTTTTCTTAATAATTAGCCAGAGAATCTTGAGCAAATTTATCAACCATCACAAAATTGTTTGGAATATTTATACTCAAATGGGTATGAAAAAATGGCGTTGACATTGACATTACTGGTTTATCTAAATGTAAGATTACGTTATTTTTTAAGTTATATATTATTTAAGATCAAAATTTGAGAAAGGAAAACAAATAATTGCCTTTTCACACCAAACCCAAAACACGGTTTTCGCGAAATTATTCGTTTCGGCTGAAAACCTAAAGCGAAAACACAAAATTTCCCATACATTTTCGATAAGCCACTCGTTTTGATAAACTTCAAGTTTTAAATAAAACCTGACGAAAATATGTTGGATTTGCAAGATGAACTAAACAACTTATAAAACATTCAGTGCTCAATTAATCGTCACATAAATAGCTGACGGGTTGCTGCCAGGAAAAACGAAAAAAAAACAGCTGTATGGGGTAATTTCAATTTCAATTCACAACATATTTGTTGTTATCTGTGGGGCCAAAATAATTGAAATGTCAAACGAAAATTTGTAATTGTTCAGTGTGAACGGTTTTTTGAGTTTTCGTAAACTTTTAGCTGAAACCCCGGTTTTGGTTTTGGTGTGAAAAGCCTATAAGATACGTCTTTAAGTATTTATATTGATTGATTACCCGAATAGGGACATTCTGATGATTTCATTATAGGCTTACATTTTCCAATTAAATTATCAGCTTCAGAGCATGAAGAAACTGTGTATCCAATTTATAGCAAAATACGCTGAAAATATGAAAATGCGGAAAAAATATTGAGGGAATTGTAACTAGCGACCGGGTATCAGTTCATAAATGGAATTCATTCTAAAATTAGAGTATTTGGGCAAAACTAAGTTCTCCAGAAACGAACAATTTTTGAAGGACACAAATTTGTGTGGAATACTGTGAAATGGATTCGATTTACAGTGTGGCGTTACTAAGATATTTTTTGAAAAATCCTTAAGTTCAGAAGAACCGTTTAATTATAATTAACTACACAAACTCCAAGGTTATAGAGGATTTACCAAATATATCCACAAAATGTCGGAAGCATCTTACGGACCTTATCCAAAATATCAACCCAAAATTACATGACTTCTATAATAGTCTTCGTACACTTCAAGTGAACTGAAAAGACATCCTGATTTAGAAAGTGAAAATGATAATTAAAACTGTTTATTTGATCTCAATTTTGTATGTTATCTGTTAGTATACAATGTTTCGTTATCGTCGTTTTTTATTTTCTTTTGTTCTTATTGTGTTTAACAATTAAATATATAGTATGTATATTGCACAACTATAATGTTTATGTATAAGGATTGCATATCCTTACAACCTTGCCTTCGTCCCTTTTTCAATTATTTAATTTTTGGCCCTGTCATATTTATAATATATTGTTAGCTTTTAAGGAAAATAATTTAGTATCAAGAAATCAGTATTTGACATACTTGGCATAGTTTTCGTTCTTATTTCAACAATGTTGCGATTATTTTAATTCATTATTTTTTAGCTTAATTCCACTTAATAATTTTGGAATAATAGTTCAAGTCAAGATAAGCTCAAGGAAATGTCATTTTACGTAAGGAAAAAACAGCTAAAGTCAAGATTTGGGTATGATCATTTTGATGTACAACAAAGACACAAGTTAAGATTTACTGTAAAAAGAATGCAACAAAAATGTTTGATTTAATTCCTATGCCCTTGTATGGTATGTTTAAAAAACAAAATAATTTCATTTTAAAAGCGAGCTGAAATACCTTTAATCCGATACTAATTTCAAGTTAGGTTTTCCGATAATTTTCTAAAGCAGTTTGTAATTTCAATCTTTTTGTAAAAACTGCTCTTCTGAAAAATGTTGAAAATTGACTTTAGCGGTTTTTTCTCGAGGACACAGCTTTATGGTGTACTCACTGAACTAGATAGTTCGGTTGTCTAACATTTACTGTATAGAGCGTCAAAATAAATAGTACCAGCATAAAATATTACCCAATTTTCCAGTTTTTTTCATTTACCCACTATTTTTCTAATAAGTGTGCTTTTACTCAAGTCTCATACGTTTCAAATCTACTTGCTGAGAAAAATTGGCACTCAATCTTTTTTAAATAATAAAACGAGAGAAATTCTTGTTTTTTTTGGTGCAGGTCTCAGTCATTTCGTCAAGGACCACTAACCGCTAGTAGTCGAAGTCAATCGCATTCCTATGTGAATTCCAGCATTTCAGCCAATCCCCTTCTCCCAATTGACAGTGGTTTGTATTTTATTGTTATATTTAAAAATAATTTCTATGGTATCCTTTTTATCAGTTCATGTAACCCTTATTCTTATTAAGCTCTTAAATTATTCAACGTAGATAAACGTATTTATTTAAAATATCAAATTCTAACATTTGATCTTCAGTGGACTTTCGCAATCCTTGCAACAGCTCAAGAATACATTTTGTGACGAAGAAATCATCGGATGCCTCGGGTCGCCGGAAAGACACTATTATAGGGCACATGGATTCTCAAGTAATTTTTTTAATTAAATATTTTTTTTATTTTATTTTTTTTTAAATATTTGATTTACTTAATTTCATTAAAATGTTTTTTTTTTTATATATATAAAATATTTTTGAACATTCAAGGAAACAGCAGCCCTTGTGGAGATTTATCAGACAAAGAAATATGTACCGGAGTCGCCACTCTTAGAAGCGGAACGCCTACACCAATCGAAGGTGGATATGAACCAAATGAATATGCAAAGATCTGTGCCTCCTCTGGGCGAACAATTATGGAACTCACCTATGGATCACAAAGTCATGAACAGAAAAGACCAAGATCAGGCTTATATTCTTCTCGGGAAAAACAATTTAGGTAAAATAATACATTTGGAAAATTAAATTAAAAAATTAGCATAAAACATAAGAACTACGAAACATTTATTATAAATTATTTACAAAATTATTACAACTTCAACTTAAGTAAAGTTGTAATAATTTTGTAATTATTTTATTTTACGAAACATTTATTACAAATTAATTACAAAATTATTACAACTTCAACTTAAGTAAAGTTGTAATAATTTTGTAATTAATTTATACTAAATGTTTCGCAGTTCTTATGTTTTATGCTCATTTTTTAATTTAATTTTTTTTATAATTTAAGAATGTATATGTATACAAATAATTCCATATGAAAGTAAATAATCGAAAAAGCCAGTTCATCTTAAAACTTAAGTTTTTTCATAATATTTTGTATATGTTCCAAGAACAAAATTACTGACTGACCTTATTAACAGAATACAAAATTGTCAATTATTTTTAAATAACATTATGTGCATTTCACATACTATCTCATTTGAGTACTGGTCTTCCTGTTGTATTAATAAAGTGCCATTTTATATATACTTCCTCAATAACATTGATCCTAAAGCGACCTATTCAGAAGCCGTAACGACTTTCTGTTAACTCAATCGCTGCCTACTGATGATCAGGCCACGCTGTGGCAAGTTCACGCAGCCTCTTTTAACATTTCTATTGTGTCCAAACTCTTTTCTTCTATATGGTTTTCACTGCTACGCTAAACTCTTCCCTAAACGGTAGACGACCATGTTGTACGGTAAGTAAGATATCAAGTGGCCTTACAAGATAAGATTGGAAAAGCGTGGTCAATATGCCCTCCATATACTCTCCTTATAGAAGTGTTAGACATCTGTTCTCCGAAATTCAGTGGATCGCATTACCAGTATACTGTTCCGCTATTACTGTTGACCCACTATTTGGTTGTATGCATGTAAACATCGCATACAAGCCGTATAAGTTGCATCGTAGCTCTGACTTTTGTTAATGCATTTCCAAATTAGCTTGTTTTCGATACTGAGCTTAGAATGTTTACCGAGCAACCAGTACATAACTCTGAGTTTTTTATTTATATTTTCCCATTCCGTTTTAACATGCGGCTTCCTTTTGATTTCGCGTCTAGGGTAATTCCGAGATATTTTGCTTCATTAGCAAACGGAACTTTAACCGTATTAACAAATACCGGTAATCCATTAATTTGTTTATACGTAAAATCTACATGGACTGATTTTACTTCGTTGAGCGATATCCGCCATGTTTTTTTCCAATCATTAACATTACTCAGAGCTTTTTGTAATTTTGTCATAGAATCATTTATTGCAGTATCGTCAGCAAACGTGGCTACGGTGGTGTCTTCTGTTTAAGGTACATCACGTGTAAATAACCAGCCACTTTCTTTGAGATCCGAGCAATCGTTTCCATGTCTTACTCTAAAAAGTCTATTCTCTAGATGTGCTTTTAGAAGCGTATAAAGTACTTCAGGTAGAACTTGTTTTAATTTAAAACTTAGGCCTTCATGTCATACCTTATCAAAAGCTTGCTAGGAAGACCGCCGAACAAATTTTCTTTTCTTCAAGAGTTTTCTCAATAACGTCAGTGATTCAATGCACTTGGTCAATTGTCGAATGCTTCCTTCTAATTCCGAACTGATGTTCAGGTATAAGGCGCTTTTCTTCTGTTATTGGCTGCAGGCGCAGAAGTAATATTGTTTCAAAGACTATAGATATTACGGGCAGAAGCGAAATGGGTCTATAAGTTTTCTTATCATGTGAAATTTCTTATCATGTGGGAGCGCTCATGCGAGAGTGAAATATTTCCCCAGGCTGCGAATTTTAGTCCAAGAAATTTCTTTGGACAAAATTATGAAGTGCGTTCACGTACTTTGTGCACAACAATGTAAAGACTGATATTTTTGCAAGAGTGGGGGTAAAACTGTCTCAGAACGCAACAAAGTTGTACAAGAGAACAGGAAAGCTTTGAAAAACTATTTTAGCCATTTTTTGACGTACAAAAAAGTGTATTTTTGAAAATGTTTATTAAAGATTTGCATGAAATTATTTTTTTAAAAAACCAACTTGATATTACAAATTTCAATTTATAACACGCATAAGTCATACCAGATTATAAATTCCATTATTTTCAAATTGTGTAACGATACACATGGCAACTGACAGCTTATGTATTTTTTTCTTTGTTTTCCTTCATTTGACAGTCTTCATAATTTTGTCCAAAGAAATTTCTTCGAGTAAGATTCGCAGCCTGGGGAAATATTTTACTATCTTATGAGCGCTCTCTTCTGCGAAAAACTACGTAAAATTGGAGTACGGGGACAGGGTTTGAGTGTTTTTCGTAGAAACTCGTAGATTTTCGCAGTTTAAGGAAGTACAGAAACGCACCTATGAAGACTCTCAAATGAAGGAAAAGAGAAAAAACAAAACGTAAGCTGTCATTTGCCATGTGTATCGTAACAAAAGTTAAAAATATTGGAATTTATAGTCTGGTCCGGCTTATTCCTTGAATAAATTAATATTTGTGATATCAAATTGGTTATTTTAAGAAATAATTTCATGTAAATTTTTGATAAATATTTTCAAAAATACCCTTTTATTTTGACGTTTAAGAAATGTCTAAAATTGTTGTTTCAAAGCGTTCCCGTACTTTTGTAAAACTTTGTTGCTCTCTGAGAGATTTTTACCCTCACTCTTGGAAAAATGAGTCTTCACATTTTTGTGCAGAAAGTACGGGAACACACTTAAAATGTTCGGGTAGATTCTTGCTGGAGGGGAAATGAAAAAAAATAAGAGAAGTCAAAAGCTCTTACATTTTCGTACCAGTATTAGCCGGGTTTTATTATGCTCAATGACCCATATAGTTCACGGCGTGAAAATGAAACGATCTGGGTCATGAACATTTTTTCTTTGCATGGTTGGCACATGTGATTACCTTTTGACATTTCATTTTTTTGTTTACATTAAATAAATTGTTTACGGTCATATAGGAGATATTATCATTGATTTCACTCATGAAACGTAATGCAGTCGGTCATCAGTTTTCCACTTAAGTAGCATGTTGTGTCTAGCTCAAGTAAAAAGGTGAGAATAGACAAGAACAAAAAAAAACTTCAATGAATACAACATCCTTTTTCGTATGCATGAATTCAATGCAAAATCGGACGCGAAGATTTCCTCCATAAAAAGATTTTTGACCTGCTAAAATGAAATTTTTTTGTTGGGTTTTCTCCTCGTTCGATTCGCAACACTACCTACAGTTTTTTGTCTCATTTTTAAAGGCCAAAAAAAATATTATAACCCTAGGTCTCCACTTGAAATAAATGATTGCAGGATATGTGTCATGTAGTCTATATTTCATGTGGAGGCCCCTTATGTCTGGTTTTTTTTTAGGCATGAGCATCTGTATTTATTTCTTGTCTTCTCAGAAGGAATAAATAGACAAATAAGATTTGACGTTTAATGACATTTCATATTAATCGTGCACAAATTTTTCACATAACATTGAATCATGTTCATAGTTCGCTTATTTTCATGGCAAATTTTAATAATTCATTTAAAAAACAGATTATACCTTTTCTAAAGTACATAAAGCGCTTAGCGCTTCTCGGAGAAGAATGAAATTTCACGATTTATGTTTGCCCACATAACAAAGAAATATAAATTTTTAGTAGTATTGTCTGCAATAATGGCCGAAATAAATATTTCTAATGGAGACGAGGCCTAAAGAAGACTCTGTCGTGTTTTTAATTGGTTTTGTAGTTTTTTTTGCAAACTTTTAGTATGAAAATTTATTCTGAATGTGTATTATTGCGTCAGAGGGCCCCGAACAGGATCAACAAGTGTGTGCAAGGAACAACCAACAAGATGTTTTTTTTTTGTTATCTGTCAAACGACGCACGGAATAACGGAAAAAGTAAAAGAATGTCTAGCGTCGTGACACGCGCCCGCGACCGTGGCTACATTGTATTCACTCAACCGAGTTTCTATGCCTTTTAACCATCACAGAGCGGTTTTTGAAGTGCCGCGAGATCGACCGCGTGTCCATTCTGTTCAGCGAGTTACGAGGTGTTTGAATTGTATTGCACCGCGTAATAGTATCTTTCGAAAAGTGGTGGCGGGGGTAAAATAACTGAGTTATCGATCTTTTCTCGCTGTGCTTTTCCTTATTGTTTGCGTAACGAATAAGGAGTGCGGAGAGATGATTCTGTTTTACTTGAACAAAAGTAAGTTTTACTTTCCATTTCTATTGCTAAATACATATAGAATTTGATGGAAAGCGATTTGAAATGATTTTGTACCACAATTTGAACCCACACTACTGGAACTACTACCGCCATTGTCATACTTCTTTTTTTGGCCCTTACGTACTCCCCTACTATGACTATAAAGTGTCACAGTGTCCTCCTCATTATTTGACTTAACATTCTGGAGTATTTTATTTTTAATGGAATCGCCGGTGGGAATCCCGCAACTTTCGATTCCCATTATCATAGGCTTATACTGACCGCCTAAACCAGCCAACAAAAGAGTACATATCCACTCTTCAGTCACTACTAATCCAACTCCATTCAGCTTATGGGCAGTTGAAATTATTTCATTTACGTAATGCTCCACAGAAGAGCATTCCTCCATTTTGGTCGTGATGAGCTTACGCAATAGACCATAAACTAATAACTTCAGGACCCGAAACCTCTGCTTTTATTTGACATTTGCGTACAAGCTGAAACACGCACACAAATAACTTTTCTGTTCCTGTTCCAATAGACACATTGATAAAAATGCACACAAGAATCTTTTCTGTTCCTCTTCCTATAGACACATAGACACCACAGCCCTAGTAATTTGTTTTTGTTTTGTTTTTCGATTTCACATCTATTCATGGATAGAGTTTTAAGGGTATAAATACATCAATGTAAACAAGTGGGTTTTGGGGGGTGAAACGTACGAAGTTTTCCGATCTAAGTATGGCTTTAGCTAAATCTCCAACTTTCTTCTCAGATGAAGATTTAAAATAAATCTCATTTAAATCTTCAATCGAACTACCCTACTTCCATCGAAATAAACAAATTTATCGGGAAAGTGAATTTTTCTCTTCGGTTGACACAGATGAAGCTGCCTGTCTCACTTCTACATCATAAGATAATATGAAAAGATATATGCATTTTGAATAGGGCTGTCAAAATTAATCTACTTTTGGAGCCGTGGAAACACTTATTGAGATTAGTAAGTCCCCTTTCACACAGGGAAACCAGTTGCTGGAGATTTTTTTGACGTTTTCCTTTAATTGCCTTGTACCTTTCACACGAGGAAATTGATGAGGAAACTGAGTTGCTCGTTTTTTGAATTGCTTTTGATTTGACATTCGCTTTTTGTAAACACACAATTTGCTTTGAGGCTGGAAAATTCTACACAATTTTGAGTTATAAATTAACCGCAGCTTAGTTTTAGAAAAATAAAGAAACCTGGTGCGATTATATAGGTAAATGTTGTTTTTTTTTTATTGTGGTTGTTAATAATGGTTTGCTAAATTAATATATTAAAAGGTCACGGAAAAACAATGAACCAGGAGAAAATTGATTTGTGTGCAGATTTGTTGTGCGTTTCTCTTGCCATCCAAATCTTGGACCCAACACATGATAGTGATGATTTGAAGATTATATTGGGCATATTGGAATGCACCGAAGCTTTATTGGTACAGTTGGACACATAAACCACTGACAGGATGATATGACTGATACCTGCGGTACTGCCTGCTGCTGCTGCCGCTCGCTAATACAGGAACGTCATCATAAACCAAATGTGCAGCCACAAGCTGAGAGCTTGTTGGTCCGTGCGTTTTTGTTGTCGATTTTACATGTCTAGGCGCATAATTGTATTTAGGAAATGTGTACCAACTCGTGATGGATTGAATTAAATGCCTTGCCTACAAGAATTAAAACTTGCAATTTTCTTTCACAATTAATTTATTTAAGTAGCCCACTTAATTTGGTTAATGTAATAATATAATTGTAAGAAACAATTTCTCTTTAAAAAAATATGTTTTACATCTATTAGGGACAGAAGTCAAAATGGAAACCTAAGAAAATTTCAAAGCATAACGTCAAAAAAATCTCTTCAAATCGTTGACCGGGGAGATTTTTTTCATTCCCCTTACTTCTTGCCCTTCTCACCAACAAACTCCCAGTTGCCGGCAACTCAGTTTCCTTGTGTGAAAGGGGACTAACTCTACAAGAGATTAAAGTTCGGTGGAAACGTAGTATAGAACAAAAGTAAAACACGTCAATACACTTGAATGGAATGATCTAGAATGGGCCAAAGATTCAGGGTCAAAGGAGAAGATTGATATTACAAGATTATATGATTATATAACCACTTTATTTAAATTGCCTAGATTTTAAATGCATGTTTTGCCTCATTCACATGAGTGCGCATCATTCCTATTTGGTATAAATATAAATGCTACCAAATTACTTAAACATTACATTTCCTCCCTTACTTATTTATATAGATAAATTTAAAAAGACAAAGCTGTACATTTGTAAATTATTAATTACTTAATAAAATTATTTTAAGACAAAATCACGATAACGTTTTGGTATCTGAGATCTTGTCGTTTGTTTGTGTTCTTGGTGTACAAGTGATGGTTGTTGTATTGGGTGCATCTGGTGATGTGGTGAAAACTTCAATCTCAGTAGTATCTCCGTTGTTTATTGGAATGTGGTTGTCAATATCAGCTGTCATTCCAGTTTTGAGAATTAAATTCAATTTTTTCTTGCTGTCGTTTATTATAATTTTGATTTGTTCGTTTATTATTATTGTCTTTAATAATTGGTGTTAAATAGATTGTTTTATTGTTTTTTTATTCCGGTTTTATGTATATTTTGTGTACTGTCGCTTCTTGAGAACTTCTTGAAGAAAGAAGAATTTCTTATTATCTTTTTAAATCTCCTCTGATTGCCCATATTTGCGATCCGTGGATCTTAACAATTTTAAACGGAACATGGTTGAACGGTGGGGTTAATTTGTTAAATCCCTTCTGCATGCAGAGGACCTCGTCTCCGATGTTAAATCTTGATGGTTGTGTGTTCCTTCGCTCGTCCGCGTACTGTTTGTATTTTAGTTATTTGTTTGCTCATTTTTGTTAAATTTGTTTGCTTGTTTGTTTAGTGCTGGCAGAAAATTATTCATCTTCCTGTTGAACATCAGCTCGAATGGTGATACTTCGGTGCTTGCCTGGGGAGTCGACCTGTAGTCCATTAGGAAATTATCCAACTGCGAAAGACAGTTTGAGTTTTCCAACTCTTGTGCCATCAGTGATTTTTTTTATGGTTTTATGGAGTTGTTTTGTTGTGATATATGTTATGCTGTTCCATGAACTCACTGAAAGCATGGCTGCTAAATGGAGGTCCATTGTCGGACTTCAATTTGGTTGGAATACCAAACGCTTCAAATGTTCTTCTCAGTACCTTCTTCAAATCGATAAACTTCGTTGAGTTTATTACTTCGACAAATGGGTATTTCAAATACTCGTTCACTAGAATCAGCAAATACTTTCCATTTGGAAGTGGTCCAGCGAAATCCATTGAAACTTTCTCGAATGGTGTAAATGCTGGTTCAATTATCACAACCGGCTCTAGGATGTTTTAGTTGCTGAGCGCTTGGCAGACGTGGCACTGTGAGATTGTTTCTTCTGCTCGCTTGTCCAAGTCGGGAAGCCAAATTTTTGTTTTAACAATTCCCATGTGTGACTTGTGTGCTAATGCGACAGCTGTTTTGACAAGGCTGTTGAGTAACAGAAGCTGTGTTCCCTTGAGGATACATCCGTCTGTTATGCATAGTTCTTGTCGCACTCCTTTTTAACGCGAAATTTCTTTGCAGTTCCAAACACTATGTTTATTTGTTGTAATTGCCTTCCTGAGGATTTGTAGAACTGGATCTTTTTCGGTTTCTTGTAATATTGTTGTTATTGAAATTGCTTTTGGTAAGGAGTTTTGAAGAATAAAGTTAACGTATTGTTCTAGTTCATTGTTTTTGTTTTGATGGTGTTGTTATTGTTGTTGTTTCAATGTCGGGAAAAATAAGCTGCAGGATTAGAAATTCCTTGTTGATATTGTATGTTGAAATCAAATTGTTTTGTTTTTAGTAGGAGCCGTTCTATTCTGCTTGTTGGTTTTGAAAGAGGGTTTTTGAAAATGCTGATTAAAGGCACGTGATCTGTATGGAGCGTGAACTTTGTTCCGTACAGATATATTTTGAAGTGTTCCATTACCCATGTTGCATTTAAAATTTCCTTCTCTATCTGGCTATATAATTTTTCGACTGGACTCAGCGCGTGACTTGCATATGCCACAATTTCGAAAGTGCTATTGTGACACTGTGACAAAATTTCAGATATACCCTCTGGACCTGCATCGACATGTAGGTGTGTTGGTTTTTTGACATCGCAGTATGCTAGCTTGGAAGCACATAACATTAACTTCGTCTGCTCTTTCTGCCAGATGAATAAGTTCCCTTAGTGGTTGGGTATGATTTGCTAGCTCTGGAAGAAAAGGTAGAGCAAAATTTAATATACCGAGGATACTGCGAACTTCTGAAACGTTGTTGGGTGTTTCAAGTTTTTCAACAGCTGCTACTTTTTCTGGATCTGGTTGGATTTTTTTTTTTATAATCTACACGCGCCCAAGGGATTATGAATACCCTTTAAATGTTTCAACACAGCGCGGACGTGAGGATGAGGTTAAGGAAGAGAAAGAATGATAGAAAAGATGTGTGGCGCGATATTCGGAGACTGTAAGTGGTTGTTGTTTCAGATTTTATCTCCAGGAATGGCGGCTGAACTAATGCGGAGGAATTTTCGTGTCTTATTTATCGATGTCCCTTATAATTTGCATTAATTTTTTTATTTTTTGTCATATTTTATCGGTATACTAGTTTTACTCAATCACATGTTGTTAGTTCTATGCCTAAACAGCATGTAATGAGTAAACCAACAACTCATTGTATGACATTTATTTTTATAATTGGTTTTTAATGGAAAATAAGAAGACATAGACTACGGCAGGGATCGAACCTGTGACAATGAGGTTGACAGGCGAACACACAACTATCGCGCCACGGCCACGCCCTAATGCCGTCTTCGGAAAAAAACAAACCCGAAGAACTTTAGTTGGGGTTGGCTGAATACGCATTTGTTTTGTTGAACTTTGTGTTTGTTATGTTTTCCTATTCCTCTGAATACTTCCGGATATTTTTGTTTTATGTTAAGATTGATGTTGTTAGTTAAATGTTGGACTATGTGAATTATGTTGAGTTGTTTGGACGCATTGTAGATGAATATAGAAGTTGCATGACTGGATATTACAAATACTGTTTTGGCTATGGAATATTGTTCGAAAGTTAAATTGCAGTGAATTTTTCAACTAAGGGTAATTATGTGTTGGAGTTGTACGGAATGATTTTTCCTGTGTGTTTTGTTAGTGCTGGTCTAATTGGAAGTTTATTGAATATGTTATTACTTATTAATGTGGCTGTTGATCCTATATCAATTGTAAAATTTGTTGGTATATTGTTAATGGAAACTGTAATTGTTGGCAAAGTGTTATTTGTGGAATTCACGTTAAAAACTGTGTTTTGTATTTCATATTCTGTTGGTTGTAAATTATAAGTCTTAAATAGTATTTGTTTTCATACAAACTTTAGCAACATGTCCCTTCTTTTTGCATGAATTGCAAAAAATATTTCGTGCTGGGCATTGTTGGCGCCCGTTAGAATGCCAATCATTTCCACAGTTCATACAGTTAGGTTTTTTGTTTGTAGCCTTTTTTGTTTTGTATGCTGATGGAGGTGCTTGTTCGCGGCTGATATTGCTTGTGTTGATGTTGTCTCGCTCGCACATAGTTGCTTTGTTCGGGTTGTTACTTTTGCGCTTCAATTTTGATTGCGTGCTCTTCAGACATTTCGTATGTTTTTGCCTCTTCTAACAACGTCTGAAGTGTTGGCTTTGTTTGAATGCAAAATCTCAGAGTCTATGTGATGATGTTGTACATATAATCTGAGATTTGATTTCTTTGTCTCTGGCTGTGAAATCACAGTTGGAACTCAATTTCAAAAGCCTTGCATAGAATTAACTAACTGTTTCACTTGGATTTTGTTTTGCCTGCCGAAATGAAAATATTTCGAACTCAACGTTCGTTTTGGGCGAGAAATATTCTAATAGCTTTTGTTTCGCTATTTCGAAACAGTTAATTGCAATTGTTGTTGCTTCACCCTTTTAATTTGTCGTTACCTTTGTTGTGTTTGTTGGCTCTGGCAAACTGTGAAAAATCTCAATACCGTCTTCTCCTGCATAATGTAATAACAAGGCTTTTTGTCTATCAATGCTGTTGATATCACTCGCAATCAGAAAATGTTCACACCGAGAAATCCATTTTTACAGCGGTCACCGGCGTTTGTGGCATCTTCATTGTAATTGAAGAATGGAATTCTTCCTCCTTCCATATCTTGTTTTTTTTTAAGATTTTAATACAAATTTGTAAACGCGTACCTTTTTATTCTCCGCGCCAAATGTAGTGTTGTTGTTTGTTGTTATTCTTGTTGAATAATTTATTAAGCTACAATAAAGTCTCAGAGTAAAATAAAACTCGTCTGGTTCACTTAACTACTTTATTTAAACTGCCTAGATTTTAAATGCATGTTTTGTTTAATTCACATGAGTGCATCATTCGTATTTGTTATAAATATAAATGCTACCAAATTACTTAAACATTGCAGATAGAATACTATAATATTGCATTCTATTTTCAACGCTATTTTTATAAAATGTAGTTAAACGAAGTTCAATTGATATGAAGATCAGATTTCACTGTGAAACCGGACTAATTAAACCCAAAAATTTAAACTCAGTTTAAGGTTCAGTTGATCTTAAGTTTAAACTCGCATTCTGAAACTTGGGGTAACAGTAGGTATTTTATTTTCAGCACTAAATGAATATTTTATAAGATCTTTTGTTAGCAATTATAAATTTCAAGTTATAGTTACAATCAAGACTTTTGGAATATTTTTAAATTGAATTGCGGATTAATTTTGAAAAACCAGTATACCGAGTTCTTAAAATGGAATGTAATCGTTGGCAAAGGCACATGTTCAGCCGACCACCCAGCTCCAAAATAAATCAAATGCAATTAAATCTGATGTATGTGTATGTATAGATATCTTTATTGAGACTAAAATTTCTTTTAAAAAAACACGTGTTCTTATTTCATTCTATTACTTATTAACATAATAAGGGTGCTGATGTAACAGCGGAAAAGCCAGACAAACCTCAGAAACCATATAATTGTATTTCCGCAGAAATTAACTGTCAAAGTTTGTATGGGGAAAATATTCTGCAAATCAGATAAAATTATCTTACGAATTTGATGTAGAAAGAGAATTAAAAAAACCTCATAAATTTATTTCAAAGTAAATATATCTGATTATTTCCCACATTTACGCAAGTATTTTTGAGGGGGTATTCATGCGATATTCATGGTCCAAAGTGGAAAATTAGCTCGTTGCATGAATACCCTTAATATGTGTTGTGTATATCGAGGGCTATAATGTATGGCCGTCTTGTTCAGTTTTTGTTCTGCAGTACAATATGAACATGGCTTGTAAACCAGATGTAAATAGTTTAATGTATGTTTATATTGCGGCAGTGGTTACAATTTTGACCCCACTTATCCACACGTATCACTTGATTTCTTTTTTTTTTGTTAAATTGCACAATTTTATGCCACACATTACTTTTTGTAGATATTAAATAATTTAATATTTTAATTAACGATTACTTGTATTTAGCAAACCCCCAATTAAATCTGAAATGACTTGCACAAATCACAACTCTAAAAAAATAGGTCAGTGTACTGACGGGTGTTTCTTCACTGGCACGACCCGAAATTTCGAGGGTTGCCAGTGATGGGACTGGGTCAGTACACTGACGCTTTTGTAAGAAAGGTGTGCGAGCATTCCCATGCGTCAGTGACTACTTATCACGCTGGCTATTCTTCGCGCCAATACACTGGCGCGATTTGGGTTCGTCAGTGAACACGTCAGTGCACTGACAGCCTCACTGGCATCCCGCGGCGTGTGAAAGCGGTAAGAGTGTTGACCAGACCTAAGTCTTACTAGGTTTTAACCTTATTATCGAGTCATTTTAACATTGGCGGGGACATAATCAATTGCAGTGACGATATGATTTTAGTTTTATTTTGGTTTCGAGATTTTTACTTAAGATCAAAATATCATCTACATAAATTGCTACAATAACCAAGCTAGAATGCTTATGAGAGAAATATCCACATGGAACAATTTTCGATTTTTCTATTATATCTGTGTCAAGTTTTTGGTTCCAAATTCTACTAGCTTCTTTAAACGACACACTTTACCAAATTTATCAGAAAAACCTTCTGGTTGGAGCATATAAATTTCCGCAGGCAGATTACCTTGAAGAAATGCAGTAACTGCATCCAACTGACATATATTCAAATCCAACTGTGCTGCTATAGAGAACAAGAAACGTATTATACTAATCGCACTACTGGTGAAAACGTTTCCTCATAATTAATTTCCTTTCTTTGTGAACAGCACTTCACAACTAACCGAGCCTTGTAGCGCCAAATAACATTATTGGAATCGCGTTTAGTCTTAAAAACCCATTTACAATTTATAGGCCTTTTATCGTATGGCAAATCTACAAGCTCCCAGGTTGAATTTTTCTCTAGAGAATTTAGGTCATCTTTCATTACTTTTCGCCAACATTCCGCATCTGCTCTATCTGGCCCTTCATATAAGTTTTAACTGTTTTAACTGCATATGTAGTGTCTCTTTGCACTGGTTTTCTTACTCTGTTACCTTTTCTGCATTGAACTGGAGCCTCTGTGATGCTGGAATCTGAATGTGGTAGCACATATTCAACTTCCACATTCTTTGTCGTTTGTGGACGATTCCCACTAGCCATTGCCTCTTCGATGTCATCTTCGATAAAAATCAGAATAAATATCCGATTCGTTGTCACCTGATTTACTGAAGTCGTTCGGAAGTTGATGATCAAACTTAATCTCGAAAAAATGTGTTCTTGTGTAATCCCCAACTGGATATAGACGCTCATCTTTAAAAAATATGACGTCTCTACTGATAACAACCTTCTTTTTCTCTTGATTGTACAATCTATAATTTTTTGTGCCATCACAGTGTCCAATAAATACACAAGCTTCAGATTTCGCGTCAAATTTTTTTTTTTTTCTGTTTTGGTATATGCACCATCGCTTTACAACCAAATGTATGCAAATAACTCATATTAGGTGCGACGCCAATCCACGCTTCCTTGGGAACCTTGCCCGTCATTGAAAAACTCGGAGATCTGTTAATTAGGAATACAGCAGTTGATACCGCCTCAGCCCAAAAATGCTTCGGCAAATTAGCATCAAGGAGCATACATCGCGGCTTCTCGATTATCGTCCTGTTCATTCACTCAACCAAACCATTGTGCTCTGGTGTATACGGCGCCTTAGTTTGATGATATATTCCATATTGACGAAGTAAACGCTGAAATTCGTTACCACAGTACTCAGACCTATTATCTGTCCGCAAAACTTCTATTTTCTTATTGCATTGATTCTCGACAAGGGTTTTGAATTCCTTAAAGCAATTTACTGTTTCTGCTTTGGATTTCAAAAAATAAACGAACGTTTTTGACTGTAATCATCAATGAAAACTAAAATAAACCCAGCACCACCCATACTTGGAACATTTATCGGTCCACATATATCTGAGTGTATGACTTGCAACACTTTATTGGCTCGAGTGCCTCTATGGTTGAATGGTAACCTGCACTGCTTACCTTTTGCGCAAACTTCGCATTTAATATTTTCAGGCGTTGGATATTTTTGAGATATACCAAAACATTGTTCGTTTTGGAGGCTAACATAGTTTAAATGCCCTATTCTTCTGTGCCGCAGACTATATTCAGACTGTAAATGATTTGCAGCAAAAATTTGATTATTAGCGGGACTATCCAGCTTAAACAATTCTCCGTAGAGAGAATCCGAAGCCAACAAATCATTCTCTGAGTTATATTTTCTGCATCCTTTTGAGTCAAGCACAACTTTATTATTTTTCTTAACAATTTGACTCACGGAATGGAAATTCGCACACAGCTCTGGGACGTACAGAACATTTTCCACCTTCACGGTATTACCATCAGTCAATAAGTATACGTTACCAATACTTTGGACATTTACACGCATATTATTTGCAAACCAGCACCTCACTCCTCGCAGCTTGACTGACATCCGATAAAAGTTCTTGATTTGTACACATATGTGCGGACGCACCCGAGTCAACATAATACGCACCTGGTTTAACAGAGGAAACAGCAAATGATGTAAATAAAACATTGTTCTAACTTGCCTGCATGCATTTATTGTTTTGCTTATTTGGACAATTTTTTGCAAAACGTCCACGATTATTACATCAATAGCATCCAGGGCCACCACCCATACTGCTGCTACCAGCACCGCTTCCAGCAACGCAACTAATGGGCGAAAGCCCATTGTCTTGAAATGCCTGCTGCAGTTTGTCCCAAAACTCATTGGCTGTTGTGGTGTTTTGGACGTGAATGAAATTAACTGTTTCAATCAGGAGAATTATTTTCGATCTTGTCGTCAAGATTTTTTTGGTGTGGGTCTCATCATTGGTCGCGACACAGGACCATTAGTCCTCATGTTCAAGATATGCTTGAACGGCGAAGTGCCACGAGTCATAATTCTCGCGGCCTTTTAATTTTTCAATGCACGGCAGTCCACTGTTTGCCATTATTTTGAAAAATATTTCTTTTAAATTTACAAATTTGCAAATAGAAAGCTTTCAACTTTAATTATTAAAAAAAATATCTTGAGCATCTGGGCCCAAAAACCATTAAAATATTCCAGAAACACGAGGAGAGAACCAAACCCAAACCCAAAAGTAAAACCACAAAAAAACCACTTACTGGCAAGCGTGTCCTAACTAATAATTTAGCTTGCAGTAGGTACGATTTTGATAATTTCGCAGGTTAATAACTTGTATATAGCCATCTTATGCAAGCTATAGCAAGATAGCTTGTATATAGCCATCTTATATAAGCTAATAGCTTGTATGTAGCCATCTTATGCAAGCTATAGCACCTGCATTTGTAGGTAGCTTGTAAACAGCCGTCTAATACAAGCCATATCTTTTATATAGCCATCTTATGCAGCTAGAGCACGTGCAGTTGTATAGATTGTATGTTTTATATTGTTTTAAGTTAATTTGTATATCATGGAAATTCCACGATTAGTTTTGAATAAGTATTTTATTTAATGTTCAAATCGACTTAACTTCATTGTTAAGAAAAATAATTTCCAACTGAGCACAAAATGGAAAAATGTCGATCAAAAACCGAAATAACTTGAAATACAGAAATCGGATAATTATCTTCAGGAAATTAACAACCACAACAGTTAAAGCATGGTATATTTGTAGATAGCTTGTAGATAGTCATCTTAAACAAGCTATAGCTTGTATATAGCCATCTTCTGCAAGCTATAGTACGTGCATTTGTAGCTAGCTTGTATATAGCCATCTTGTATAAGCTATAGGTTGTATATAGTTATCGTATGCAAGCTATAGCAAGCCGGCTTGCATATAGCCATCTTATACAACCTATAACTTGTATATAGCCATCTTATGCAAGCTATACTACGTGCATTTGTAGGTTGCTTGTATATAGCCATCTTATACAAGCTATAGCTTGTATATAGCCATATTATGCAAGCTAAAGCACGTGTATTTACAGAAAGCTTGTATATAGCCATCTTATGCAAGCACGGCGTGCATTTGTATGGCTTGTATATTACCCGTGTTTTGTTTGCAACTCCATATAGAGCTTTCGGAAAAAACGACATCAGAGTTGGGCGATTTGCATATCAATACAAAAACAACTTAACTCTATATGGCGTTAGCTAAGTCCAGATAATTATCTGGAATTATTTAACTCCCGATAGAATCTGTAATACCAAACTTTAATTATTGCGTTAACGATAATTTATATAGAGATGTCAATTTCTAACATACTGTTTTTAAATTTGAAATGTCATTGAATGCACAAGTGCTTCTATAATTTTAGAATGAAATTTCTAAATCCCGATGTCGTTTTTTTTTAACAACTCTATATGGAGTTGCAAACAAAACACGGCTATTGAAATTTAATTTTTATTTCATGGAAATTCCACCATTAGTTTTGAATAAGTATTTGATATCACATTTTACTTGCGATTATATGTACTGAAAGGCATGTTATGTATTGGTAAAAATAAAAAAAAAATTCTAACAATCAAACATGACATTACGATCATAGAGAACACCAAAAAGTGAGTCCCGCAATTCCGTCTGCCTGTCTGCCCTCGACTCTTCAGCCTAAAGGGTTCGATGGACTTACTTCAAGCCTAGTACATATTGTTTTTCGGTAATATGCCCACACATTTTTTTCACTTTTTTTTAAGGCGACAACTAACAGTATAGCTCCCATACATTTCTTTTTTGGCCAAAAAATCATTTTATTAGTGAAGGGAAAGGCACCTTATGATATTTTTTTTTGAAAAAATTGTTATTTTTGTACATCTAGTAGAATCATTTATTTTGGTTGTCGATTTTGTGGGAAACGGTTCATTTGATTTTTGTTTTTAATTTTTTACGCAGAACCTCCTAGAAAGCTTAAACACTATTGTAAACCAAAATTTTTCAAAAAAAAAAATGTTTATGGAAATTTTTTTTTTTTTGAAAACGCAAAATTTCAAAAACTACTCAATAGATTTTTTCGAAACTTCGTATTTGGAAGTTTTTGACATTATCCTGAATAGTTAAAAAATTATTTTCGTAAAAAAACAAAGGTACCTCCTATACAAATTTTAGAAAACCGATAAGAAAATATTTATTTCTCAAAAGTGGCTGCAAGAATTTTTTTTTAAAATGTGTGTCTTCTTAAATAAGTACAGTCCACTTTTAAGTATAAAAATATTTGTTTCGCGTACTTATTAACGGTACTTCCCATAGAACCACTTTACATATCTTAGACTTTCTCACTATAGGATGGCCCGATTAAAATTATTTTTTTATGCAAACGCTCCCTAAGAGTGTTAAAAAAAACTGCACACTCAAATTTTCAAAAAAAGAGTTTTTCGAATTTTAAAAAATAAATAATTCTTTTTTTTTGAAAAATCGATTTTTCGAAAACCAGTCACTGAATTTTTTTTAAATTTTTATTTTATATGTAGTTATATTAATATAGCCTTCAAAATGGCGTCTCAATTTTTTTCTAAAAATGTTTTTAAAATTTTATACATAAAAAAATTAATTTTTGAAAAAACCGCTCCAACGATTTTTGATTTTTTTTTTGATATATTCATATTTATCCAGGAATCCAAATGGCATCTTTGTTTTCCCTCAAACTATAACAACTAAGCAATCAAAAAAGATTTTATTATGAGTATCATCCATTTATTTCTACCTAATTATATTTAATTTTACGCATTTTTGCGTGCGTCACTGAATACATACATTACATTATGTACTATGTAGACTCTCATTCATTTATATATATATATATATATACATCTGTAAAATTCACATAAATATTATGTAAATTGCACCCAAATTATAAAGTTATATGCATATCCCACCTACATCCTTCACTTTTATATTTTGTGTCTATATTTACATACCTAAGTTCCATCTATGTATGTAGGTTCTTCTTCTTATTACTCTCCTACCTATAATTAATTAAAATCCATAATTTAATCTAAAATAAACATTATTTGTAAGTAGGCAACAATGTAACCATTTCTTTAATCATCCGTTCGGAAATTCATTATACTAAGAATCAAGGTAATCTTACCTACATCGAACTTGAACCTGCATAGAATAACTGGAAAACCTACCTACTAAACAGCCTCAATGGTTACCTACATTAAAGTTGTTAGCTGCAAGAGCAAGTTCGTATGGTGCAGTCGTGCATTTTATTTTATTTAAATTCGATTTCCGTCTAAATTAAGCGCCGTAGCGACTTAAAAATTGAATATTCGTGATGTTGGAATTGAATGGAAATTGACATATTTTTATCTTTAAACTCGAAGAAATGGGTTCTTTTTGTTGAAAAAAATTTTTGTTTCTAAAAAAAAAATTCTGTTTTTCTTAAAAAGAATGTGTTATTTGTATAAAAAAAGTGTTTTTTTTTGTCAAAAAAGTGTTTTTTTTTTGTCAAAAAGTGTTTTTTTATTCAAAAAAAAATTAAATATAATTTTGGAAAAAATAATTTTAAGTGGTTATTTATTATCAAAAACTATTTTCTGAAAGAAATATTCATTCTAATACGAGTATTATCAGAAAGTACTATTTAAATCTAACTAACCGAAGTGTTCGGCGTTCGAATCCTATCGACACACAATTTTTTTTATGACAATGGATTTAATGCAATATGAATATTAACCTAAAATACCATTTTTTCGAAATTGTTAATGCAATGAAAGTATAATAAAGAATAATAAAAGCTGTAAAAGAAAGAGCTTTTGCGATTTAAGTAATCTTAAGATATTTATGTTGTATGTACCTAAGTCTGGTGAAAATTATTTGTATTACTTGTTTTTACACACTGTACACATACCCAGCATATTTAATTAAATACACATGACTATAAAATATACATATTCGAATATTATTTTTTTAAGAAATCCAAAGAATGGAATTGTACAAATCGCCACCGCACAATGACATTTATTGGGCGAAAGCAAAATAATTATTATAACGTGAAAGCACGCGATGTATCAACTCATCAAAATTTGGACATTCCACTCGTATATCATTAGGTGGCATATTGGCAGAGTGCTCGGACGGCGATCGAAAGGTCCTCAGTTCAACTACCGGAAAAATGATGTAAGTAAATTGAAATTTTTTTAATTAAGTTAAATTCTATACATTTCAGATAAGCAGGAAAAGCAGTTCTCTAAGTCCCAAATGTCGATCAAAATGCAGATATTAATAAAATTAAATATATAAGCAACCATTTTTTTAAACTATTTTCAGTGGACTTATACATGCTAATTGTTTCCATATAGCTTGCAGAAGCAGGCCTTATGCAAGCTATTTGTTTCCATATAGCAGACGCAGGCTATATATATGCTATTATTTTCCATATGGCTTGCGCCGGATGTTCATATGCAAGTAATAGCTTGCAGAATGTGCCCCAAAATGCTTGCATAAGGCCTTCTGTGGTTAATCTACAAGCCAGGAAATAGCTTGTATATAACCTACTACAAGCTAAAATGTTAGTTGGGGTGCCAGGCTATCCCAAAACGCACTGACCCATCAAGGCCGTGAGTGAAATTTTGTACAAGCCGGTCAGTGTACTGACGCTTGAAAAACTGGGTATCACACTACACTGACGCACGATTCACTGCCACACGACACTGGCAACATGAGTCAGTGAAATTTAAGACTAATTGTGTCAGTGGCTGTCAATTGTTTTATATTTTTGTTCGAGTCCACAATCGTTGTCGTGTTGAGTCCAGACGGAATTCTTGTTTGTTTTAACTAAGGGGTTTTCCAATAAGAGGTGTTATTTTGAATAGCCCGCTAATTCGGTAGCTGTCACTTTTGAAGCTGTCATTTTTTGACATTTGACAAGTAGAAACTACACTATTAATAAAAATGGAACGATACACGCTTCAACAACGCATTTCTTTTTTTTGAATATCAAAATAACACCTCTTATTGGAAAACCCTATACTTTTATCAGTTCCACAGTGCGAGTTTAAGCTCCACTTTTGGTTTAAACGTTAGATCAACAATATATTCGGTTTCACAGTGTCGTTTAAACCTTGAACTGAGTTCAATTTGTTGTTTAAGTTAACCGAGATTATTCTGCCGTTTAAACTTCTGTTGAGCGTTTCTATTGTTTTTTTTTCAGAGAATGAAATGAACAAAAGAAAATTGTATATTCAAATGTTATCGAGTTGTTATAGTGATTTTGAATTATTCTCGTTGTTCCGCGGTGTTTTTTTGTGTTAGAGCGAGAAAGGGAGGACAAGATAAGAAAAATGATGCCAACTATTTGTTAAAATATTCTAGAAACACGGGGAGAGAATATAAAATAACGTCTATACACTTGAATGGAATGATCTAGAATAGACCAAAGATTATTTATTTAGTTAAAAGAGAAGATTGGCATCACAAGATTATATGATTGCGTTCAGGATACAATACTATCTGATTACATTCTACTTTCAACACTATTTTCATAAAATGTAGTTAAATGAAGTTCAATTGATATGAAGATCAGATTTCATTGTGAAACTGGACTAATTAAACCAAAAATCTAAACTCAGTTTAAGGTTCAGTTGATCTTAAGTTTAAACTCGCACCATAAAACAGCATGTACTTTATTTTCAGCACTGAATGAATATTTTATATAATCTTTTGTTAGGAATTATAAATTTCAAGTTTTAGTTAGAATCAAAACTTTTGGAATCTTTTTAAATTGAAATGCGAATTAATTTTGAAAAACCAGTATACCGAATTCCTAAAATGGAATGTTATCGTTGGCAAATGCACATGGTCAGCCGACCAAGCTCCAAAATAAATTATATGCAATTAAATCTGATGTATGTGTATGTATAGGTATCTTTATTGAGACTAAAATTTCATTTAAGAAAACACGTGTTCTTATTTCTTTCTATTTATTATTAACATAATAATTGATGTAACGGAGGAAAATCCATATAAACCTCAGAAACCAGATAATTTTATCTCCGCGGAAATGAACTGTCAAAGTTTGTATGGGAAAAATATTCTGGAAATCAGAATTTGATGTAGAAAGATAATAAATAAACCTCATAAATTTATTTCAAAGTACATCTGATTATTTCCCACATTTACGCAAGTATTTTTAAGGGGGTATTAATGCAAACGTCTGAAAAGTGGAAAATTAGCTCGTTGCATGAATACCCTTAATATGTGATGTGTATATCGAGGGCTATAATGTATGAGCGTCCTGTTCAGTTTTTGTTCTGCAGTACAATGCAAACATGTAAACTAGAAGTTAATATTTTTATGTATCTTTATATTGCGGCAGTGGTTACAGTTTTGACCCCCCTTATCCGCACGTATCACTTGATTTTTTTTTTGTTAAATTGCACAATTTTATGCCACACAATACTTTTTTTAGATACTAAATAATTTAATAATTTAATAAACTATTACTTCTATTTAGCAAACCTCCAATTAAATCTGAAACGACTTGCACAAATCACAAATCTAAAAAAATAGGTCAGTGTACTGACGGGGGTTAATTCTCTGGCACGACCTGAAATTTCGAGGGTTGCCAGTGATGGGACTGGGTCAGTACACTGGCGCTCTTGTCAGAAAAGTGTGCCAGCATCATTGACTACTTATCACACTAGCTATTCTTCGCGTCAATGCACTGGCGCGATTTGGGTTCATCAGTGAACACGTCAGTGTACTGGTATCTTCACTGGCATCCCAAACACAGTAGACATGACTACTGACGATGTTGTGACATAATTTTTACGTCACAGCCCGTCTGTGGTCAGTGAATTCACTGGCAGTGTGATATACGCTTAAGTCTGGAACTGGACTTGGCAGAAATTTGTGGCAATTGGCAGAAATTTGTGGCAATTGGCAGATACCGCTTTCACACGCCACATCGATCTATTATGTCGACGAAGTAGTTCGTTGTTTCATAAGCATTCACACGCACATACGCCGACGTACAATTCTATGTTAAAACCAGCTGGCAAATAGAAAAGTTGTAAAATTTCCTTTGAAAAAATAAATTATTTAAGTGAAAATGTCTGTACGCCAAATTATTTTCAAGATGCAATTAAGCGAATTAATTTTATATGAAAGAAAAATGCAAATAAGATAACTTCAAATTATGAACATGAGCAGTAAACAACAACAAAACAAAAAGAAAACAGATACTGTGCCGTTGAACTAGTTCGATCCTTTTTACACGCCATGTGGCCATATCACTTCGATCTCCAGAAATCAAACTGCTGTATCGACACAGTTTCTTTTCACACGACTAAAAAACCTTGCCGACTCTATAGATCGACGAAGTAGTTCACGGCGTGTGAAAGCAATAAGAGTGTTGATCAGACCTAGGTCTTACTAGGCTTTAACCTTATTACCGAGTCATTTTAACATTGGCGGGGACATAATCAATTGCTGTGACGATATGATTTTAGTTTTATTTTGGTTTCGAGATTTTTACTTAAGATCAAAATATCATCCACCTAAATTGCTATAATAATCAAGCTGGAATACTTATGAGAGAAAAATACACATGGATCAATTTTCGATTTTTCTAATCCGAAATACATTATAGCTGTGTCAAGTTTTTGGTTCCAAATTCTACTAGGTTCTTTAAACGACACACTTTACGAGTTTTATCAGAAAATCCTGTTGGAGCATATAAATTTCCTCAGGCAGATCACCTTCAAGAAATGCAGTAACTGAATCCAACTGACATATATCCAAATCTTACTGTGCTGCTAAAGAGACCAAGAAACGTATTGTACTATATCGCACTACTGGCGAAAAATTCTCCTCATAGAAAATTCCCTTTCTTTGGGAACAACCCTTCACAACTAACTGAGCCTTGTAGCGACAAATGCCACCACTGGAATCGCGTTTCTCTTAAAAACCCATTAACAATTTATAATCTTCTTATCGGATGGCAAATCGACAAGCTCCCAGGTTGAATCTTTCTCTAGAGAATCTAGCTCATCTTTCATTGCTTGTCGCCAACATTCCGCATCTGCTCTATTCAGCGCTTCATATAAGTTAAAAGGATCATGCAACTCACCTGTGTTAACTGGATATGTAGTGTTCTCTTTGCACTGGTTTTCTTACTCTGTTACCTTTTCTGCATTGAACTGGAGCCTCTGTGATGCTGGAACCTTAATGTGGTAGAACATATTCATCTTCCCCATTCTTTGTTGTATGTGCACAATTCCCAGTAGTCGTTGCGTCTACGATGTCATCTTCGATAAAATTTTCTTCGACATTACTGAATTCACTTGCAGCGTCGGAATAAATATCCGATTCGTTTTCACTTGATTTACTGAAGTCGTTCGGAAGTTGATGATCAAACTTAATCTCGAAGAAATGTGTTCTTGTGTTATCCCCAACGGGATATAGATGCTCATCTTCAAAAAATATGACGTTTCTACTGATAACAACCTTCTTTTTCTCTTGATTGTACAATCTATAATTTTTTGTGCCATCACAGTATCCAATAAATACACAAGCTTTAGATTTCGCGTCTAATTTTTTCTTTTATGTTTTGGTATATGCACCATCGCCTTGCAACCAAATGTACGCAAATAACTCATGTCAGGTGCGACGCCGATCCACACTTCCTCGGGATCCATGCCCGTAATTGAAAACTCATAGATCTGTTAATTAGGATATTGATATTGATACCGCATCTGCCCAAATATGCTTCGCAAATTAGCATCAAGTAGCATGCATCGCGCCTTCTCGTTTGTCGTCTTGTTCATTGACTCAACCAAACCATTGTGCTCTGGTGTATATGGTGCCGTAGTTTGATATTATATTCCATATTGACGAAGTAAACGCTGAAATTCGTTACCACAGTACTCAGACCCATTATCTGTTCGCAAAACTTTTATTTTCTTACTGCATTGATTCTCGACAAGGGTTTTGAATTCCTTAAAGCGATTTACTGTTTCTGTTTGGATTTCAAAAAATAAACAAACATTTTTTGAATGGTATCCTGCACTGCTTACCTTTTGTGCAAACTTTGCATTTCATATTTTCAGGCTTAGGATATTTTTGAGATATACCAAAACAATTGCTCGTTTTGGAGGCTAACATAGTTTAAATGCCCCATCCTTCTGTGCCACAGACTATATTCAGACTGTAAATGATTCGCAGCAAAAACTTGATTATTACTGGAAGTAGGGAAGCTGAAGCCAACAAATCATTCTCTGAGTTATATGTCCTGCATCCTTTTAAGTCAAAACACTACTTTATTATTTTTCTTAACAATTTGACTCACGGAAGGGAATTCGCACATTTTCCACCTTCACGGTATTAGCATCTGCAATCGGTAAGTATACGTTACGAATACTTTGGACATTTACACGTATGTTATTTGCAACCAGCACATTATTCTTTGCAGCTTGACTGACATACAACAAAAGTTCTTGATTTGTACCTTGTATATTAACCACAAATTTCATTTTGGGGCAAATTCTGCAAGCTATTACTTGCATATGAACATCCGTCACAAGCCATATGGAAACAAATAGCTTGTATATACCCTGCGTCTGCAGGCTATATTGAAACAAATAGCTTGCATAAGGCCTGCTTCTGCAAGCTATATGGAAACAATTAGCATGTATAAGACCACAGAAAATAGTTTTAAAAATGGTTGCTTATAAAAAATGGTCGCTACAAAAAGAACCCATTTTTTCGAGTTTAGAGAGAAAATATGTCAATTTTGACAAATTGGTTTTTCGTATCGTGCGATACATCGATATAAAGGTGTCACTCCCAACATCACGAATATTCAATTTTTAAGTCGCTACTGCGCTTAATTTAGACGGAAATCGAATTTAAATAAAATAAAATGCACGACTGGATTATACGAACTTGCTCTTGCAGCTAATTGGGTCTATTCGGCGAGATCTTTTATTCTGTTATTCTGCTATTCTGTTATGAATTTTCATACAAAAGTTTAAGCTGTCAAAAAATCTTTTATGAATTATAATTTTGGTATTCTGCATGCTAAATCTGCTATGAAATCTTTTAAGAAATCTGCTATTGAGCTGTCAAAACTTCGAAATTCTCAACAAGTCTTTTATGAACTGCATTTTTGGTATTCAGCATGCCACAATCTGTTATGGAATCTTTTATGAATCATAAAAGAATAAAAGACACATTTTGGTTACTTTTATCATAAAAGATTTCAACATATGTAGTAAAAACTTTTATTTCGTGAATGAATTGTTCTTAAAAGGCGACAGATATAACAAAAAATAATTAAAATGCATAATAACAAACTGAAATATTTAAATAATTTGAAAACTAAATTATTTCAATACACTAAAGCACAGAACACATTTGATGGATGAAACATAAGAAATTAGTCGCTTATCTTGCCGATGTGCGTTTTGTACAACTTTTTATATTGGATAAAATAAATTCAGGAACTGTTATGGGCAAATTGCAAAAATTAAATATTATTAATATTTTCATTAGTCAGTGCCTACTGCCGAGAGTTTTTATTTACCTACTACAGCTGATAATTTGATAGCAGATTTTAGGTCTGTTCGTATAAAAGTTTCTTTTTCGAAGTTCCATAACAGACTTTTATAAAAGATCGAACTCCGGAATACCAATTATAAAATATCTTTTATGGTGGAGATCTGTTATGCATCATAACAGAAAATTCGTAGCAGAATAACAGATGTGGCAGAATAGGCCTAAATAACTTTAATGTAGCTAACCGTTGAGGGTGTTTAGTAGGTAGGTAGTCTAGTCATCCTATGTAGGTTCAAGTCCGACGTAGGTAAGATTACCTTGTTTCTTAGTATAATGAATTTCCGAATGGATGATTAAAGAAATAGTTACATAGGTGCCTACCTACAAATAATGTATATTTAGATTAAATTATGGATTTTAATTAATTATAGGTAGGAGGGTAATAAGAAGAAGAGCCTACATACATAGATGGAACCTAGGTATGTAAATATAGGCAGAAAATATAAAAGTGAAGGATGTAGGTGGGTGGTAGCTTATGCATATAACTTTATAATTTGGGTGCAATTTACGTAATATTTATGTGATCTTTACAGATGTATAAATGTATATATAAATGTATGAGGGCCTACATAGTACATAATGTATGTATGTATTCAGTGACGCACGCAAAAATGTGTAAATTAAATATAATTAGGTAGCAATAAATGGATGATACTCATAATAAAATCGTTTTTGACTGCTTAGTTGTTATAGTTTGAAGGAAAACAAAGATGCCACTTGGATTCCTGGATAAATAAGAATATATAAAAAAAAAATGAAAAATCGTTGGATCGGTTTTTTTAAAAATTAATTTTGTTATGTATAAAATTTTAAAAACATTAAAAAAAATTGATACGCCATTTTGAAAGCTATATTAATATACATATAAAATTAATATTTAAAAAAAAATTCAGTGACTGGTTTTCGAAAAATCTTTTTTTTTTCAAAGAAAAAAATATTTATTTTTTAAAATTCGAAAAACTTTTTTTTTGAAAATTTGAGTGTGCAGCTTTATTAACACGTTTAGGGAGCGTTTGCATAAAAAATAAATTTTAATCGGGCCATCCAATAGTGAGAAAATCCAAAATATGTAAAGTGGTTCTATGGGAAGAACCATTAATAAGTACGCGAAAAAAATATTTTTATACATAAAAGTGGACTGTACTTTTTTAAGACACACATTTTTTAAAAAAATTCTTGGAGACGTTTTTGAGAAATAAATATTTTCTTATTGGTTTTTTTAAATTTGTATGAGAGGTACCTTTGTTTTTATTTTGAGAAAATTATTTTTTAACTATTCAGGATAATGTCAAAAACTTCCAAGTACGAAGTTTCGAAAAAATCTATTGAGCCGTTTTTGAAATTTTGAGTTTTCAAAAAAAATTTGTTTCCACCAAAACATTTTTTTTTTTCAAAAATGTTGGCTTACAATAGTTTTTAAACCTTAGGAGCTTCTGCTTAAAAACATTCAATAAAATAAAATTAACCGTTTCCCAGAAAATCGACAACCAAAATAAATGGTTCTACTAGATGTACCTAAAATAACAATTTTTTCCCAAAAAAAATTATCAAATGGTACATTTCCCTTCATTAATAAACTGATTTTTTGGCGAAAAAAAATGTATGGGAGCTATACTGTTAGTTGTCGCCTTAAAAAAAACGTGTGGGCATATTACCGAAAAACAATATGTACTAAGTTTGAAGTAAGCCCATCGAAACGTTTACGCTGCAGACTCGAGGGCAGACAGACAGACGGAATTGTGGGACCCACTTTTTGGTGTTCTCTATGATCGTAATGTCATGTTTCATTGTTAGAATTTTTTTTTATTTTTACCAATACATAACTTGCCTTACAGTACCTATAATCGCAAGTAAAATGTGATATCAAATACTTATTCAAAACTAATGGTGGAATTTCCATGAAATAAAAATGAATTTACCTTCTTGCTATAGCTTGCATAAGATGGCTACATACAAGCTATTAGCTTGTATGAGATGGCTATATACAAGCTATCTTGCTAAAGCTTCCATAAGATGGCTATATACAAGCTAGTAGCCTGCGAAATTCTCAAAATCGTAACTATTGCAAGCTAAGTTGTTAGTTGGGCATTAGTCCTCATGTTCAAGATATGCTTGAACGACGAAGCTCCTCGAGTTATAGTTCTCGCGACCTTTTAATTTTTCAATGCTCGGCAGTCCACTGTTTGCCATTATTTTGGAAAATTTCTTTTAAAATTTACAAATTTTAAATTTTGCAATTTTTGTTATATTGTTTACTTTGCATATATTTAATTCAAACAAATTTTTAATATAGCAATAAAATTAAACTGTAATTGTAAAATGGTACATTGGTTTTTTAAATATTGTTGAGCGTTAGTTTGGTGAAACAATGTGTGGATAAATTTGTTTAAGGTAAAGGAGGAAATGATTGGGTTGTGAGGGGTGATGAACTGAGGAAGCAAGAAGCCTTGGAAATGGGTTGATCTGGCGAGGGAGTCAACCAAGGCAGGGAGGGTAGAGGCGATTTCTCGCACATCAATACCAACTAGATGCAAAGCTGGTAAAAACTAATTTTTTTGTAGCGACTATAAGGTCCATGAACTCCACCTCCGCTGAGCTAAGTTTTCAATAATGGCCAGCCAGGACCAAGAAGTCAAACCAGGTCGTTACAAAATGGCGCCCGCAACGTGGAGCCCACCATCTTAGGTTGGAGGCTATATATATATCTATAGATACATGAGCCAATTCAATTCTTTTTTGTTTCTTTCCATAAAGTAATTTTAATAATAACTATTTTTTTCTTTTTTTTACTTTTTTAATTCATAAATTTTTTTTTTAATTTTTTTTAGATTCAGTTGGATCTTTACTTTGGTTGAATCTGCCTTGTGAGCCCTGGTTACTGAGTGTAAAGCACTTGGTACCGCGTTGCAACAAGGAAGATGCAACCATACAATCATTAACAAAAACAAGTCTGCGTCTTTGGGTACCTGTATTTGCTGTAAAATATCCGAATGGCAAGACACCTTAGCACACATTTAACATTAGAGTTACTTTTTGGAACAGACCTGTAGATGCGAGAGGCATCTTCAGAGATCCTTCCAACATAATTTAAATACTTTCTCCAAGGTTTTCAGATGCCTTCACCAATGAAAGCTTTGTCGGTCGTTGACCTGAAAACTTAGGAGAACATTTTCTAGCAGTTTTAGTTTAGTTTATTTAATATTTTTTGCTCATTTTCGGCTCGAAGAACAATGGCTTCTTCCTTTACCAGAAAACCGAGGAGAACATTTTCTAGAAGTTTCAGTTTAGTTTATTTTATTTTGTTTGCCCATTTTCGGCTCGAAGAACAACGGCTTCTTCCTTTAGGTCAGTAGTCACCCTTCTCATATCTGATCTTCTCATCCTTTAACATTACATGAAACATAATGTTTTAAAAATACTTTTTTTATTTGAAAATATATTTTTATATTTTTTTTATGAAAATTTTTTACATATATTTTTTATTTTATTATTGATTTTTATTTCGAATAAATTTTTATTTTTTTCTTTTAAATTGGTTTTGGTGGTATTTTGAACCAAGGATTCAAAGGAGTGAATTTGGGGCTTTTGGTAACTTTTTGGTTTGAAAAGTTGAAATAGAGCTACCAATAGGTTTTTTTATTTCATTTTATTTTTTTTTGCGGTTTGCAGTCATCTGCTAGGCCTATATTTTTTTTTGGATTTTTGATTTTTTTGGGTGGAGATTTTTTGTTTTTTTTTTATTTTACGTTTTTTTAGTCGAGTTGGAATTTCAGCTGACGAGTCTTTTTGTCTTTGAGGGAGACAAATTTGCAGAAGAATAGCTTTGAGAGAGGAATGTGTAGAGGACGTCGCATTTCAATCCACGACGACTTGAGCGTGATTTTGGCACATTCTGAAGTTAGGTTCTAAGAATTATACCGACGGTTACGGAACAGTATTTATCGTTTTGACTTAAATAATTCGTTTTCATTCTCTGAGAATTTAAACTCGATAGTGTCAAACTCCACTTCAAATATATCTATCGAAAATTCAGACGTCAGTGACGAAGTTCAATGCAACGAGGCAGGTAATAATTTAAACCCTATAAACGGTCAAGTAGTAGATCCAACAAACAAGTTAGCTGCAAGGATCGAAAGGAGTATGCTCGATAATCAAGTTAGGATGTTTCAGCAGATGGACGTTTTTATGGTGAACGTTAAAAGGAAATTTAAGAACTAATGCAAAAAAACAAAAATAAACAATAGAAACGCATTTACAGACGTAGGTATTGTTTTTGTTCCTTATTTTGTGGACTGTAATTATGATTTTAATTGAGTTTTCTTTTGCGACCTTTAGTCCAAATTAATATGCGTTTCGCCCAGGTGTACAGATTGAAGCATCAGTTATATGATGTAGTACCTTTCTAAAACGCAATGTATTAGTCGATGGCTACCGACACAAATAAAATTTACAGCTTTAAAGCACTGTGAACTATATTCTTCTAGGGGAATTCGGTCGAATTCAGACACCTAGAAAATAATACCCTTGGTCTGGCTTGTTTAAACAAATATCAGTAAGCAATTTTTTTCCAACAATGGAAAGATGAAAAAAATTGTAGATAAAAAATAACCTACACTGATATAATACCTTCAAACCAAAAGCTATTCGTAAATTACATACACATAGAAAGCTTCCCTTTTTTCTATTTTCTCCCTCAATTCGCTTCGTAGCAATGGAGGACAATGCTGTTTTGGTAATCTCTTTAAGTCGCACAAATATTGTCAAAACTGTTAAATCGAACCCCCTCTTTCTTCTTTTCAGTCACCAAAGTATAATTTATCACTACAATAGCGCAGTCACATGGCCTACAAGAAAATGTTTGTATGCCAAATTATTTTCAAGAAGTAATTAAGCGGATTAATTTTATATGAAAAAAAAATGCAAATAAGATAACTTCAAATTATGAACATGAGCAGACAACAACAACAAAACAAAAACAAAACAGATATTGTGCCGTTGTACTAGTTCGACCCTTTTTACACGCTATGTCGACATACCATTTCGATCTCCAGAAATCAAATTGCTGTATGGACACAGTTTCTTTTCACACGACTAAAAAACCGTGCCGACTCTATAGATAGACGAAGTAGTTAGGGATGGCAGTTATTCAAAATTAACCGGTTTTCGGTTTTTCCGGCTATTTTCCCTCCCGGTTTAACCTGACGGTTTTAACCAGACGTTTTTTTTTAATAACCGGTTTTCGGTTTTATATACAAAAATTGTTAGTTTTTGAATTTGAAAAAACGATCATGTCAAATGAAATATATCTACATATGACCATGTACATATGTAATAAAGCTTATTTCCGGAAAGAAAATACTATTATTTTCGAAAAAAAAACTACACTTCGTGAAATACTCCCATACAGACGAAAATTGCAGATGCGACAACATATTTGAGTTAATAATCTTATTTTAAATAATAAATTATGTTCAAGTTCACAAACGTTAACCGGCCAACAACAACCATATCGCAATGAGATGAAATCAGCTGACAGATAGGAAAGTAAACATAATTGTACACCGTCAGTATATCTCATTGAAGGGAAGCCAAGATGATAGGATGGAAACTTTTTAAAAAGCTACCTTCCTTAAAATAGCGTAGGTTTCGACATCAAACAACTCAATTTTTCGGAAGTGTGTGTAGTTCAAAATGAGTTTACCTTCCTACCACTACAATTTCTAAAAGAAAAGTTAGTAGGGGTGAATAACGTTGCACTTTGCTCACACTAAAATGCATGTTTTATGAAACAAAGACAATTTTTTTGCAAGACATTTTATATTTCTGTGGTGATAAAAGTTTCAAATGTAAATAACCGGGTTTTTTCAGCCGATTATTGGATTTCTGAAAAATCACCGGTTTAACCGAGGCAAACAAATCTCCGGTGAAAACCGGTTATCCGAAACAAAATAACCGGTTTTGGTTTTAACCGGTCGGTTTTTCCAATACCTAGAATTAGTTTGCGGCGTGTGAGAGCTGTAAGAGTGTTGATCAGACCTAGGTCTTAGACTCCTTTCACACAAGGATACTGAGTTGCCGGCAACTGGGAGTTTGTGGGTGAGAAGGGCAAGAAGTAAGGGGAATGAAAATAATCTCCACGGTCAACGATTTGAAGAGATTTTTATGACGTTATGCTTTGAAATTTTCTTAAGTTTCCATTTTGACTTCTGTCTCTGATAGATGTCAAACATATTTTTTTTTTAAAGAGAAATTGTTTCTTGCTATTATATTATTACATTAACCAAACCAAGTGAGCTACTTAAATAATAATAATAATAATCTAATTCAATCCATCACGAGTTGGTACACATTTCATACATACAATTATGCGCATAGACATGGGAAATCGACAACAAAAACGCATGGACCAACTTAGCTCTCACTTTGTATATATAACCTATAGCAATATCATGGGGTGTCTACTTATGTTATCCACCTAGTGTCCTTATCCAAAATTTTCTTTCAGCACTAAAAGTTGCGGAAAAAAAGTTTAATGTTGTGGAAATTTTCAGATTGGGAAACATGTATGTGAATATATGGTGGAATAATTGACAATTGTGTGAATGGGAACGTTATGTAGAAAATGTTTAAGAGTGCGAGAGAACAAAAAATAGAACATTATAGGCAAAAAAAGCGGTATTTTTCGGTATTGTATTGCATGCATTTACCTAAATATATATGTGAAACATAGAAATCAATTTTTGTAGGTGTAGATACGTGGATTTGGTTTGGGTGTGTAGTTCCTTAAGAATGAAAAAGATATTTTTTGTTTAAAAGCGAGAAAATAGAAATACAGTGTTTTTCTGTAGATGTGGATATGGTTTGGGTGTACAGATTTTTACGAATTCATTGATATTTTTGTAGGTAATATCATTAGAGTTTTGAATTTTGGTGCGAAATCCAGCAACGTTGTAGATATAACTACATAAATGTGGGATGTAGGTATGGTTGTAATGTTATTAAATGTTTGTCGGTTAGAATCAAAAAAAATTTCAACAGAAAATCGAGAAAAAGGTCAAAAGCCTTTAACTTCTGAACTATTTTAGATAGTAATTTTTTACAAGATAAAATTGTATGTACTACTAGGTATACTAGACATACATTTTTGGTTAAACATTTTTTACTACTTTAGATTATTTTGTAGTTATGCATATAGGTACATATGTACCTACCTATTTTTGCATTTTTGAATTTTTGTGTAGGAAAGTATATTTCTAATAATAATACATATAATAATAATATTAATATTTCTAATCTAAATTTGAATTCTAATACATATTTAGGGTAGGTATGATTATATACAAAAAACTGCAAAAATCTTGGAGCGGTTTCTTAAAAAAAAATTTTTACTTGCGATTATAGGTACCTACTATAAAGCAAGTAATGTATGGATTCGGAAAAAAAAATTTCTAACAGTCGGTCATGACATTACGATCATAGAGAACACCAAAAAAGTGGTTCCCCCAATTCCGCCTGTCTGTCTGTCCACGAGTCTACCGCCTAAACGGTTCGTTGGATTTGCTTCAAACATGGTACATATTATTTTTTTCGATAATATGCCTACACG
Source organism: Philhelius pedissequus (assembly GCA_910595825.1). Classification (NCBI taxonomy): domain Eukaryota; kingdom Metazoa; phylum Arthropoda; class Insecta; order Diptera; family Syrphidae; genus Philhelius; species Philhelius pedissequus. The sequence continues at coordinate 143,013,514 of OU343161.1, read as the reverse complement.
CTTTTTTCATTTTTTCTTTTAAGACGACAAATAATAATAGCTTATTATTCTTGCTAAAAGTGTTCATAAAATTATTTACTCAAATTTTCAAATACGAGTTATTCGATTCTTAAAAAATAAATAATTTTTTTTTTCGAAAACCGATTTTTCAAAAACCAGTCAGTGATTTTTTTTTTAATTTGAAATTTATATCTATATTAATAATATCTTCAAAGCGTCGTTCCAATTTTTTTTCTAAAAATGTTTTTAAAATTTTATACATAAAAAATTAATTTAGAAAAAAACCGCTCCAACGATTTTTGAATTCAAATGGCATCTTTGTTTTCCCTCAAACTTTAACAACTAAGCAATATGAAAATATTTACATTAAAAAATGCGTTTTAATCAAGTTTTATCGTCACATCGTCTTGTATTATAACAAAATTTAGCTTATCTTTGATGTTTAATATTTTTTTCACAAATGTTTGTTTTCTTTCAAATTTTATATTAAAAAAAACATTTGAAAATTTTTAGTCAATCAAAAAATATGATGTCGATTTCATTTCCAAATTAAATTGACCTTTTTACAAATCAAATTCAACTTTTGAAAATCAAATTCACGTTTTTGGAAATTAAATAGTTTTTATTAAATTCATATGAAAAAAATATCAAACCATATGAATAAAAACGTAAGAAAGCAAATATTCTAGTACACGCATTTCAAATAATTGGATTATAACATGGTATGGACATAAAACAGACATAAATTCAAAAAATAGTACAACATTAAAAAAATGATAGTATACTAGTATATAATTGTTGTGGTACTTTACATATATTCATATGTATAATACTATAGCAGCAGGTATATATAGAAGTTACACTTGCAACATTATTGAATAACATCAACTAAACTACTCGTATTATTCCTTGTAGGATCTGTTCACAATTTTGCATGGTACTTTATTTGGGTCTTTACTTCTTCGATGTGGTTCAGCATTGGGGAATTCGGTGCCAAAAATAGTAGAGTGTGCCTTCTCTGACCGACAAAGACTGCGAACTTCCCACTTCCTGGACCTTATTGATACTTGCATTGTCCAATATTATTCAATCTGCGTTCTGATTCGCATCTTCCAATTTCCGAAATAACCCTCTTAGAAGGTCGCAAAAAAACTGTTCTATATCAACTCTATTTATGTATATTTATTTGATTTGCAACAGGTGAATTCTATTTGCAAAAAGTTGAACGAGGGTCCGTATTCTTGAGGAAACCAAATTATGCTTAGAACTTCGATATACTTGTCCATTTTCCTTGTCTGCAAGAAATGATAGTTTTGTTTTGAGTATAGAATCAATGCACAACAAATAGGTATGTAGGTATATGTATACAAAAAAAGTATATTACCATATTAATACGATGCTGCTGGTCATTTATCTTGGTGTGGATGATAAATCACAATCACTGCAGTCATGAGTCCAGCTGTTAGTAATTCCCTTATCACAAATGTTATATTTTAAGATACTACACAAATTATAAGATACTGTTTGATGTAATTTAAAAGGCTATATGTATTTATTAAAAAGAACAGCCGACTTTTAATTGTACAAGCTATACTTCCAATAAATTCACACACCTTTCTTTATTATTATTTTGAAAAAACACTTAATACAAGCACTATACGAAAAAAAAACAGAAATAAATGTTCACTTCACATAAAAAGATACCAAAGAAGGTATGTAAGTATGTATATAATTATTGACACTTCACAGATTTTATAATATGTTCACAACACATAAAATTAATAAAAGTCCATTTGCAAATAGAATTGCATTGTAGGTGTTTTAATGATATCTACATTTTATCCACGAAATTCACACAAAATACCTACAGCACAAACTGAAATTCACAAAATCACAAAACAATTATATAGGTATGTAATCTGCCCACATTCAACTGGACATTTTTCACTATTTTATTATTATTAAGATGTTATTCTTCTTATTCTTATCGAAACACCTTGAACTTGAACTTAAAAACAATGTAAAAAAAATTGCCAAAAATAAATCAAAACAAAACATAAACAACAAAACGAAACTAAACGTAAAATTCACACACACGCACTGAATATTTTTCTATTTACCTGCAATTTATGTGTTCTTTGTCCTTGATATGACAAAAAAAATATATTTTTCATTTAACTCTCTTACTCCATTTATTAATATAGGCAATGTATATATTATAACTTGCTCTTCCTAAAATGGTGTGTATATTCAAAATGTTGCGACAAATCTGACAATATTGCTAATTTTAGCGCCCTCACGAGTCGTTATCCAGCGTAAATAAAAGCTACCTCATGATACTACTATAGGTTTTATATACAAAGGCTCTCAGCCTGTGGCTGCATCATCACAATTGGTTTATAATGACGTTCCTGTATTAGCGAGCGGCAGCAGCAGCAGACAGCACCACAGGCATCAGTCATATCATCCTGTCAGGGGTTTATGTGTCCAACTGTACCAATAAATTTTCGGTGCATTCCAATAAGCCCAATATAATCTTCCCATCATCACTATCATGTGTTGGGTTCAAGATTTGGATGGCAAGAGAAACGCACAACAAATCTGCACACAAATCAATTTTCTCCTGGTTCATTGTTTTTCCGTGACCTTTTAATATATTAATTTAGCAAACCATTATTAACAACCACAATAAAAAAAACAACATTTACCTATATAATCGCACAAGGTTTCATTATTTTGAATTTATTTTTCTAAAAATAAGCCGCGGTTAACTTATAACTGAAAATTGTATAGAATTTTCCAGCCGCGAAGCAAATTGTTTGTTTACAAAAAGCGAATGTCAAGTCAAAAGCAATTCAAAAAACGAGCAACTCAGTTTCCTCATCAATTTTTTTCGTGTGAAAGCTTCAAGGCAATTAAAGGAAAACGTCAAAAAATCTCCAGCAACTGGTTTCATTGTGTGAAAGGGACTTAGTAGGTTTTAACCTTATTATCGAGTCAATTTAACATTGGCGGGGAGAATCATTCGGTTTTCTACTAGAAGTTATACAATGGGCAAGCGACCAGAGTAGGATTCTAGATTTTGGTTTCCATAACACAATTGTTGCACCTACCTCCTTTTAAAGAACGACCGACTACTGAAGTTCACTGTCCACTTACCCAAGTACAATTTAGTATTTTTAGTTAAAACTCATATTTGGTCCAATTAGATCCGGTTGACAGCTTCATATATAATCTAGAAAAACCATCAAAATGTCATCCGTCAGAAAGGTCAAATAAATAAACGATTCCAACTTGTTTACGACGATGATTTTGTAGGATTGTTCAATATCTCTGCTCTGCTCTGATTAATTAAATGCAGCTTTATCTGTGTGTTGCCGTTTCACATCCTATACATTTTACTTTTATTTGCTAACAACAACCTTCGGTCTATACCAACTTAACTTTTCAGGCGGCAATTCCTTGCAATACAGCCGAAGTATTACTATTTTCTGGATTGCAGCATTTCTTCGTTGTTAAATTTTTTTCGTGCTCTCCTAATTATAATTGGAACATTATTTATTGCGTTTTATTTTATCAATTTTTTTTTATTTAATATGCTCGATTTATTAGATACATATTTATAACTGCTTTTTATATCAATCCAGATTAATTTTTTCCATTTTTTATGTTAACATCTAGGTCAGAGCCAATCATCACTCATATACAAGAACAGCCCTTATCGAGCGTTAGTGGGATCCCAAGCTTTTGTCAATGTACCTCTACAGCTGTTGCCAACCGAAACAAGCAACAACAATTTCAATGGATCAAGAACTTGCACGGCGGATCTCAACAACTTTTCGGAGTTGGAGCAAGCAGAGGAGCCAGTAGTTCTATCGAGGATATCACGGAATTCACAGTTAACAACGTTTATAAGTCAGGAGAATTTTGTCCCATTACTGGGGCGGTCACAACATTCCACACCAATCCATTATAGCAGTACGAATTATTTGATGTCTAAACGAAGTTCAATTAATAACAATATATCAAACAATACTGATAACATAATTTATACGGACATAAATGATATATATCCTTATAAATATCCAAATCAATATAAATGTGCAGTTAGACAAAAAATATCAAATGAAAAAAAAAATCATTTGAACAACGGTTGCAATATATATGCAACAGTTAATCGAAAAACAAAATCTAAATCAAAAATAAACCATATTAGTGATGAGTTTTTGGACCAATCTATAAAAGAGTATGTGTCCACGGAAAGCAATAAGCTAAATGAGGATTTAAATCAAACTTACCCAAATTACCTGCCAAATGACCCATATATCGATACCAGTTTTCATAATCAAAACATGAATGATTCAAATGAAACTGTGGGTTCGTCCTTAGATTCGTCTGCATTTAAAGAAACTCTTCAGAACATAGAAAATAAAAATATAACACCATCTGAGTATGATATTGATCCAATTGAGACGCAATATAATTATTGTAACACACTTTCATTACCAAAAACAATTGATTTTCATTGTGTGAATTCTAATGATTCATACGACAGTTGTAAACCAAACGTTTTAATCAATGGGAATGACGGAAAGCAAGGAACTAATAATATGGTAATGACATTATCAGTGGATACAAAACTGTCAACCGAAAAACTCGATCGTGAACTTTGCAATATAAATTATTATTCAACTGCTCAATTTAAACAAGAAAAAGTAAATGATGACTTTTATATTGAGAAAGAATCGTGGTTGAAGAGTAGCTCTTGCAAGGATCTTCTTAAAGAAAATGATAAATATAAGCCTATTATAACTTTTGTTAGGGGATTTCTATCGTATAATAGACTAGAATCGCCTGTTACAAGATATGATGATTCGCTTCATTTCATGTATTTGAAAAAAAATCGGTCAAGAAATACATATCAAAACTTCTATACAATAATTGATCCTAAAGTTTATTCGTCCAGTTACCCAGGTAGTACGCGCACGAATTTTGTAGATAATAAGCGAATGTATGAAAATAATTTGAATTATTCAGAATCTCAGGACGATATTTCGCATGACAGCTACGAGCTTTTAGAAAAATATGACCAGAAATTGTTTGACAAGTATATCAGATCTGATGATAATATTCGGTCTTCTTCAATTCATTCAAGCAATTTTTTTCCAAGTCAAGAAGAGATTGGTTCAGCAAATCAAAAATATCGCTCAGCTATGAATATTAAGTGTAAATCTGTTGCCGATATAATGAACGAAATTTGGAATTTAGAAGACCCAAGATATTTGCCACGTGAAAAGCTAAGTGTTAAGTCTGATGGGAGCTTCTACAAAAAGTTTAGAGAGGCTCACGCTTCCCAAAGTTCAAGTCAAGAAAGTCTAAGTGATAATTATGAAATTAAACAATGTAGCTCATATTGTAGCAAGAAATCGCGCGATAGTGTGTACCATACCGATAGTAAAAAATCACGGGAATCAACGAAAACCAAATCATCAGTAACTTTAAGCGCTGCGTCTAAGGAATCTCTAACAGAAGATTTTTTATCTCGAAATTACGAAATGCCTATGACAACTGGTAAAAAGGTTAAAAAGGAAGCACAAAGTTATCAATATCAGCAACATTCAAGCGTGGAATCTAAAAGTGATTACTACGATGCACAGGAAATCTTTGAATGTGATTCTTTCAGCAGTCGACCAAAAGTTAAAAGTTTCGGATGCTTACTAAAAGAAACACAAGATTTACAATTTAATAATTTTGTATTCGAAAAATGTGATACATTGTCCACATTTCTTTCCAATACGAGCAGACAGACGTCGAAAGTGCACTCAATTAGCCTTCAAAATGTAGATATTGAAAATGGTCCAACATCTCTTGGAACCAATTCCCCTGAAAAATTTTGTTGCAAAAAATATAAAAAAGAAAATATTGATCAGACTACTTTTTCAAAAAATGGGGAAGAGTTCGTGAAATATAACGAAAATAAATGTCAAACAACAGTTGCATTTCGCCGAAAGTCTGATAGCGAAAATATTTTTACATTTGACCGCGATAAAATTGATTCTTTGACTAGCTACGTTAAGCCAAAAGATGGCAAAAGCCAAAGCAGTTCAGACTATCCATTGACTCCAGAGCTTCTATCTGAATTTGATAAACAGGTACAAACTCCGAAAACAAATAAGGTAACACGTAAGGAAGAACTTATGGCAAAGACTCATTTTGAAGAGTACAATCCCAAAGTGATAAACTATCAAACAGGACTTTTGCCAAATATGTTGGTACCATTGACTTATAGTCATGCAACTGTAGAACGAACCAAAAGTGATCCTAATTCCTTGGCGAACCGATTTGGGGTGTGTAAAAATCAACGGCGTCATGTATTAATGCATCAAAAATCTATTGATCTTACTCCCGCGGGCTCAAGTGATGAAGATTATTTTTACAAGCAAATACCTAGTGCGCCACCACTATGCAAGGCTTTTGGAAATTTTGAAATGCCGAAAAGCTACAATATCCTTGAAGCTCCGGTAGATGTAATGAAAACTAGTTTCGAAAATCCAAAGAGTATATTCCATGAATTCGAATATCCTGCTTCAAAATTGTTAAAAGAAGAAATTCCATATGTTCTTCATAAGCGTCATGTTATTAATGATATCATATATTCACCAAATGAGACAAATTACCAAAAGCCAAAAAATTCCAAATCAATAAAGTCTCCAAAATCCCCAACTTTAAATAGTAATATAAATAGTTGTAATGAAACCTCGCCTGTTATCTTAGATAACGTAGTTCCTGAAGTCATAGAACCGTTTTTGTTTACCCAAAATGTTAATCTTTCAATAATCGATACAATCACACAGGATAATGATACATCTGTATGTAAGACCAAACTTCTGAGTTCAAAATGTGCTCCATCTAAAGAAATTGACAGCAAGGTATTGGCTAAACTAAACTTCAAGCTTAGCAAGATTGAAAGTGACTCGGCGGCAAGATCTAGAACAGAAAGTGCTTATAAGGAGCAGCAGAACCACACATTGGAACAAAAGCAATTTGAGCTTTCTCAAACTTTAAAAAAAGAAGAGCCACTTTCCTCCAAATTTGCCACAGCTAAGAGAATTATTTCTAAAATGAGGCCAGGAAGCAAAATCAAAAAATGTAAGACTCGAATAACATCTTTTTCTTCTGATGACGAAAGCTTAGACTCGGATGATGTTTTTGGGTCTGCTGAGCCAATTCCTTCAACCTTGGAATTTTCGCCCCCACAATCAAGAAAAGAAATTGAACCAATCTTGCGAATTGAACAAAGTAAACTTATGTCCGCTGCTTGGGGCAGAGGACAAACCATGAGCTCTACGGAAATCGAAGGGTCCCCACCTCAATGCCGACGTTTGGCAGAACTCGAACGTCGCTCCGATAATATTAGACTTAATTCTATCGTACACTCTAAAACAACAGAGCTTCGTCGAATTTCAGAACGCTCGATTTCAATTCCAAGTTCTGAGGAAGAAAACTTTCTGTCGAGTAAGGGTATAAGTACTGGAGATTATCAACGAAATGAAAAAATTCCCTTCCCTATTCTTATTCCTTTAGATTTAGTGTACGATGAAGGAAATATTAATATTGCACATGATATTGATAAGGCAGTGGGTACACATAAAAAGACAGGTATCCAGAAATCGTCTAAAACTGAAATACTACATCGCCCCCTTACAAGTTTGACGAAGGAAAATGTGCTTCCAAGTGATTGTCTTAATTTATCGGAAGGTTCTGGTCTTGAAACCTTAAGGAAGCAAATTTCTACTTTTGAATCCCAATTAACTCTTAGGAAATCTCAAAGCCTAGATATTTCCCTTATAACAATGCATAAACTACCACCCATAAATGACTTTTCCTTAAAAGACGATACCATTGAGTATGACGAAGAAGCAGATATTTTAGAAGAAAAATTGCTGCATCATCAAATAAAGAACATCGAAGAAGAAATGCCTGTTAGCACTCGATCATGTGCAGGATCTATACCTTCAGCAAAAGTATGTCACTCTATCTTTAAAATCGATCCTAATTTACGAACTGTTAATATTGACTTTGAAGAAAATGATCTACTCCATCAATTAACTTTTATTGAAAAAATATCATTGAAAGGAGTTAAAATTAAGGACAGAAAAAAATCTCAAATGGAACTGAGGAGCGGTGATCACCTTATTTTAGATATTCCAAAGTATAACTTTGATAATTCACCTTTAAGTTCTTGTAACAGCTCAAGGAAAACATCACCCGGTGTATCTAGAACAAGCAGTTTCGAATGCACTGGCCGAAGAAAATCCGAAATGCGCTTTAAAAGCTCTGATCCTATGAAGCTCAAGCAAACTGTCGGCAACCTTATAATCACAAAGAAAGATAAAAAAAGTGTTTCAAAGGAAAGTCCAAAAATACTTGAGTGCGAAGAAATATTAGGTAAAGAAAGGAGCAAATCGGAAGATGAAACTAAAGCTGACATTGTTAAACGCAAGGAAAGACAGCAAAAATTATATGAATCTGCAATGAAACAAACGATAACTTTGCTTAGTCCACTTATGGATGAACTTCCTCAATTTCCGAAACCAGAGGATAAAATTTCTGTAAAGACAGAAGGTGATAAAATTATTATAGAAACAGAATTTAAAAGTAAAGCTAAGGATCATGTGCTGATAGCGAAATGTCCTCGAATGCTTGACACTTCTCTGGCAAAATTCAGCAGAAGTTTTGATGAAGGCGGTTCTATAAAAAAACTGGAAAAGGCAAACCGAAGCTTTGAAGATCGTAGGAAATCATTTGAAGATTCTGAAAAGTCAGATGCTGCTAGTGATTTCGCAATTGAGTCACCTAAAGCAACAGTTCAAAGTCAATCATCTGAAAAAGAATCTTGTATTAAAGACATAAATCTACTTAATCCAGACAAAAAATCAGACACTCAGACAAAAGGGCCTGATAAAATTGAGAGTATCGACAACAGCTTTCTCATATCTGGCACCGAAAAATATAAAAAAGTAAGGTGCGCACACGTTGACCGTAAGATATTCGCCAGTCACTATAGCTTGAATGAAGAAATTGACACACAAGCTGTTATATCGGAAAGAAGGTCACTTGAGATATTAAATCGGCAATCTCCTAGATTAGAAGATACTGGACGGGAAAGGGATGGAGGAGATATAATTTCGGGCGGAGATGGTATTAATTCCTATATCGGTTTTGATGAAAGCATTTCTGATAGTACACCATCATTTACTGCCGAAGATTACCCGCACAGAACTTCAAATATTGAATTCGAAGAACCTTCATTGAATGTCAATGACGAATGTCCTATGAAAGAATCAAGATTTAATAATTACCACCTAAAAGTATACCGTAGTCGGAGTGAAGACAATGGTTCATGGATGACTGTGGATTGCGAGGAATATATCAGATGTGATATATTAGATAATGAGGAACGAACTCTCGAATCCAATAGAGATTTCTTTTTAAAGCAAGAAACTGTGGACAATACTGTTGATTTAAATATAACTACATCATCTAGCACATCTCATTCTGATCAAAAAGTTCATAAGGTTTTTTCTAATGTAAAGAAGAAACATTTTACAAACAATGTTGAATATCAAAATGAAAACTGTGTATCAGATGTTAAACAAAAAGGAACATACTTACAACAGAGTGATAAATCAAAGAGTTCATATTCTTGTACGACTGGTGAAGGAGCAGTTATCAGTGAAAAAATTGGAGGTGAGCAATGTGATTGGAGTTTGTCATTAAGTGGAAAAGAAAAAAACTCAGTAGACGAAGAGTCTAGTGTCAGTTGCTCAATTGCATGCCCTCTTGGCATATCTCAAGATTTTGAAGAACTCGAAAATAAAAAATGCTTACAGCTCAAAGAAGAAATACTTAAATTAAATAGTGAACGTATTGGCAAAAACGAAAATTTAACGAATCAACAATCAAGCTCAATCGAAGTAAAAAAGGCATCAACTCCTATTTTAGAAAAACAAAGCCCTATAGATTTCGGGACAAGTACGGAATTATTTCAAGATGAAATAGAAGAAAACGCAATTAATTCTGTTTCCAAGATCGAAGAAAGTCCAAGTCCAACAAAAGTTTCTTATATATGTAAACCTATTCGAAAAAGGAATTCAAAGAACTCAAATTTGATTACACATAACCCCTTAGCCAAGCTTGGCAAGTCAGGAAGTGACCACAGTTCGCAGGAGTCTAAATCAAGTTTTGATTCAAAGTCATCTTTGAGTATTGAATCAAAAGAGTCGATTGAAACTGAGAGTAGTTCTGGTTCACTTGGACTAGCTCAGCGTCGAGGCGAGCTTTTACAGAAAGAGCAGCAACCCACTTGGAAACCATTCACAATGGAAAGTTCTGGGAGCTCCAGTATGGAAGAACTATTTCAAATGGCAAACCATGAATCATTTGAACACTTCGATACTTCTATAACATTAAACAATTCTTCCCACAACGATAATAAGGTACTCATATTGAAAGGCCAAAAAGGAAATGATGTACAACGTCAAGAGGAAACTGTTGATTTTCCATGTACATTTGGATTTCCGATAATGACAACTGCTTTAAGTGGTATAGGAATCAATCCAACAGATATTACTGGGTATAGTACTGGGTTTGTAACTGGAAGAACACTTTCGCGTATTTCCGAACGAAGTACAGCCTCAGAAAAATCTAGTATCGAAGATGATGTTAGTAAAGCATCAACGCATTCAATGAGTATGCGTGATGAATCCGCTTGCTCAACAGATCATCAACCAAGTCTAAGTTCAGATTCTCGCAGTAATACAAATATGGCTTATATATCGGATGCAGATAGAAGAACGTCCGCTGAAATGCCAGACATACCTTGCGATTCTGCAACAGGCGAACGCTTATCTAGTATTAGTAGTTTAAATGAGCATAGATCTTTGACTGTAATTACTGGTAGATTCGCTGTCACTCAAGTTGATGAGCCAACAACAAAAGACTGTAATAAAAATACCTTATTGTGCCTCTCCAATCCTGGAAGCCAAGACTCAGAAGATTGGCCATTACCAGAAATACCTTATGATGTTGTACCGGTTAAGACTACTGAATTGACCTTTTTAGTGCCTGATTTCGATGAACCTGTACCCAAAAAATTTTGTTGGAAATCTAATATGTCTTTACAATTTCAAGATTCCCAAGACCGACCTTCTCTATCATCAGGTGCAGGACAACTGTCTTTAAAAGAAAATAAACCGTATTACACAGCTGATAAACAAAGTAGTATAGAAGTATCTACCCAGTTCATTGATATATCCGGGTACACATCAGTAGATCTGCAGCTGACAGAAACGGCTGAAACTCATATGCCATCTCCTGAAGAAGAAAACGTCTTACAATATGCAGACACGTCGTATTTTATGTCGTCTTCTTTCAAGAATGGAAGAAATCTGGATGATACTTGCTTTCCCTCAGTGGACTACAATCCACCTACTTGCTTAAACTCGGTAACATTTTTACCATATGCTTTTAAAGATGACTGCTGTTCCGCTTTTAAATCTCTATCAGATAATTCCTTATTAAAAGAAAAAATATCGGATGATATCATAATTTTACAACCAACACGTTGTCCAAAAAACATAAGTACTGTTTCTGCGGAGAAGACGATTTTTAATGATGAGTTGTTGCCAAGCACAGCAAATATGCATTTTGCTCTAGACAAAAGTCAGACAATAGTAGCCGGTCGAAACAATACTCGTGGCTTTAATAATTCAGATATTTCAGCGGACGATATAATATCTGTTTCTGGCGTTACATTACAAGAACACCAAATAACTGCACGTAAAGGTATAGATAAACATCTATCCTCTGCTTGCTATAGAAAATGTAGTCATTCTAGTTATTCGGAAGAAGAAACTAGTTCAATCGGTACAGATCATGAAGAAACGGTTCGTATGGGCTTGCAATTAAAAAAGTGCACTCATAGTTCTCATTCAGAAGACACTTCAATTGGATTGAGCATATCAGAATGGTCAACTGGAACAAACACTGTACACCAGTATGGTAATCTGTCGAGATCTGATAGCTTTTCTGCAATATCCAATCCTTCACTCGGTGTTAAAAGCGAAAAATCGAACCATACTAAGTCAAGTATGAGCTCTTGTACCAAGTCTTCAGAAAGTCTCAATCGAAAAAGTTCAGATTTGTCAGTAAGCAAAAAATTGTCTGTAGAAAATATTTCTGAAAATGATAAGTTTTCAGATTCTGTCACTAAGAGTGATGAATCGACACTAACACTGACAGAAATGGCTCAAACAACTACAGAATGGTCAACTTCCAGCAGCCAAACCCTAATTGGAGCTGTTTCGCAAAAACCCCAACCTAGAGAAAATAAAACTCGAAGTGGCAATAATATTGAATATATGCCGCTAAAGAACACACACCATTTTAAAAACGTCACTTCAAACGAAGGTAAGAAAGTCATATATCCTTTGTATAATGACAATAAATATTCTTCAAATAATAAAAACGATAACCTTCGCTCTGAAATTGCGGAGAAAACACAGAAACTGTAACCATATCTCATAAATATTTTAAAGGTCAAGAAATCACATCTGACGGAGAAATATTTACCGATTATTTTTATCATCCGAATGAAAAATTTTGTGCCCGTTATCAAAGTCAAGAATTTAGCCCACTACAGAAACCTTCAGAAACCGAAAATCGCTAAAATCTACATACTTCCACCAGTCTTAGATCTAAATCTCCCCTAATAAAATAATTGAAAACTGTATGTAATGCAACTATAACGCGAACTAACCTTATTAAGGAACTACTCGTACCAAGCGGAAAGAAACGTGATAGCTTTTTGGATTTTCAGAATAAAAAATATCAGGGTTATCGTACCAAATGTCTAATACCCGAAAAACAATTGCATAATAAAAATCACGAACAATGTACGGAATTTTCTGAAAGTTACCTCTCTGTACATGAGATATCAACATTTTATATTAGCCAGTATCGAAAATTCGAATAATGACAAGATTGCGTTTGAGTCATTATAATAATTTTAGGAGCAACGATAGTTCAGCTGAAATGAGTTCACATAACTTAGACAAAATGGGTTTCTTCCAAAATGAAAACTTACAACAGTAAATACAGTCGAATTTACACTCTATCTAAAGTCATATATTATATACTTAAAAAAAGATCAATCAAATAGTGAAAAATATGCAAACAGTGAAAATGGATACAGTAAAACTCAAGGTATACAATGTAATCATAAATCGGGAGTACGTGACAATTTCTGCAACTATATTAAAGAGAGTATTTAGTTGCCTGCTAAAAATAAGCTTTCTTATGCAAATGTGTTTCAGAAGATGGTGACGCAGAAAAAGACAAATCTAGACAACTCAATTCAGTGGATTTACTACCAAATTTTTCAAATAACTAAGGGATTTTCGATGGTTTTAAAATTTCATGAGATGAAGTCTAAAATTTCGAAGCAGTCTTATCCGAGTATAGTGTAAAGAAATAAGGGTCAAGTGTAAAAAAACAGTTTTTTATATTTTACATTGCACGTCTATATTCTGAAAAACTTGTGGTGGCATACATTTTAATACACTTAGAAAATTGTTTTATATTGTTATATAAAAATGTATTTAATTTTAAAATAAAATCTAAACTTTTAAAGAAGATACAGTAGTTATCCTCTTTTAAATATACTTGTATACTTGCAGCTGGGATTTTAACTACAACCGAAATGTAAGCGATTAGATCTAAAGTTAACATTTTACTTTAGTTTTTAAATAAATCTATAAAAAAAATATGTGTCCATGGAAGGAAATTGTTGTGATCTTATTGACAAAAGCAGAAACGAATTTATAAGAATACATACTATATCGTTTATTACAAAAATCCATTAATTTATTAAATACAAAAATGAGAGTAAAACACGTATATTTACTGTTTACTGACGGTGTCAAAAGCCCAGAAGTTTCCCCAACCGGAAAAAGAATGCGTTCTCCCTCTAACCATCTTGTAGTTCAATCTTGATATTGGCATGATTGTTCATCATCAGGGGTGTCAGGGGTTTCGTATTTCCAGGGTTGTCAACACCTCTCTTGCTTAAGAGAGATCATAGTCCTTCATGCACCCAGGGGCTCTAACGCTTCTGCCTGGTGATCTTGGTCTTACTGGTTCTGGAGCGGTGCTTCTTGATGGGAATCCGTGAAAATCTGAATCTTCAGTCTTGTCTAGATCGTCGACTTGTATGATATTATGCAGTGTACCTACCCCTGCTAATTTTATTTAATAAAAACATTTCCGATTTTTTTTTTCTTTTTTTTAAACTGCCCTATAAAATTAAATTACAACAAAGCTACTCTATTATTATATAGTTAACGCGTGTGTAATTCTTTATTTCTAACTATCGATTAAAAAAAAAAGAAATATAAATAAATTAATTTAACTAATGCATCATATTTGAGTGCTCTCTAACTTTTCTAATTAATCATCCATCTCATTCATCTAAGTTTAATGACAGATAGTCTGTCTCATCTCCCCTGTGGTAAGTGCTATTCTTTGTTTTTGGTATATGCTCTGCCAAATTGAAGCAAGTTTTGATACTACACATAAAACATAATTTCTTTTTATGTTCAACTAAAATACCTACTTTTGGATTAATCTCAACCCAAGGAAATTTGCTGATGATCTTCGATCTTTCATATCTATCTTCCTTTTGCTGGTTTTGGCTCATTTGTTCCCTAAAGAACAATATCTACATTCAACTGCATTATTTTGAAATCGAGGCCCATTCACAATATGCAATATTAACTCACAGTTTAGTGCATTCCTAAACCTTCATTGAGCTTTTTTTATATTGGAACCAGACTTTGAAGAAGAACTACACTGCGAAATGGTTTTTAAAGGTTTTAAGAACTAAACATAAAAAAAAAATACTAAACGAAAAAAAAAATTAAAGATTACTTCTGAAATGGAAAACTCACCTACGTGTGCAAATAGCAAATGCACCATCTTTAAAAAAACGCATGAATGGGTTAAATGTAGTGGCATCTGTAGCAAAGTTTTTCACCCTTTATGCGCTGGCTTAGTAGAAGCGCCACGGTTCATCTTTCCGAATATTCCGAACTCTTCAATTATTACTGTGCAGAATGCAAAAACATAACACTTTCACATGTTATGCTCGCATTAAAATGTAACAGCAAACAAGTAAATCAACTTTCTGATGACATAGCTGAAATTAAATCTTACTTCCGCAACAGCTTTAGTAAAATAGATGAACTTATAGCTGAAAATAGTGATTCTACCGCTAAAAACGTGGAAAACTACCAAATGAGTATTAAATCACAACTCTCCAACATCGAAATGCTCTTGAACAAAAACTTCCACATATTCTCCGAATCTCTTGATAGTTCATATTCCATCTCTAACAATCTGAACTCCCAGTTAATTAAGATTACAAACTATATTGCTTCTATCAAATCACTACAAGTACCTACAAATTGGTCAATTAATTCAATTGAAGAAAGTTGTTCAAAGATAGCTGAATGTATAAAAAAGCAATCGATATCCCTTACAACAATTGATACAGATTCCACTGCCGCTAAAATCAGAATGTCTAACGACTCCACGATTCTTGCTGAAGTCATAGCAAAAGAATATGCAGCCATTCGTTCTGCAATCACTGAATTGTCCGAAGAGATAAAACTTTTATCATCTAATTTTGTTGCACTTGAGCCACATACACTGAACAACAAATCACTGCAAATTGGACTTCAGGATTTCGTCAATTCTTATTCATCTGATATAACCAACGTCCACCCACAAGCTGCTATAAGATGTATACAACCATCATCTACTGCTCCTTCAACATTGACTTCAAACAACATTCCTAACACTAACTCGTTATTTGCTGAATTACAAGATCTGGATACCTCCGATCCTGTTGAAGCCTCTACTTCGAAACTCCTCAGATTAGGGACATCATGGACTCATCTTGAATGGAAAAATCGTCTTATGCGACTGAAACATTCGAATGATAAATCATTTCCTTCTTTTTTATAAAATGCGCTCCAAAAATAGCTAACATATTTTTTATAAAGGTTTGGTTTACCAAAAATACAGTATTTCCGATGTACTTGTGCAGCTAGTATCAAAAAGGGCTCGTTCATTCAAAATCGAGATCCCAATAAAGTATGCATGGCTCTTTCTCAATCATATCAACAACGAACTAAGACTAGAGGATTTAGTGATAAGGCCATGGAAATATCAATTTTCTTTTAACCTTAGAAATAAGTCTATCTCTAACTTTGTTCCTCGCTCTTATTATAATTTCTCACCCACTAGTAATTATAATCGAGAACCTTTACCTACCCAAGAACCTCAACCGACCTCAACTTCTAGCTTATCAAAAAATAAAAATTCTTTCAATCTATCCCAACGCCTTAATTTATTTAAAACCGACTTTTCTTCTAAAACTAAATATCCAAATTTCATTAAATCCCATACTCTTTACCCCCCGCGTAGCTTTACTTCTTAAATTCCCACCAATATTTCATTTCCTCCTCCCTCTGAGAACAATGTTTTTCCACCAATTTCACTTACTACCGCTGTTAAACATAACTTGCCCGAACCGAAAGTTAAAATGACGAAGCTATTCGCACATCTAAACGATGATGGTCGGTATGTCCTATCTCGTCTAAGAGATCGTCGTATAAATGCAAACGTGCGTCTGTATTTGGCATATCTTCATGACAAACCCGACTCTATCTGTGTAGATGGTGCAACCAGAACAAATATTTTAGTATCTATACATCAAGAAGGTTTGCCCACTAATACTAATGATCTCTTGAAAATATTTACTCAATACCACAAAAGTTTCAACTTTTCTCCTTTTGATGCTATAAACGACGTATCTATAAATCTTACGTCAATTCCAAGTGGCTTTCGCAGTATCAGAAAAAACATTATAATCATTTTCGTTCCCATTAATTGTATCTCGAGTT
This sequence comes from Philhelius pedissequus, assembly GCA_910595825.1. Lineage (NCBI taxonomy): Eukaryota > Metazoa > Arthropoda > Insecta > Diptera > Syrphidae > Philhelius > Philhelius pedissequus. The sequence continues at coordinate 142,996,487 of OU343161.1, read as the reverse complement.
TGCCAAAACCACAATTCTTATCTATCTACTATCAAAATGTTAGAGGTTTACGTACAAAAAGTTCCAATGTTTTCTTAAATTCACAAAAACTCCCTTTCGATGTATTTGTGCTCACTGAAACTAACCTTACACCTGATTTTCATTCCAATGAATTCTTCACATCTTATTTCAACGTCTTCCGGAAAGATATTTTAAGCCCTAATACAAGTCATAGTATCGATTCTTTTGGTAGCCCTCCATCAGGACGTGGCGTTCTATTAGTACTTCATTCTAACTTTAATTCTTCATTGGTGATTATTCCCAATATGTTAAACCTTGAAGTTATTTGTGTAAAAGTCTGTATATCCCACCGCTTTATTTATATTTTATGTTGCTACATCCCACCTTCCCAAGCGACAATTGAATATCTGCTTCTACTCGATGCAATTGATTATGTTATTGAACTTTCCAATCCCGAAGATGATATTGTAATTGTTGGTGACTTCAATCTCCCTCGATTAAAATGAGATGTATCAGATAGTGCGATTTCCTTCGTATCATCCAATGCTATATCTGAAAAAGAAATTGTTTTTACTGACCGTCTTCTTTCTTCCAATCTGTCTCAAATGAGCGGCGTTAAAAATTATTTAGAGAGACAGTTAGATCTGATTTTCTCTTCAGATGCTCAAAACACCCAAGTCATCCAAAGTCAAATTATCATTTCAAAAATTGATAATTTTCACCCTCCAATCTCGGTTACTTTTGCCTTCGAATGTGATAATATCCAACCTTACTCCCTCACAACACAGACTTTTAACTTTCGTAAAGCTGACTTAGCTAAACTGAATGAACTCATAGGAAAAATAAACTTTGATTTTATATCTATATCTCTTTATATTTTATATCTCTGATATTGACAGTAAGATTGTCACTTTCTATGATGAGATTCGAAATTGTTTTCCTCAATCTATTCCATTGTTTCCTAAAAAGTATTTTATATAATTAATTTAATATAAAGAACTTCGTTCACTAAGAAATAGGAGGAACAACCTTTGGAAACAATTTCTTATTTCGAAGTCAAATCATGACCTCTTAAATTATATCTCATGTTATAAAAACTTCTTCATCTTGAGTGATATTTATACGCCAGTCACCTTTTCCAAATTCAATCAGACTTAATTTCAAACCCTATGCACTTTTTCAAATTTATTAATTCAAAACGAAAATCTGATGGTTACCCTTCAACACTGAAATACAACGCTTCCTCATCAACTGATCCTCAAGTTATCTCGAATCTTTTTGCAGATTTCTTTGGTGAAGCATTTTGTCCTAGCAACAAGGACGTTGATATAAACTACTTCAACTATATGAATGGTTGCACCCAAACCACTTTATCTTCGATAAATATATGTGTTCCTTCAGTAAATAAAAAAATCCATCTTCTGAAGGATGATTACCCTTCGGGTCCTGAGGGTGTTCCCCACTTGTTCTTAAAAAATGCGTCTCTAGTTTAGCGCAACCACTCACTGCCCTCTTCCAACTCTCGATTTCGCATTGCTTATTTCCGAAAATATGGAAAGACTCTTTCATGCATAAAAAAGGATGCAAGGGAGATATTTTAAATCACAGGCCCATTGTCAAACTTTCCTGCATACCTAAACTATTTGAGAGCATAATCTATGACACCTTGCTATTTCATTGTAAGCCATTGTCCTCTGTTAATCAACATGGATTTCTTAGTGGTCGATCTACGACCACAAATCTAACTGAATTTGTATCCAATACCATCTGTTTTATGGAAGACGGCAATGAAGTCGACGCGATTGCAACCGACTTCAGTAAAGCAATTGAGAAAGTATCACATAGTATTATCATTTTTATCAGACGTATTTAAAAAATCGCCAGTACACAGTCCTGTTTAGATCGTGGAGTTCAATCCCAATTTGTCCAACATCTGGGGTTCCTCAAGGTAGCCATTTAGGTCCACTGCTTTTCTTATTGGCTATTAATGATGTTAAACTTACCCTAGTTGGATCTGACCTTCAAATCTACGCTGATGACATGCGTATTTCCAAACGCATAAAATGTATGGCTGATGCTCAAACAGTTCAAACTGATCTAAACAATTTTTTCATCTGGTGCCAACACAACTTTCTTGAGCTAAATGTAAAAAATGCCAAGCAATTACGTACTCTAGAAAACGCCCTCCGTTATCAGTCCGCCAATATTTCATTAATGATGAACCTGTTTCGATTGTAACTTCCATTCACGATCTAGGTGTTATATGTGATAACCAACTCAATTTTCGTGCCCATTATGGAAATATAATTAATAGAGCTAATTCTACTCTAGGATTCGTCAAACGCTGGTCCAGAGAATTTGAAAATCCCTATGTTACTAAATCTCTTTATGTCACCTTTGTGAGACCTCTTCTTGAGTATGCCTCCGTTGTATGGTCACCTTACCATCATATTCACAATAATCGTATTGAAGCTGTTCAACGACGGTTCATCCGGTTTGCCTTTGCGTTCAATGATTGTTCCTGGTACCCAATGTTCCCTATTATTTCGGTAGATCTTAGCGTAGACCAAATCTCATCTAATGAACTGCGTGTTAATAGCGCCATGGTGCTTATCAAATTGATGGTTTTGTTTTTCATTCGGTGTTGTTGAAATTTGTTTTTTAGGTTTTAACAGATCCAAAGAAGTTTTTTATTTTCCTCCGGATGAATGCTTCGGTTGGCGATTTGAAATCAACTACATTTCGATTTGGGGTGGAACGGTGAGTTTGCAAAAATGTTTCCAAGTTATTAGGCTTGTTCCTTCGTTTTTAAGCTTTTTAAGCGTTCGCTTCAGCGTGTCTACGAACCGCTCAGCTTATCCGTTGGACTGTGGATGAAAAGGTGCTGTCCGAAGACGATGGATACCACGGGACTGCATAAAACTTTGAAAATGAGAACTTGTAAACTGGGTTCCGTTGTCCGAAACTAATTGATCAAAATTTCCAAAACGAGAAAAGAATTCATCTAGCTTGCTAATGATGACTGAAGCAGTTATGCTAGATATCTGGAACACATCAAGTCATTTGGAAAATGAGTCTACAATAGTAAAAAACATCTATTGGACCAGCGATATCGATATGAATACGCTCCATTGGTGATGATGTCACAGGCCATGATTGAAGCGCTGTTTTTATCGGAAATTTCGCTGCGCTGGCGCATGAATGGCACCGGTGTACATAAGAAGTTACATCCTCGTCTATTTTTGGCCAGTAGACATGCCCTCTAGCGATGGTCTTCATTCGCTCGATACCAGGGTGTCCCCGATGCAACTGTCTAAGAATTCGATTTTGTTAACAAGCTGGAATAACGATCCTGTCGTTGAACATGAGACATCCTTCGATAAACGCCAGTGAGTCTCTTCTGGAATAAAATGGAACTAGTTCGCGCGGATTTCTGGTTTTTCATCCAGCTTTCATGGAACTGATGACTGACTGTAACAATTTACTTTTCCTTGTCGCACTTTTGGCCATTTCGAAATTTACAGGAAGCACTTCAATTACGTTGAGCAAATGTGTTATGAGATCTTTCTCAAATTTCATGTTTGCAATGACGACTTCTTCATCCAAATCTGCTTTGGTGTCCATCAACCGAGAGAGTTCATCAACAAATCCGAACTCTTTGGTGGAAATGTATTGGATATCAAAATCATACATCATGAGTGTGAGTGCCCACCTCTGAAAGCGATTTGCAGTATGAGTAGGTATTCCTTTTTTATTTCCGAAAATAGCTTTTAGTGGTATATGGTCAGTCAATAACGTGAATTTTCGTCCAAAAATCATTCGGTGGAATTTCTTTACAGCAAATATAATTGCCACCGCCTCCTTCTCAATTTGGCTGTACCTTGTCTCCGATTGGGCGAGAGACCTTGCCGCATGCATGATGACTCTTTCAGAGCCATCGGGAAATGTGTGAGCGATGTACGCACCAAGCCCAACATTTGAGACTTCGGGTTGTAATGCATGAGTAAAAGTTCCGATAAGAGAATGGATTTAAACTTGTCGAATGATTGCTGACAATCCTTAGACCATTTGAAATCGACGTTGTCTCGGAGCAAATTATCCAAAGGTGCTCGAATCTCACGCATTTGCTTTACAGATTTGCCATAATAATTTTCAGCACCTAGAAATGATCTCAGTTCTGTGATGTTCGATGGTGCTGGCATGCTATTGATTTGCTCTATTTTGTCCGTTTCTGGCTTCAAACCATTCTTATCCAAATATGACCAAGGTATTTGAGTTAAGGAACGAAAAACGAGCACTTTTGATTTTCACTCGAAAATTAAATTCCAAGAGGCGTTGAAGTACCTGGTTTAAAATCTTCAAATGATGCTCAAAATCTTTCCCTCCGATGATGAAATCGTCAATATAAGCTGCAGCGCCTTCATTACCTGCAAGGACAGCATCTGCAATTTGCTGGAAAGGT